>JAUJYZ010000691.1:72500-444825 GCA_033675265.1 Actinostola sp. cb2023 | reverse complement strand
ATGAACTACGCAACTAATTAAACCATTGTAAATGCACATTATGAAATACGCACTACGCAAACCCTTAATTAAATACCATTAAACCATGTAATGCATCACTATGCAACTGACGCACACCTAATTAAACCATTGTAATGCCACAATTATGAACTACGCACCTAATAAAACCATTGGTAAATGCAATCACTATGAAACTTACTACGCACCTAAAATTAAAACCATTGTAAAATGCATCACTATGAAATTACGCACCTAATTAAACCATTTGTAACCGTAATGCATCACTAGGAACAGCGCACTCTAAAAACCATTGTCCCCCATCACTATGCACCTTACGCCACCAATTGTAAATGTAATGCAATCCACTATGAACTACGCGCCACCTAATTAAAACCATTGGTTAAATTGCATCACTTATGACCTACGGCCCACCTAATTTTTAAAACCATTGTAATGCACATTAATGAAAACCTTACGCACCTAAATTAAACCATTGTAATGCATCACTATGAAAACTAACGCACCTAATTAAACCATTGTAAATGCAACATTATGAAACTACGCACCTAATTTAAACCATTGTTAATGCACCACAGATGAAAAAACTACTGCTAACCTTTGTAAACACCATTGTAAATGCACATTATGAAACTACGCACCTAAATTAAACCATTGTAATGCACTTTTATGAACTACGCACCTTTAAACCATTGTAATAAAAATTACCCCTATTAAACATTAATGCAAACAACTATGAACTACGCAACCTAATTAAACCATTGTAATGCATCATTATGAACTAACGCAACCCTAATTAAAACCCATTGTAATTGCACAATTACTATGACCTACGCACCTAATTAAAAACCATTGTAATGCACATCACTATGAACTACGCACCTAATTTAAACCATTGTAATGCATCACTTATGAAAACTACGCAATACCTAATTAACCCATTGTAATTGCACATTATGAACTAAGCACCTAATTAAAACCCATTTGGGTAATGCATCACTATGAAACTACGCACTAATTAAACCACGTGTAATGCATCCATATTAAATACCATTGTAATTAAAACCCATGTAATGCACATTATGAAACTCACGCACTAATAATTAAACCCATTTGTAATGCACATCACATATGAACTACGCACCTAATTAAAAAACCATTGTAATGCACATTTATGAACTACGCACCTAATTTAAACCATTGTAATGCAACATAACTGCACACTAATGAAACCTACGCACCTAATTAACCATTTATGAACTACGCACCTAATGCCATCACTATGAAACTACTACGCAACCAATCTAATTAAAACCATTGTTAATGCCACATTATGAAACTACGCAACCTAATTAAAACCATTGTAATGCATCACTATGAACTACGCACCTAATTAAAACCATTGTAATGCATTCACTATGAACTACGCACCTAATTAAACCATTGTAATGCATCCTATGAACTACGCACCTAATTAAAACCATTGTAATGCATCACTATGAACTACGCACCTAATTAAAACCATTGTAATGCATCCATTATGAACTACGCACCTAATTTAAAACCATTGTAATGCATCACTATGAAAACTACGCACCTAATTAAAACCATTGTATGCATCACTATGAACATACGCACCTATTAAAACCATTGTAATGCATCACTATGAAAACTACGCACCTAATTAAACCATTGTAATGCAATCACTATGAAAACTACGCACCCTAATTAAACCATTGTAATGCATCACTATGAACTACGCACCTAATTAAAAAACCATTGTAATGCATCACTATGAACTACGAACTCTAATTAAACGCCACCTAATTAACTACGACCTAATTAAACCATTGTAATGCATCACTATGAACTACGCACCTAATTAAAAACCATTGTAATGGACACATTATGAACTACGCACCTAATTAAAACCATTGTAATGCAACTATGAAACTACGCACCTAATTAAAACCATTGTAATGCACATTATGAACTTACGCACCTAATTAAAAACCATTGTAATGCACTTATTGAACTACGCAAACTAATTAAACCATTGTAATGAAACTTATGAACTACGCACTAATTAAACCATTGTAATGCCACACTATGAACTACGCACCTAATTAAAACCATTGTAATGCATCATTGTATGAAAACTACGCAAACCTAATTAAACCATTGTAAGGCATCGGTATGAAATACGCAATATAAACCATTAATGAACTATGCACTACGCACCTAATTAAAAAAACGCATTGTAATTGCATCACTATGAACTACTTACGCACCTAATTAAACCATTGTAATTGCATCACTATGAACTACGCACCTAATTAAAACCATTGTAATGCATCACTATGAAACTACGCGCCACCTATTTAAAACCATTGTAATGCACACTATGAAAAACTACGCAACCTAATTAAACCATTGTAATGCAATTCACTTATGAAACTACGCACCTAATTTTAAACCATGGTAATGCATCACACTTATGAAAACTACGCACCCTAATTAAACCATTGTAATGCATCACTATGAAACTACGCCACTAATTAAACCATTGTAATGCATCTCACTATGAAATACGCACCTAATTAAAAACCATTGTAATGCATGCCTACGCACACCTAATTAAACCATTGTAATGCATCACTATGAACTACGCACCTAAATTAAACCCATTGTAAATGCATCACTATGAACTACGCACCTAATTAAAACCATTGTAATGCATCACTATGAACTACGCAACCTAATTAAAACCATTGTAATGCATCACTATGAACTACGCACCTAATTAAACCATTGTAATGCATCACTATGAAACTACGCAACCTAATTAAACCATTGTAATGCATCACATATGAACTACGCACCTAATTAAAACCATTGTAATGCATCCACTATGAACTACGCACCTAATTAAACCATTGTAATGCATCACTATGAACTACGCACCTAATTTAAACCATTGTAATGCCCATCATATGAAACTACGCACCTAATTAAACCATTGTAATGCAATCATTATGAAACTACGCGCACCTAATTAAAACATTGTAATGCATCACTATGAACTACGCACCTAATTAAAACCATTGTAATGCACATCACTATGAACTACGCACCTAATTAAAACCATTGTAATGCATCACTATGAACTACGCACCTAATTAAAAACCATTGTAATGCATCACTATGAACTACGCACCTAATTAAAACCATTGTAATGCAAACTATGAACTACGCACCTAATTAAACCATTGTTTTGTATGCATCACTATGAAACTACGCACCTAATTAAAACCATTGTAAGTGCACACTTATGAAAACTAACGCACCTAATTAAACCATTGTAATGCATCACTATGAAACTACGCACCTAATTAAAACCATTGTAATGCACACTAATAAACCATAAAACCTAATTAAAAAAACCATTGTAATGCAAATCACTATGAACTACGCACCTAATAATTAAACCATTGTAATGCATCATTATGAACTACGCACTAATTAAAACCATTGTAAATGCATCACTATGAAACTACGCACCTAATTAAACCATTGTAATGCACACTATGAACTACGCACCTAATTAAACCATTGTAAATGCATCACTATGAACTACGCACCTAATTAAACCATTGTAATGCATCACTATGAAACTACGCACCTAATTAAACCACCATTGTAATGCATCACTATGAAACTACGCACCCTAATTTAAAACCCATTGTAATGCACATTATGAACTACGCACCTAATTAAAAAAACATTGTAATGCATTCACTATGAACTACGCACCTAAATTAAACCATTGTAATGCACATTATGAACTACGCACCTAATTAAAACCATTGTAAATGCATCACTATGAACTACGCACCTAATTAAACCATTGTTGTAATGCATCACTTATGAAACTACGCACCTAATTAAACCATTGTAATGCCATTCACTATGAACTACGCACCTAATTAAAAACCATTGAAATGCCAACCATTATGCATCACTATGAACGTACGCACCTAATTAAAACCATTGTAAATGCATCACTATGAACTACGCAACCTAATTTAAACCATTGTAATGCCATCACTATGAAACTACGCACCTAATTAAAAACCATTGTAATGCACATTATGAAACTACGCACCTAATTAAAACCATTTGTAATGCATCACTATGAACTACGCACCTAATTAAAACCATTGTAATGCACATTAATGAAACTACGCACCTAATTAAAACCATTTGTAATGCATCACTATGAACTACGCACCTAATTAAAACCATTGTAATGCATCACTATGAAATACGCACCTAATTAAACCATTGTAATGCACATTATGAACTACGCACCTAATTAAACCATTGTAATGCATCACTATGAAACTACGCACCTAATTAAACCATTGTAATGCACACTATGAACTACGCACCTAATTAAAACCATTGTAATGCATCACTATGAAACTACGCACCTAATAAAAAACCATTTGTAATGCACATTGTAATGCAACATATGAACTACGCACCTAATTAAACCATTGTAATGCATCACTATGAACTACGCACCTAATTAAAACCATTGTAATGCATCACTATGAACTACGCACCTAATTAAACCATTGTAATGCATCACTATGAACTACGCACCTAATTAAACCATTGTAATGCATCACTATGAAAACTACGCACCTAATTTATTACCATTGTAATGCAAACACTATGAAACTACGCACCTAATTAAACCATTGTAATGCATCACTAAACCATGAACTACGCACCTAATTAAAACCCATTGTAATGCATCATTATGAACTACGCACCTAATTAAAACCATTGTAAAATGCATCATTATGAACTACGCACCTAATTAAACCATTGTAATGCATCACTATGAACTACGCACCTAATTAAACCATTGTAATGCACACTATGAAATACGCAAATTAAACCAT
The DNA here is from genome assembly GCA_033675265.1 of Actinostola sp. cb2023. Classification (NCBI taxonomy): domain Eukaryota; kingdom Metazoa; phylum Cnidaria; class Anthozoa; order Actiniaria; family Actinostolidae; genus Actinostola; species Actinostola sp. cb2023. Next base: position 439,834 of record JAUJYZ010000691.1, on the reverse strand, counting down.
TGTAATGCATCACTATGAACTACGCACCTAATTAAAACCATTGTAATGCATCACTATGAACTACGCACCTAATATAAAAACCATTGTAATGCACACTATGAACTACGCACCTAATTAAACCATTGTAATGCATCACTATGAACTACGCACCTAATTAAACCCATTGTAATGCACATTATGAACTACGCACCTAATTAAACCATTGTAATGCATCACTATGAACTACGCACCTAATTAAACCATTGTAATGCATCATTATGAACTACGCACCTAATTAAAAACCATTGTAATGCATCACTATGAAACTACGCACCTAATTAAACCATTGTAATGCATCACTATGAACTACGCACCTAATTAAACCATTGTAATGCATTCACTATGAACTACGCACCTAATTAAACCATTGTAATGCATCACTATGAACTACGCACCTAATTTAAAAACCATTGTAATGCATCACTTTAATATGAAACTACGCACCTAATTAAAAAAAACCATTTGTAAATGCATCATTATGAACTACGTACCTAATTAAACCCATTGTAATGCATCACTATGAACTACGCACCTAATTAAACCATTGTAATGCACATTATGAACTACGCACCTAATTAAACCATTGTAATGCATCACTATGAACTACGCACCTAATTAAACCATTGTAATGCACACACTTTATGAAACTACGCACCTAATTAAACCATTGTAATGCATCACTATGAAACTACGCACCTAATTAAACCCATTGTAATGCATCACATTATGAACTAATGCACCTAATTAAAAACCATTGTAATGCATCACTATGAACTACGCACCTAATTAAAACCATTGTAATGAATCACTATGAACTACGCACCTAATTAAACCATTGTAATGCATCACTATGAAACTACGCACCTAATTAAACCATTGTAATGCATCATTATGAACTACGCACCTAATTAAAAACCATTGTAATGCATCACTATGAACTACGCACCTAATTAAACCATTGTAATGCATCACATTGACTACGACCTAATTAAACCATTTAATGCACACTATGATTACGCACCTAATTAAACCATTGTAATGCATCACTATGAAAACTACGCACCTAATTAAACCATTGTAATGCATCACTATGAACTACGCACCTAATTAAAACCATTGTAATGCATCACTATGATGATACCGCACCTAATTAAAACCATTGTAATGCACACTATGAACTACGCACCTAATTAAACCATTGTAATGCACATTACTATGAACTACGCACCTAATTAAACCCATTGTAATGCATCACTATGAAACTACGCACCTAATTAAACCATTGTAATGCACATTATGAACTACGCACCTAATTAAAAAACATTGTAATGCATCACTATGAAAAATTTACGCACCTAATTAAACCATTGTAATGCATCATTATGAAAATTACGCACCTAATTAAACCATTGTAATGCATCATTATGAACTACGCACCTAATTAAACCATTGTAATGCACATTGAACTACGCACCTAATTAAAACCATTGTAATGCACACTATGAAAACTACGCACCTAATTAAACCATTGTAATGCATCATTATGAACTACGCACCAATTAAACCATTGTAATGCATCACTATGAACTACGCACCTAATTAAACCATTGTAAAACATCATTATGAATACCACCTATTAAACCATTATAATGCACAAACTATGAAATACGCCACCTAATTAAAACCATTGTAATGCACATTATGAACTACGCACCTAATTAAAACCATTTAATGCATCCATCAACTATGGAACTAACTACGAAACTAACACCTAAACTAAAACCCACCATTGTAATGCATTAGAAATGCACTAATGAACTTTACGCACCTAATTAAAAACCATTGTAATGCATCACTAATGAAACTACGCACCTAATTAAAACCATTATGAAACTACGCATTAAGATTAAACCATGTAATGCACATTATGAAACCTACGCACCTAATTAAAACATTGTAATGCCTCATTATGACTACGCACCTAATTACAACCATTGTAATGCTAACATTACTGAAACTACGACTAACCTAATAATCAAAACCCATTTAAATGGCAACCAATAATGAACTTACGCACCTAATTAAACCATTGTAATGCAATCCACTATGAAACTACGCAACCTAATTAAAATACCATTGTAATGCATCACTATGAACTACGCACCCTAATTAAACACATTGTAATGCACATTGAACTGCGCACCTAAATAAACCCATTGTAATGCACCACTAAACTACGCCACCTAATTAAAACCATTGTAATGCATCACTATGAACTACGTAACCTAATTAAACCATTGTAATGCATCACTATGAAACTACCGCCAATTAAAACCATTGTAATGCACATTATGAACTACGTACTTAATTAAACCATTTGTAATGCATCATTATGAAACTACGCACCTAATTAAAGCCATGTAATGCACAATTATAAACCTACGTACTAATTAAAACCATTGTAATGCATCACTATGAAACTACGCCACTTAATTTAAACCCATTTGTAAATGCATCACTATGAATACGCCACTTAATTAAAACCATTGTAATGCACATTATGAACTACGCACGAATTAAACCATTAAGCACCATTGTAACTGCATCACTATGAAATTAATACGCCACCTAATTAAAATTAACCATTGTTTAATGCAAATAACCATTATGAACTAGTACTTAATTAAACCATTGTAATGCCATACTATGAACTACCGTACCTAATTAAACCATTGTAATGCCACCATAATGAACTAACGCAACCTAATTAAACCATTGTTCACGCATTCACTATGAAACTTACGCCACCTAATTAAACCATTGTAATGCACATTATGAATACGCACCTAATTAAACCATTGTAATGCAATCACTTATGAACTACCAAACCTAATTAAACCATTTGTAAATGCAAATCCCACCTAATGAAATACGCCACCTTAATTTAAACCCATTTTGTAATGCAAGTACTGAACTACGCACCTACTTAAACCAAAAAACCCCCCATTTTGTAATTGCACATTATGGAAACTACGCCCCCCCACCTAACTAAAAAAAACCCCATGTTGTAATGCCCATCACTAATTAACTACGCCCACCCTAATGTTAAACCATTGTAAAATTGCGATCACCTAAATTGAAACTACGCAACTAAATTTTAAAATGTAAACCCTTTTGTTGGAAATACACACCTTAATTAAACCATTGAAAAACACATTACCAATACTAACCCAATTAAAACCCATTTGTAATCGATCAAACCTTATAAACTACGCCACCTAATTAAACCATTTGGTAACAAATGCATTCCACTATGAAAAAATACGCCAAACTAAATTAAAACCATTGTATGCATCACTATGAAAATAACGCACATAATTAAACCATTGTAGCGAATTCGAAAAACATAATGATACAGCTCTGGAAAAAATATCTACGACCACCCAAAAAAAAAAAAAAAAAAAAAAACATCCCGGCGCATAAAACACACACAACGGAATAACGTACATTACCAAACATTTAACTAAAGAATTAGCACCCTCCCCTCAGTATCCCTCGAACATCCAGCACATTTAAACTACACGATCGCCTCAACAAAATCCCTAACCCCGAACTCTTTACCCCACCAACAAACTCAATAGCAATTCCCTTTACATGGCTTTCCAAAAGCTCAGCTTTCCTTTGATTACATATAAAAGATCTTGTACAAACACAACCCATTCTACTTAGACAATACGTACCAAACTATATCACGTCTCATACAGTTGACACTCCCCGAACGTTACAAGACATACGTTTAAAAAAGCCAGGAAAAATAACAAAGACACTTTACATAATCACTCCATACGGCCCCTCCTTACATATTCAAGATACAGAAAACTTATGAATAAATACGAAACTAAAAATAAACTTAACTACGATATTAAACGTCTCTTTCAAGTCCAAACATTTCCTGTATTTCGTTTTTCCTTTCCTTTTCAACTTGCCTTTTCCTGGAAACCGCGACGCCGGCTCTTCGCTGTGGGAAACACGCATTTCTGCGCGTTTCAGACTCTGTAGCTGACTCCACTGACGATGACTCACATGCTTGATCCATAACTTTGTCTTTCGAGTTCGAAACTCCGTCCTTGCCCGTTGACTCGTCATGTTCGAGTCAGTTACCCGTCTCAACTGTCTTGTTTTTTTTTTTTAAAAACCCCTGTTAATCCTGCGTATCCTCGATTTCCTACCATATTGGTCAGGGTTACTGTCTTGTGTAAACTAGTCTTGTGTACTGGCACTCACTATAGCGGGGAAATACGAACTTCGGTATTCTGAAACACAATTCCTGATCTCAGTGTTCCTAAATGCTTCTGTTAGGAAGGAAAGACTGCTCCTGAGGCAGATCCCGAGGAAACCAAATGCTGCTTTACAGGTCCAACCTGTATGTCCCACTCCCCCACACCGTGTACATGAAGCGCCTTCGGACCACTCTTTGATGCATGCCTGGTTGATGGCAACGGAAAACATTCTATGTCAGTACAATCTTGCCAACGTGATTGGCACTTCCACATCACGGCATGTCTTGACGTTGTCCTCGGTAGAAAACTTCACTGAAACCCAAGAACCTACAAGAAGCTGGGTATTTCGCGAACTTACGTCATGGTAACAGTCTTACACCCGTTTCAATCTCCGGATAACTTGCCATTCTATCTCTCCTAATATTATATACATGTCCAGCACATGGGCATTTTGTCTTGCGCAGCGTGAAATTGGCCAACATGAACACAAAGACCCTCTATACGCGCATAATACCTGCGCATCCCGCTCTATTTAAATAACAGGAATACAACCAAGATGGCGAAGTTCTATCTCATATATTTATTTATTAACTTGCCTATATACCTACTATCGCACCTCTAAAATGATGGATTCTATTTTATCCACTTAATTTTGTGAAAATCATAGCTGGCCCGTTGTCGATAGATAATTTATCTGGATCATGTAAAAAAATAATAGAAGTGTATAATTCGGAGTGTATAGATGTGAGTGGACATGCGATCCCCAGAACATGACAGCTAAACTGAACAATGGCTGCTTTCTACGTGAAAGTCATAAGGCATGACACGTGAACATTCCAGAGCAGGAGCTATTACATTTCCTGTTAAAAGTCACATTATATTGTCATGAATGGCATAGACATTTGAATATCTTCGCCATCCGTAACGTTAGACAATACTTGGGGACGTTAGAGAATCGAAAGATAATTTGACTTGAATGCTTGGAGGTCCACATTTCTGCTCGTCCGAGTCCCGTAAAGGTAAGCAAAACTATTGCAAGCAAAACAGTGAGAAACAAGTTTTAATTTTCTTACACAATTAATGTTTCTGCAAAGTCTGTCTCTCATTTATACTTTCAAAGACTTAGAATAAGGAAATAGACGAAGATATGATAGAACCATGCTTCGAGAAGGTAAACAAAACATCAATTCCGCCATTACACGGGCCGAGTATAGGGTGAGAGAATCTATAAATCTGACAGGTATACATTTTTGAAGCCCCATTCTCTATAAAAACGAAATTCTATAAAGGAAGAATGCTGTGGTAATTATCTCCAACTTGGGGTCGGTAAAAATTTCAAGAAAGATCTCGTTAAAGTTCGAACTAACTGAACCACTCTACATAATTCACGGGCCATAGCTCGAAAATCGCGGTCCACCGGAAAGACATTTCATTAACATTCTACACGTTACTGTCATCATTAATTAACCAAGCGTTAATCCAGTGTGAGCAATACTGATTTAGGAAATAATTAACGCGAACATCAACTCCAAAACACCACAGTCGCAAATTTCAATGTAAAATTATCTCGTCATCAAAAGAAATAACAGCGGCCAGATATACCCAGGGGAAGAAGTGTTTATCGTCTTTAAAAATGAGTAAATTTTCATGACGTTTAACTTTAGAAACGCTAGATCTCCTACAAAATACCTTAAAAGCCTCAGAACCACGATGCAAACTTTTCTTGCAAAAAAAAACTTTTTTTTTTCTTTTTTTTTTTCTTGCAACCGTGGCGCGTAACAAAGTTTTCTTAGGGTGTCACACGAAGCAACGAGGTGCGCAACCAGTTGCAGAAGTAGAACACGATCCTAAAGGCCCCAGACACACGATCGTAATCATTCTTTGCAAACGTTGCGCCGCAACAAGGTTTGTTAGGGGTGTCACACGATGCACACGAGCTCTGTGGCTCAACAGTTGCAGAAGTAGAACACGATCCAAAAGGCCCAGACACACGATGCAAAAACTTTTTCTTTCAACGTTTGGCGCGTAACAAAGTTTTCTAGGGTGTCACACGATGCAACGATCGATGCGCTAACAGTTGCACGAAGTTAAACACGATCCTAAAGGCCCAGACCACAGATGTAAACTATTCTAGAACACGATGCCCTAAAGGCCCAGACACACGATGTAACTATCTTGAAACGTTTGCGCGCAAACAAGGTTTTTGGGGTTGTCACACGATGGCACATTGCGCGCAACGGGTGTACAAGTAGCACTCGAGTCCTACTTCTACAAATGTGCGTCGGACACGTTACAAGAAAAGTTGCAACCGTGTGTCCGGGCATTAAGTTTATAAATGGTAGAATCTTGATTAAGTAATGATTGTAAAATCGTTTGGCAAAAATAATTACAGTCAGAAGGAATTTCCAGGTTGTTGATGATGATGAAGATGACTGTCCATGGATAATAATGATGATCAGTCACTATGCTACTATTGTTCTATAATGGTGATGCCGTTCTATGAAGAGTCATAATACTAATTAAATGCACATCACGCAATACTTACGTAGTAGTTATTATATCCCACCACTACCAAGGTACAAAACAACCGTTCGATTAAATACACATCACACAAATACTCACGTAGTAGTAATATATCGCCACACTACCAAGTACAAAACACCGTTCGATTAAATACCAGCAATATAAATTTTTCAGACGGTGTAAAACTTCTCAGACGGTGGTAATATCTTGTTAAATTGAAGGGAGTCGTCATTAACAATCAAAGGTTGGAACTGCTGTTAAAGTTAATCGCAGGGCGTGGTCATGCTATGATATGGAGGACCGCTGACTGTCGTGACAGTGACATTTCGGTCGTTGATATCTGTTATCAAGCCGGTTTATAGAGGTGGTTCGCTGGATAGTACCCATACGTTTGATCTCATGGCCATGCATCCTGCTGTTAAAGAGAACAAATTAAAGCAACATGAGTACTTGTTGGTAGTAATCGTTTGCGCTGACTCTTGACTTGAGAAAAAACCCCAGTACAGGAAGGAGCAGCCGCCATGGGGCAGATCCAAGGATTTAAATTAGGAAATTGTGAAGTCTTTCAGACGGAGAGAAACGGCTGTGGATTGGACAGACAGACTGACAAAAATATCCAGCAATATCCATTGAGGGGGGTAGTACCACGGGAACTTCCCCTGGGGAGGTGCGCTGAGGTCGTGATGATCTCCAACAAGTTTCCAATCAAATGTTGGTTCAATTAAAGAATTAACTTAAAAAGTTAAAAATAAACTAATCCCCGACCCCACTCCACTCCAAACACCAAAAAACTTTACATACTTTGACAGACCTGTAAGTCTGCCGGACTATTTCTAAAAACCTCAATTGTATATTTACGGAGCCGCTCTTATTACGAAATTAAGGTACATACTGGTATATTGCATGGTGTTAGGGCCTCCATATTTCCCTGTTGAAAAATCAAAAATCAAAAATTTTATTAACTGAAAAGATCATGACGTCCACATTTTTTGAAAAATAGCGAGAAGAGAGGGCCCCTGGTGACGAAGTTTGAGCGAACAAGAGGCCCAGGGGAAACCCAAAAGCCAGCAGAGTAGATATGCTGGTCTGTGTTGCATGCTGGGTTATAGTCTATGAATATCATTATCCCTGCCTCAAAATGGTGGTCAACACACTGCCCCCAGTCTACCCTCCCAAGTTTACCAAGCAGGAGAATTTATTGAAAACTAGTAACTGAACTGATTTGGCGTGATAAAAAATACTCAGCGTTGGACCGGAAATGACGTCGATCTGAAATCAAGCCATTTCTTAGTGGAATATTTACTTGGAGAACAAAGCCTCATGGATGACATCAAACAGCCGCTCTGACTCGAAGAGTTGAGCCACCGTTGTTAACTAGGAATTCGTCAGTAAAAAACCTCTGCGAATCGATGACTACAACCTTAAATGATTGAACAAATAAATAATAAGTTCACTATTAAAACTGTAGCTTTTAACTCGTGGATTGCGCTAATAATAATCATATTGGGGATGATCTTGTTTGTGGCAGCAGATTAATGATGATGATGACCGACGATGATGTTGATAATCTCTGTTTGTGGAGGCTGTAATATTAGGGAGGTGAAGATGATGACGATGTTTATTATGAAGACAATGCATGATGATAGTGATGATGACAATAGATGATGATGATATTGTCAAGATCAGTGGTGGTGGTGATGATGATGATGATGATATTGGTGATAGTGATGATGATGATGATGATGATATTGGTGATAGTGATGATGATGATGATGATTGTCAAGATCAGTGGTGATGATGATGATGATATTGGTGATAGTGATGATGATGATGATTGATGATGACTTATAAATTAATAAAACGCAACATGTTATGTACTTACTTTGTCTAAATACAAAGTTACTGTTTGTATAAGTCTCTTAATTAATATCAATCTTCGTAGGAGAGCCAATGGCGGGTCTGAGGCTAACCTCGTAGACATCAACACTACAGCAATAACAATAACAAGACGCTCTATAAGCGTTCATTCAGCAATGAGCAATAGACCGAGTGCAATAATGGCGTCCAATTCCAATTGCCATTGTTCTGGACTGACTAGCCTCTCATACAGGTGAAATTTTTTTTGTGTTTCCACATGAACACGAGGTTAGTCAGTCCAGAACAATGGAAATTGAAATTGGACGCCATTAGTGCAAATTGAAATGGACGCCATTATTGCATTCGCCTCGGAGCCTCGGTTACCTCAGCAATCTCGTTCCTAGCCTGCGTAGCAAGCGTTTCTTTTGGGGGAAATTAAATTAAATTTCCCCCAAAAGAAACGCTTGCTACGCAGGCTATCTCGGTCCCAGAGCCCACGTTCCTCTCGGTGCTGACCAAGAGGAACGTGGGCTCTGGGGACGAGATTGTTTCCTCAGCGGCACAGAGCGCATGCGCCTTGGTACCCAGTTGGCGATTTGTTGCCATAAGAAAAAAGAAAAAGCCCATTTTTCAACATTGACAAGCCACAGGCAGCCCGCCGAGTAATAAATATGTCATAAAATAATTTTATAATAACTGTAGCGAGAACCCTTAACTTGGTTTTTCACTAGCGACGCAAGCAAGCCACACGAAGCCTTATTTCACACTGGGGGAACACGGGCCTATTTATTTTATTAGCTTCGCCCAAATATATCGAATAATACAAATAAACAAAGAAAGTAAAAAAAACGCTAAAAAAGAAAGGGTAGGGTGACCGCTAACGCCAATGTATTGCGGCTCGAGCAGCGTTTGTCCATGCTTGTGTAAAGTCTTCAGTATTTATTGAGCATATGGGTATTTTGTCTGCGCATGCGCTAACACAGCATTGACCCAGTGACCGTTTGAAACCATTTTTACAGCTCGAATAGCCTCATTTTAAGGATATTTTGTAGGAGATCTACGCGTTTCTAAAGTTTTAAACGTCACGAAAATTTACTCATTTTTAAAGACGATAAACACTTCTTCCCACTGGGTATATCTTTTGGCCGCTCGTTATTTCTTTTGATGGCGAGATATTTTACATTGAAATGCGACTGTGTGTTTGGAGTTGGATGTTCAGCGTTAATTATTTCTACAATCAAGTATTCTACAGCACTGGATTAACGCTTGGTAATTGTGATGGACAGTAAACTTTAGAATTTTAATGCAAATTTCTTTCAGGTGGACGCGATTTCGAGCGATGGACCGGTGAAGTGTATCGAAAACAGTTCCCGGTTGGGATGGAAAGTCGTTAAGTGGTGATATTTCTTGGGAAATTTGCAGACCGACCGTGGAACAGATCCTGAAACACAGCATTCATTCCAATAACGGATTTCCTTTGGTTGTGTCCAAGAATGGGGCTTCAAAAAACGCATAGCTGTCAAGATTTAATACTTTCTTCTCACGATAGCGGTGCAATAAAGGCGGCAAGCTGAGTTTGTCGGATTTGGACTTCTCGAAGCCATATGTTATTTCATCTGGGCATAGCGTGCATATACGCCATTGACGCAGTGACGTCTGTACAATTTCCAAAATCCTTAATATATGTATATATGATAAAAAACATAAAAATATAGCTGAATTTTAAGGATATTTTGTAGGAGATCTACGCGTTTCAAAGTTTAAACGTCATGAAAATTTACTCATTTTTAAAGACGATAAACACTTCTTCCCCTGGGTATATTCTGGCCGCTGTTATTTCTTTTGATTCGAGATATTTTTACATTGAAATGCGACTGTGGTGTTTGGCAGTTGGATGTTCAGCGTTAATTATTTCTACAATACAAGTATTCTACAGCATTGGATTATACGCTTGGTAATTATGATGACAGTAAACTTTTAGAATTTGTTAATGAAATGGTCTTTCAGGTGGACGCGATTAGCGAGCTATGCCCGGTTAATATGTAGAACCAATGTTCAATTTAGGTCGAACTTTAACGAGATATTTTCTTGAAATTTTATACCGACCCCCAAGTTGGAGATAATTACCACAGCATTCATTCCTTTATATAATTTCAGTTTTTATAGAGAATGGGGCTTCAAAAAAAGAAAATGTATAGCTGTCAGATTTAATAGATTCTTCTCACCCTATACTCGGCCGTGTAATGGCGGAATTGATGTTTGTGTGTTACTTCAAAAAAAGCCATGGTTCTATCATATCTTCGTCTATTTCCTTATTCTAAGTCTTTGAAAGTATAAATGAGAGAACAGACTTTGCAGAAAAATTAGTTGTTAAGAAAATTAAAACTTGTTTCCACTGTTTTGCATTGCAATAGTTTTGCTTACCATTTACGGGACTCGCGACGAGCAGAAATGTGGACTCCAAGCATTCAAGTCAAATTATCTTTCGATTTCTATCGACCCCCAAGCTGCTTAATGTTACGGAGGCGAAGATTATTCAATTGTCATTCCATTCATCACAATAAATGACTTTCAAAAAATGCATAGCTCCTGCTATGAATGTTCAAAGTGCATGTATACGGCCGCGAAGACGGCAGCCATTGTCAGTTTAGCTTGTCATGTCTGGACCTCCCTCACCTTGCAATATGCAACTCATAATACATCGTAAATACTGGTTATAACAAACTGCAGCATGCCTTCAGCATTGATAAAATAGAATCCATCATTTTAGAGTTGCATATGTTCATATAGACAAGTTAATAAATAAATACACGAGAAAGAACTTCGCCATCTTGTTTGTTATTAATTCCTGGTATTTAAATTTAGCGCGGGATGGCGCGGGATATATGCGCGTGTTAGAGGGTCTTTGTGTTCATGTTGGCATTTCACGCATGCGCAGACACAAATGCCCATGTGCTGGACATGTATATAATATTAGGAGAGATAGAATGGCAAGTTATCACGGAGATTGAAACGGGTGTAAGAACTGTTACCATGACGGTAAGTCGCGAAATACCCAGCTTCTTGTAGGTTCTTGGGTTTCAAGTGAAAGTTTTCTACCGAGGACAAACGTCAGACATGCCGTAGATGTGGAAGTGCCCAATCACTTTGCAAAAGATTGTACTGACATAGAATGTTTTTCGTTGCCATCAACCAGGACATGCATCAAGAGAGTGTCCCGAAGCGCTTTCATGTACACGGTGTGGGGGAGTGGGGACATACAGGTTGGACCTGTAAAGCAGCATTTGGTTTCTCGGGATCTGCCTCAGGAGCAGTCTTTCCTTCGCTAACAGAAGCATTTAGGAACACTGAGAATCAGGGAATTGGTGTCAGATACCGAAGTTCGTATTTGCCCCGCCTATAGTGAAGTGCCACGTACACAAGAACTGTTTACACAAAGACAGTACACCTGACAATATGGTAGGAAACGAGGATACGCAGGATACAGTACAAGACAGTGAGACGGAGGTACTGAACTCGGAAACATGACGAGTCAACGGGCAAGGGACGGAGTTTCGGAACCGAAAGACAAAGTTATGGATACAAGCATGGAGGCATCGTCAGTGGAGTCAGCTACAGAGTCTGAAACGGACACAGAAATGCGTGTTCCCACAGCGAAGAGGCCGGCGTCGCCGGTTTCCAGGAAAAAGGCAAAGTTGAAAAAGGAAAGGGACGAAATACAGGAAATGTTGGACTTGAAAGAGACGTTTAATATCGTAAGTAAGTTTATTTTTAGTTTCGTATTTATTCAGTAAGTTTCTGTATCTTGAATATGTAAGGAGGGGCCGTATGGAGTGTAGTATGTAAATGTCTTTGTTATTTTTCATGGCTTGTTTAAAACGTATTGTCTTGTAACGTTCGGGGAGTGTCAACTGTAATGAGACGTGATATAGTTGGTCCAGTATTGTCTAAGTAGAATGTTGTGTTTGTACAAGAGTCTTTTTATATGTAATCAAAGGAAAGCTGAGCGTTTTTGAAAAAAGGCATGGAAAGGGAATTGCTATTGGAGTTTTGGTGGGGTAAAGAGTTCGGGTGTAGGGATTTTGTTGAGCGATCGTGTAAGTTTAAATGTGCTGGATGTTCGTAGGGATACTGAGGGGAGGGTGCTAAGTCTTTTAGTTAAATGTTGGTAATGTACGTTATTCGTTTGTGTGTGTTTATGCGCCGGTGGATGTTTGTGATCGTAAGATATTTTTCCAAGAGCTGTATCATTATGTTTTTCCGAATTCGCATTGTGTAATGGGGGGTGACTTTAACTGTGTGTTGGATGATAGGGATACGACGGCGAGAACGGGTGCTAATAAGATTGGAGGCGAAGAGTTGAAGAAGTTTTTGAAGGTATTGTAATTTGAGTGATGCTTGGGTGTCTGTACATGGGCGTACGGTTTCGTTTACGTGGTCAGGCCAGGGAGTTGGTTCGAGGTTGGATAGATTTTATGTTTCGAAGGATTTGTTGAATGTTGTAACGGGTTGTTTTGTAGAGGTATTAGGTGGGTCTGATCATGATGGTGTTGTGTTGTCGCTAAATCGTAGTGTGGGTTGTAAAAGCAAAGGTTTGTGGAAATTTAATAATGAATTGTTGAAGGATAGTACTTTTGTGAATAGTCTGAGAAAATGAATGAATGAGTTTTTGAGACGATATAGAGATGAGAGGGTGGATGTTTTTTGGGTTAGATTCAAAAAGGGGATCAAGAAATTTGTTATTAGATATTCGGTCGCTAAAGCAAGAAGAGAAGAAGAATGCGTGATACTCTTACTAAAGAAATAATTAGGTTGAAGCGTAGGCTAGCTCTAGGGGAAGATGTGGGTGGGCGTATGAGTGAATTGAATGGTGAGTTAAGAGCGTTAGTGGAGAGAGAGAGTGAAGGCGTGAAGGTAAGGAGTCGTGCGAAATGGATTGAAGAGGGGGAGAGAGACCTACCCGGTTTTTCTTCAATTTGTGTGGGGGACATGGGGAGGGGAATTTTATTTGACATTTTGAAAAGACGGGAATGGAACGTAGTGGATTGAAGAAGGAGAGAAAAGAAAAGTGATTGAATTGTTCTACAGGGAGCTATTTAAGTTAGATGTAGATGTACAAGATGTTTTGTTGAGTAAAATTGTCATCAGTTTTGTCTGATGAGTCGCGTAAGATTTGTGACGGGTTATTAAGAGTGGAAGAATTAGAGTATGCAATGAAGGGTATGGCGAATGGGAAAACTCCGGGATATGATGGGATATCTTTAGAATTTTACAAGTGTTTTAGTGAGGCATTACTACCAGTAGTATGTAAGCTGGCAAATGAGTGTTTTGAAGTGGAGAGATTTCCTGAAGAGTGTGTGCGTAGTGTGGTGAGAGTAGCTTTTAAGAAGGGAGATCGGAAAGATATAAAGAATTGGAGGCCGATCTCTCTTCTTAATTTGGATTACAAGATTGTCTCCAAGGCACTGAGTGGTCGATTGAGAAGTGTGATGTCAGAGATTGTGTGTGAAGACCAGACGTGTGGAGTGATGGGGAGGTCTATTTTTGATAATTTAAATATAATGCGGGATGTACTTGACCAAATAGATTATACGGGAGAGGTTGGGGTCATTATGACACTAGACCAGGAGAAGGCGTTTGATAGGGTGGATAGGGCATTTTTGAATAGGGTTCTAGGAAGGTTTGGTTTTGGGGAGGAATTTAGAAAGTGGATGAGTGTATTATATGTGGGAGCGACGGCTAAAGTAATTTGTAATGGTGAGTTAACAGAAAGCATAGTGTTGGAGAAAGGCAGCCTAGTTCCAGGCTTTATCCGACGAGGGAGGTTCTGATGACGTCACCGGAAAGCCCCCTCGGGAAAGCCTAGTGAATAATGCCAGATCCGAGATTTTATATGTAATTTATAAAACGAGAGGCCGTGGAGGTGAGGCCTTTGCCTTTCGTAGAGTCGATCGTGAGGAATTTCGACCTTTATCTACAAAATAATCAAGGTAGCCAATAGGGGTTCTCGGTTCCCGCCATACCGCTCTTTTTTGCTGGCAATCCCGCCATCCCGCTCGTTTTTATATTAAAATCCCGATCCCGCCAAAGATTCGACAATTTCAGTTTCTGGATAAATTATTAAGTATGGATAAAGTCAAAGACATACCTTTATGCAATGAATGAAAGCCAAGTAAACAAACGCCGGTACGTACGTGTTTAATTCTTGCTGTATAGTGTTCAATATTGTTTCTTTACATTTTTTTTCTCTTAGTTTTTCTTTTCTATTTTCTTTTCTTTTTTTGTGTGCTAAGATTCAAAACATTATCCGGGAATTGATGCGGATTTTTTTGTGGGTGGCAAATGCAATTAAATCCATACATATTGAAGGGGTATGTGAAAAGAAGAAAAATAGGATGGAGAAGTGAAAATAAATAGATGGATGGATGGTTATAGATGAATAAAATGAGAACTATCTTTGAAATTAAAAATTAAAAAAATTAAAAAGTAAGAAATAAAACTAATAGAAAGTAAAAAATAAAAAATATTAAAAAAAGTGAAAGTGGACGTGGAAGGAAACGGGAAAAGTGGAAAAAAGAAAAAAGAAAAAGATAAAGATAAAAATAAATAAAAAAAGTAGAATTGTTTTATGGGGGGTGGCAAATGAAATCAAATCCAGGAAGACGTGTGGAGAAGGAGGAAAGAATAAATAAAAAATATTAATCATAATAAAAAAATCATAATAATAAAATAAAATAAATAAATAAATAAAAGATTTGTAAATAAATAGATAAAAAAATAATAATAAAAAATAATAATAATAATAATAATAATAATAAATAAATAAATAAATAAATAAATAGAAAAAAGATAAATAAATAGAGAAATAATTTATAAATAAATAAATAAATAAATAAACAAAAAATAAATAAATAAATGGATAAATAAATAATGAATAAATAATAAAATCTGATGATAAAATATAAAAATATAAATATAGTAAAATAAATAAAAATAGATAAATAAATAAATAAATAAGTAAATGAATAAATAGATAAATAAATAAATAAATAAGTAAATAGATAAATAAATAAAACTAATAAATAAATCCCCATCCAAAGTCGTCATTTCGTCCTCGATTTCTTCCTCGTCTGCACTGCTAGGTGACTCGTACTCATCTCCGCATCGTCTACGTCATCTGTAAGATTAACTGCCTCTCCCGGAACAACATCTTTTTGCCGGGTGTTTTTGGTACAAGTAAGCTGGTAGAGTTCCAGCTTTTGCCATCATAGTTTCTTGACGCACTGTCTTCTGGCGAATTGCGGCGCCATAGGTATGTGCCCATTATTTCAAACACTGAGTCTCTTGGCCAGTGAAGTCTTTGAAGAGTCAATAGAAGATGTCGAAGATCACTTTGAAAGATTTGTTGAATGGTAAAGGAGTAAAGCACGTTGTGAGATCTTAGCTTGTGATGCTCTGTGACCTCTGTGACATGATATGACTTAAAAGACATCTGGATATTATTTTCATGTGACGTCTGTGACGTCATGTCCAGAAAACGGAAATCAAAATACACACCGAAGGTCATTTAAAAAGTGATAAAGGATTCGATGACAACGACAAAGAAGTCTATTCATACGCTGATCAATAATTAACTGATGATAAGTCAATTTTAATCCCGTATCCCGCTGCAAACACTTACGATTCCCGAATCCCGGCGCCTAAAATCACGAAATCCCGCTACCGCTCGTAATTGAGAATCTCGCTTCCCGCTCTGTTTTAAGTTCGCATCCCGAATCCCGCCTTTAAAATATGGCCGATCCCGCGTCCCGCCAAAACCTATTGGGGACCCTCTCTCCAGACAGTGCAATACTAGAATAGGATCACAGCGAATATTAGCCTGAATAACCCGGGGAATAACAAAGGAATCACTGCTGTCCTCATTTTAAAAACGATGCATTGTTGAATCAGTTATGCGTTACAAAAGTAGAACACTTATATGAATATATGAATGATTTGAAAGATGGAATACCTTATTATACTAAACAACTGATAATTATTCACCCAATGCGAAAAGATTTCAAAGCGAGATGACATGTTACGTATCCTCCTGCTGGACTTGTGACCGGCTCTTTTAGCCCGCTTTTAGCCGTTTGATTTCTTGTTAAAACCGAAGAAATGCCTGGTTCTTGCCCCGTGTTGGGCAATATCTATATTCATTGTTTCAAAATACCGTCGAAACAGTAAAATCGGGTAAATACGAAATTTATTATCGCTTTTTAAAATCAGGATAGTTTTTAGCCAAATCAGGATAGTATTTGGCATTATTCACTAGGCGTTCTCTCGCACTGACGCGCTCGTACTCAGTCTCGCGCTTCGCACTCGGTTAGGAGAGATAACGCCTGGGACTAGGCTGGGAGAAAGGGATTAGGCAAGGTTGTCCGTTGTCTCCTATGTTGTATGTGTTGATGGCAGAGGTATTAGCGTGTAGTGTCCGTGCGGAAAAGGGTATATGTGGTTTTCTTGTGCCAGGGTCGGGTGGTCAGCATACTAATATATCACAGTATGCTGACGACACAACTGCGGTTTTGTGTGACGTTGTATCTGTCGGTAAGTACTTAGAGGTGGTGGACTTTTTTGGACGAGGGACTGGGGCGAGATTAAATAGAGGAAAATCTGAGGCAATGTGGATTGGGTCATGGAAAGGTAGACAGGACAAACCGTATGGTTTGAAGTGGGTAGTTAGCATGAAGGTGTTAGGGGTGTGGTTTGGAGATAATGTAGAGGATGAGAATTGGGTAGCGAAATGTGAAAAGTTAAAGAAGGTTTTAGATATGTGGAAGGGTAGGGGTTTGTCGTTGAGAGGTAAGGTGTTGATTGTCAAAGTACTGGGGCTGTCAAAGTTCGATTATGTTGCAAGAATGTTAATTGTGCCGAGTTGGGTTGTAACCAAGGTGAATTCGTTAGTGTGGAGCTTTGTGTGGAATGGAAAAGTGGAGCTAATTAAGAGAGAAACGTGTCTGTTACCGTGGCTGTCTGGAGGCCTGGGAATGGTGGATTTTGGCGTTCGTGTTCGTGCATTGCATATCGCGAATGTAGTTGGATCGTTGAACAGATCAGTGTCTGGTAAGATGTGGTGTTACTTACGTTATGTTTTGGGTGTTCGTTTATCTACGTTACGTGATGATTGGATGTTTCTGCGTGATAATTCTAAACCGTGTGCGGAGTCTCTGTCTAAGTATTATAAAGTTGTGTATGAAGAAGTTCGTTTATGTTCCGTTCAATGTTGTGCAGTTGTTAGTAAGATGTACAATTTCTTGGTGAATAGTAAGCTGTTGCAGCCTAGATGTTTGCGTCATTGGAATGATGTATGTGATAAAACTAAATGGAAGGGAGTTTGGGTAGGTTTTAGTAAGTCGTTGTCGGAGAATATTGTGAGTGAAGTTAGGTGGCGTATTGTACACAGGGTGACCAAGGTTCGTGACAGTCTTGTTAGGTGGGGTTATAATGTTACGTCTGTTCGTTGTGCAGTGTGTGGGAAGCGTGAAACTATTGAGCATTGTTTTCTGGAATGTAGTCGTGTGAAAAAAGCTTGGGGATGGGTGGTGAGAGTAGTGAGGAAGTGGTCACGTGACTTTGTTGTAGATGTAAAGTGTGTTTTTCTGGTTTATTCAATGGCGTGCGTAAAGATTTGGTCATGTTTGTAGTAGAGTGCATGTTGAATAATATTTGGTATTTCCGTAACAGTGCAACGTTCCGTAACAACGTATGTCCGTATATTGATATTGTGAGAAAGTGTAAGAAGGATATTGGTTTTCGTCTAAGTGTTGAGTCGTCTCGTATGAGTGAAAAAGGATTTTAAAAAGCTATTGGGGGTGAAGGAGCAGTTTTTTCAATTATAGAAGGAGAAGAGAAGCAATTCAGTATTAAAGAGGAATAAGTAACAACATAGGAATAAGTGGAGGAGGTCGGCAAGTAAAAGAAAAATAGTATTTTATGTCTGATATCGATAATGCTAGTGAAATGAGATACTTTCGTGATAAATGGAGGAGGTTGGTTATCAAAAAAAATAGAAGTAGTAGTTTTGTCGTATAAGAAGTAATTGAGAATTAGAATGTCATAAGTAGCAAGATTGTAATAAGTAGAGATCGGTATGTAGAATTTAGAGTAATTAAGATGAAAAGAGATTGTAATCTGGGCTAGGCCCATTCGTTTTAATCTTAATAAAGATTTTATATAAAAAAAAAAAAATGAGACCTTTGCAGGCAATCAGTCTTTATCACTGATAAAGAACCGATTAATAAAACATCAGATATAATGTTTTATTCATCAGTTCTGTATCCGTGTAACAGACACTGATGTTTTGTTCATCAGTTCTGTATCCGTGTAACAGATACTGATGTTTTATTCATCAGTGTCTGTATCGGACTACACAGATCCATGCACCTGACCAAATGGACAGCTCCCATTGGCCTAATGGCTCATGAATTATTAATGAGTTTTAGAACTAAAAGTGATAGAACACTCATGTTTTATTAATCAGTTCTATAACTAAAACCTGGCAGGTCTGTATGGGGGTATAAAGGTCCGTGCACCTGACCAACTGGTCAGCTCCCATTGCCCTAATAGCTCATGAATTATTAATGAGTTTTAGAAGGGGGTATAAAGGTCCGTGCACCTGACCAAATGGTCAGATCCTATTGGCCTAATAGCTCATGAATTATTAATGAGTTTTAGAAGTATATGTCACATACCTTTTATGGCGATAAGCAATGTTAAAGTAGACAAAGACTGACGATATAATTATGCCAGAAGATGCAAGACAGCAGATCACTATGAAACCATTCAGAGAAAAACACAACAAGACGAGGATAAACCATGAGATGATCTGATGGCGGATAACCATCTAGAGAAATTCAACGTAAAACATGCATTACTAAAAACTACGCACCTTATTAAACCATTGTAATGCATCACTATGAACTACGCACCTAATTAAACCATTGTAATGCATTACTATGAACTACGCACCTAATTAAACCATTGTAATGCATCACTATGAACTACGCACCTAATTAAACCATTGTAATGCATTACTATGAACTACGCACCTAATTAAACCATTGTAATGCATCACTATGAACTACGCACCTAATTCAACCATTGTAATGCATCACTATGAACTACGCACCTAATTAAACCATTGTAATGCATCACTATGAACTACGCACCTAATTCAACCATTGTAATGCATCACTATGAACTACGCACCTAATTAAACCATTGTAATGCATCACTATGAACTACGCACCTAATTAAACCATTGTAATGCATCACTATGAACTACGCACCTAATTAAACCATTGTAATGCACATTATGAACTACGCACCTAATTAAACCATTGTAATGCATCACTATGAACTACGCACCTAATTAAACCATTGTAATGCATTACTATGAACTACGCACCTAATTAAACCATTGTAATGCACATTATGAACTACGCACCTAATTAAACCATTGTAATGCATCACTATGAACTACGCACCTAATTAAACCATTGTAATGCACATTATGAACTACGCACCTAATTAAAACCATTGTAATGCATCACTATGAACTACGCACCTAATTAAACCATTGTAATGCATCACTATGAACTACGCACCTAATTAAACCATTGTAATGCATCACAATGAACTACGCACCTAATTAAACCATTGTAATGCATCACTATGAACTACGCACCTAATTAAACCATTGTAATGCATTACTATGAACTACGCACCTAATTAAACCATTGTAATGCATTACTATGAACTACGCACCTAATTAAACCATTATAATGCATTACTATGAACTACGCACCTAATTAAACCATTGTAATGCATTACTATGAACTACGAACCTAATTAAACCATTGTAATGCATACTATGAACTACGCACCTAATTAAACCATTGTAGTGCATCACTATGAACTACGCACCTAATTAAACCATTGTAATGCATTACTATGAACTACGAACCTAATTAAACCATTGTAATGCATACTATGAACTACGCACCTAATTAAACCATTGTAATGCATTACTATGAACTACGCCTAGTTAAGAGTGATTTTCTAGAAAAATCAAACAATCAGCTGGCCACTTGAAAAAAATAGATTTCTCTGAAACTTTGCATACAAGTAAGTATTCCTGCCCTGATTACAAAAATATACTTGTAAGGCGTCGGCACCTTTGGTTTCCATGGCAACGGCCCAATGTTAATTTGGAGTGATTTTCAGCCTCTCAAAAGTCAACATTTCTCCATCTTTGAACACGTACTGCAATTTCTCTGTAGCTCTTTCATCAACAACAATCATGTCATGTGAAAGAACCATCCTTAGTCTTTTCCGTTCGCGGGTAATTTTGGATTCCGTTACTATAGCAACCGTGCACACGCATCGCGGGCGCAACATGCTTTTATATTTTTCAAAATGTCTTATTTTGTCCTATATTTTGCCTTCGATAACTCTGATGGTAACGCTCAGATTCTAAAGCTGCCAATCACATTTACATACTTTATTAAACTGCTATTGAAAAAATTTTTGGGGCCTAAACTAACGGTCTTCTGACATCCACTGAAACACATCGTGGTGAAGCAAATCCTTCAAAATAGCAAAAATCACGGAAGGTAAACCATCTGAAAAGTAAACTTCTGATGTCGTCTAAAAACTAAATAATCAATGATAACCGAATATAACACCTACAATTTAAGTTAGCTATCTAATATCTGAAATAAATATTATACAATGCCGATTAATTTGCATAATTAAATAATTTTTTTTGCACGATTTAAATTAAAATTGCTCAAAATTATTCAACTTTTTGATGGTCAAACTTTGCTCACTGCATCTTTTGAAACTGTGTATCCATAGACTATTATGCCGGGAATTTCTAACCATAGCTTTATTAAATAATTAATATGGTTTCTATGGCAACGTGATTTACATGTAAATAAGCCAAATGTGCATGTTATTTCTTTTAAAAACACGATTTTATTTTGGACTTAACATTCAGCATTAAAGTATTTATTTAATCTTAAATAAAAAGGCGTTAAGGCATTCAAAATAATCAGAAGTGTTTTGTGCCACCTTATTTTTGTTTGGTACTGAACATAGTCAAGTTACTTACGCCAGTGAACTTGGACAACAGTCAACCCCTGCCTTTTCACTTGATCATCAACGCTAGTTCGGACTGTAATATACACCTATTTCAAATAACGTTGTCGCGTTCAAAGCAACAAGCGTCAAGCCAAGACCGAAGTGCATGCATTTGCTGTTGGTAAATTATTTAAATCAGACCTATTTTCTATGGAACGAAGTGTGATATGCAAACAAGCACGTGGAAATGTTCACATTTTGTAATTAGTCCTTACAGAAACAATTGTGATTTAAATAATTGCCAACACAAAACCAGCATTCACTTCGGTCTTGGCTTGACGCTTGTTGCTTTGAACGCGACAACGTTATTTGAAATAGGTGTATATGTGTAGAGAAGCTCATATTCATATTTCATACAAGAAACTAAGATTATCTAGAATATGGAATCCATGGGATTCTAGTAAGCTAGTTACCATAGTAACACGTCAAAAGTCATATCTGGAATAATCCAATAACTTCTCGAACAACAGTTCAATTAACACATGCGTCCAATATTCTAAGCTTAATTCACAAGTACAAATCTAATCTAATAAGTGTCAACAACAGCTGATATGTTTCCCAGCAAGATCTCAATAACAACTCTTATGTCTTGCGCAGTAGAGAACAAAGCACAAAGACACATATCATGTTTACTAAGATAATAAGTTACAGAATTCGAGTCTTCAAACTCATGTAGTTTGATAACTATCGAAGTATACTCAGATTTCAGTATTCTGTTATTATCCAGATTGACGATACTTTCAATAGCCATAGAAATCGTATTGAAAAGATTACTTATAAACCTGTACTTTTAAGATTACGTTCAACTACTGATACGCCTAGTTATGTATTATTCTGACGTATAGCATATTAGCATATGTTGACGTATTGTCATTATAAAAGTAGAACACACAGAGGTCACAATTCAATTGAGTTGAAACTTCAGTTGAGAGTCGAACCATGACTTGAGAACAACAAACCATAGTTAACCAGGAAAGACCAATGTAACCCAATCCAGAGAGCTTCTAATAAACATCTTGTACCAACCATCCAGCCTACCGATTCTACCAGTTCACAAGTGGTAGAGATACTGTTTCAGCTAGTTCACAAGTGTATCAGCATTTGTTGACGTTATTCAAACTTGCAAGAGCAATTATTATAAGTGCCTCGATGTATATGGAGCCTTTTGTTTTCCAGTAAAAGATGATGATGGTATATCAAACTCATCACATAAGCGTTTTAACAGGCAAATTCCCATTGAATTGAACCTTTCGTTTTTTGATCATTCACATAAGTTATATAGCTAATTGCAAAATCGTTGTCGGGTTGAAAATCATGAAAGCTATGACCAAAAGGAATTCTGGGAAATTAAAAGTCTCAAATAAAACCGTCAAATGGTCAACATTTTTATCCAGACTTGTAAGATCTTAGTTAAATGGCTCATATATCTTCAAAACTACGGGAACATTGAATATATCTGCATGTAATATGCAGGTCATGAACTGATTTCCCATCCATCATTGTGGTCTCAGCTTCTATGATTTATGATTTTCAACCCGACAATGATTATGCAATTAGTATATATACTATGGAAATCACTAAAGTGGTAACATTTCCGTTCGGAATTTTGTACCACGTGATCACTTTAAGCCAATCATTTCGTTCAAAAATGGTACAAAAACACTCCAGTGAGACAAAATTCCGAACAGACATGTTACCACTTCAGAGATCAGTTTCCATAGTAAGAAGAGATTTGAATATTTTATATAATGCTACAGAAAAATTGAACGCTAAAATATTCTTAAAATCCATAAGAATATAAACCAGATATAAACTTATTTGCTGAACGTTGTGGGGGATCGCTGATGGAGTCGTTATTATGAGCCTCTATTTGCAAACGCGTATTTCCTTTATAGAAAGCAAATTAGAACTTGACATCAAGATTCTAAAAAGGCCGAGTTTTGGTGAATGTTGTTAAAGGTCACATGCAACCAATCAACAAACTTTTAATCAATAAAAGATAATCATCAGTGTTGTGAATACTCTAGCAACGTTTTATAGTTCTACCTTCACTAGTTTTTTCGAGTTATAACAGTTTGAAGTTGCCTAATGAGCTGTTTCCGAATAATACGTGAAGACATTCTATATTTGACCAAGGTGGACTTGTGACATCACTGTACTGTTGGAAACGCTTCGTCCATTACTACGTTTAGATTGTATATTACATCATTTCTCTATACCTTTCAAACTACCTTTGTGTACTGAAGATGGTGGGAGTCTGGCGTGTTTGGGTCAAACGTGACGTACTGAACGCGAGTAAAGATCTGAGAATTTTACGAAGATGAAGTGAAGATCAGCCGTTTTGAATAAGGCTGCTCTATCATGAAATATAACCGGCAAAAACTATCGAATGAAAAGTCAGAATCAATTGTTTTCTAAGACTTTGTTTGGAAAATGCATTGGATGGAACGCCTCTTGCCATCCAATGCATTTTCCAAACAAAATCTTAGAAAACCACCGATTTTATTTTTAATGCCATTTCTCCTGGGTCAGACATTACATTATGATCTGAACTGACTTCGCCCTTTTACTAATTTCTAGCTGCTCATTTCATTTCTGGAGTTCAATATGACACTGCTGGTCGATTTATGGGAGTTAGGGTCACGTGACCTCTTAGTGCAAGTCGCCTATTGTGTGGCTCAGCACATTCTGCCGTATTCGGTATGATTACCAGAGTATAATCCACAGCTATTCGATAGAAAGATGAAATCATTAATTTGGGGCCGATAGGGTATTATTCGAGTTATGCGCATTTCAAATTACACGCATCATAGTTCGAATTACACGCTTTTTGAGTTACGCGCTTGACCACACCCAAATCTGCCTTTGACACACCCAGAGCATAACTAAAAGTGACTAAGAGAATTTAGTGAGTTCGAGTTACGCGATGTGTGCGTAAAACGTACTAAAAAGTTTCGTGGAGTTAAACATTTGTTATAAAAGACTAAAAAAATAAGTTTGAAAAGGATTTCAAAATATAAGTACATCGCAGAGGCGTGATCGAGGTAACATGAATAGTCAACTTTACTAAAAGGTGCAGCAAACAAACAAACAAAAAGGAATTATACAAATAAATAAAACAAGCAAATATATTTTGTCGCCAGAACAACGTACAGGCCAGGCATATAGTCCCACCTATAATCCCACCTATATTCTGTTCTAACATCATTCCATGAGTGAGGCAGCTAATTGGTTTGCCCACTCTCATCGGCTAAGTGTGAAAGCAATATGAACGTTGTTTACCAAACAAAAATAATACAGGTGGCTCAAAACACTTATATTCTTTTGAATGCCTTAACACCATTTTTTTATAATTTAAGATTAATGTTGTCTAATATAAAATCGTGCTTTTTAAAGAAACGCATTCTTATTTGCTGGTACATGTAAAGTCATGTTGCCATAGAAACCATATGAATTATTTATTAAAGCTATAGTTTGAAAATGCTCGGCATAA
Organism: Actinostola sp. cb2023; assembly: GCA_033675265.1. Classification (NCBI taxonomy): domain Eukaryota; kingdom Metazoa; phylum Cnidaria; class Anthozoa; order Actiniaria; family Actinostolidae; genus Actinostola; species Actinostola sp. cb2023. The sequence goes on along the minus strand of JAUJYZ010000691.1, from coordinate 414,457 downwards.
TAGTCTATGAATTCAAAACTTCCAGTGAGCGAAGTTTGACTATCAAAAAGTTGAATAATTTTGAGCAATTTTAATTTAAATCGTGCAAAAAGTTATAATTAATTATGCAAATTAATCGCCTTCGTATAATATTTATTTAAGATATTAGAAAGCTAACTTAAATTTTAGGTGTTATATTAGGTTATCATTGATTATTTAGTTTTTAGAAGAGATCAGATGTTTACGTACTTTTCAGATGGATTACTTTCCATGATTTTTTGCTATTTTGAAGGATTTGCTTCACCACGATGTGTTTCAGTGGATGTCAGAAGACCGTTATTTTAGGCCCCCAAAAAATTGAAAGCTTTTTTCAATAGCAGTTGGATAAAGTATGTAAATGTGACTGGAAGCTTTAGAATCTGAGCGTTACCATCAGAGTTATCTAAGCCAGAATATAGGCAAAAATAAGGCATTTAAAAAAATATAAAAGTATGTTGCGCCCGCGATGCGTGTGCACGGTTGCTATAGCAACGGAATCCAAAATTACCCGTGAAAGGAAAAGACTAAGGATGGTTCTTTCACATGACATTATTGTTGTTGATGAAAGAGCTACAGAGAAATTGCAGCACGTGTTCAAAGATGGAGAAATGTTGACGTTTGAGAGGCTGAAAAATAATGTGCATTACAATGGTTTAATTAGGTGCGTAGTTCATAGTGATGCATTACAATGGTTTAATTAGGTGCGTAGTTCATAGTGATGCATTACAATGGTTTAATTAGGTGCGTAGTTCATAGTGATGCATTACAATGGTTTAATTAGGTGCGTAGTTCATAATGTGCATTACAATGGTTTAATTAGGTGCGTAGTTCATAGTGATGCATTACAATGGTTTAATTAGGTGCGTAGTTCATAATGTGCATTACAATGGTTTAATTAGGTGCGTAGTTCATAGTGATGCATTACAATGGTTTAATTAGGTGCGTAGTTCATAGTGATGCATTACAATGGTTTAATTAGGTGCGTAGTTCATAGTGATGCATTACAATGGTTTAATTAGGTGCGTAGTTCATAATGATGCATTACAATGGTTTAATTAGGTGCGTAGTTCATAGTGATGCATTACAATGGTTTAATTAGGTGCGTAGTTCATAGTGATGCATTACAATGGTTTAATTAGGTGCGTAGTTCATAGTGATGCATTACAATGGTTTAATTAGGTGCGTAGTTCATAATGATGCATTACAATGGTTTAATTAGGTGCGTAGTTCATAGTGATGCATTACAATGGTTTAATTAGGTGCGTAGTTCATAGTGATGCATTACAATGGTTTAATTAGGTGCGTAGTTCATAGTGATGCATTACAATGGTTTAATTAGGTGCGTAGTTCATAATGATGCATTACAATGGTTTAATTAGGTGCGTAGTTCATAGTGATGCATTACAATGGTTTAATTAGGTGCGTAGTTCATAGTGATGCATTACAATGGTTTAATTAGGTGCGTAGTTCATAGTGATGCATTACAATGGTTTAATTAGGTGCGTAGTTCATAATGTGCATTACAATGGTTTAATTAGGTGCGTAGTTCATAGTGATGCATTACAATGGTTTAATTAGGTGCGTAGTTCATAGTGATGCATTACAATGGTTTAATTAGGTGCGTAGTTCATAGTGATGCATTACAATGGTTTAATTAGGTGCGTAGTTCATAATGTGCATTACAATGGTTTAATTAGGTGCGTAGTTCATAGTGATGCATTACAATGGTTTAATTAGGTGCGTAGTTCATAATGATGCATTACAATGGTTTAATTAGGTGCGTAGTTCATAGTGATGCATTACATTGGTTTATTAGGTGCGTAGTTCATAATGTGCATTACAATGGTTTAATTAGGTGCGTAGTTCATAGTGATGCATTACAATGGTTTAATTAGGTGCGTAGTTCATAGTGATGCATTACAATGGTTTAATTAGGTGCGTAGTTCATAATGTGCATTACAATGGTTTAATTAGGTGCGTAGTTCATAATGATGCATTACAATAGTTTAATTAGGTGCGTAGTTCATAGTGATGCATTACAATGGTTTAATTAGGTGCGTAGTTCATAGTGATGCAATACAATGGTTTAATTAAGTACGTAGTTCATAGTGATGCATGACAATGGTTTAATTAGGTGCGTAGTTCATCAGTGAAGCATAATATAGAGAGGATATTAGTATTGAAGGGTAATACAGGCCCGAGGTCTTGAATTTCAATGAAAGCCCGGGCCCGTGGGTTTGAACTGGTTTAATAACCAATCAAGCCCTATTTTCATTGTTTCGATGCAAAGTTCCTGTACAATGTGATTATTGTTCCAGAATTCCCATGTGGAAATACCAATCAAATGCCTTTCAATTCTGTATAACTAGCAGTGATAATGAGGTTCGCGAAAGAGTCACAAGCATTTTTTTCCCGAAATTGTCATCACGGCGGCTATAGCTAAGCATGTAGTCTAGTGTGTTAATGCTGGTGAGAGTAAACGGAAGTTCTTGGGTTCGATTCCCGGCAGGGTTCATTTATCAAATAGTTTTTATCTCTTAATAGGGTTGTGGTAGAAAATTTGTAAGTCTAATGCTCCCCGAGTTCTAAGGTTGTTAAGGTAGAGTGATGGCACTTAACCCGTGAAACAGATATTAGCCAAGTAGATATTAATAAACTGTAATTCCATTGTTTTCTTTTGTTTTGGATTGACTATTAGTCACTAACTATTAGATTTTGTTTCACGGGTTAAGTGCCATCACTCTATTGAATTATTTATGCTAAATAAAGTGCTTTGACAAAGAAAACCGAGTCAATCATGTATTTGCTTGCGGCGAATAACTGCATGTTAAATATAGACAAGTGAAGTGATATAAAGCAGGCAGCTTAAGATAAACTTTGAGATACCTGTCCATGTAAAGTTTGTGCTGGGTTGTAGAGTAACTTTATTAGTAAATACATCGTGCTGGCCAACAAGACGTAGTTTATCGCCTAATAACCAATAAAACACGTGTTAGAAGAAAAGCCTGCACTTATTATAGCGATGCTGGTTATATCACTCGACGACACATCTGTCAACGCGTTGAAGAGCACAGTAGATCGACCATTGGCAAACATGTGTACGGATGTGATCATATCAACCTCGATCAATTAACACTTCACCTGATAATAATAATAATAATAATTTAATTCTTGAAAAAGCGCATTAATATTACATATAAATCTCAATGCTTTTTACAAGTGAGTAAGAAAATATACGGCATACGGTAGAACCAGGACTCGGATTCGGATTCGGACTCAAAATCAGTAAAACCCGGACTCAAAAAAACTCAAAGCAAAAATTTAACTTTGAAATTGTGTTGTTATGAGATTACACAAAATAATAATAAAAATAAAAATAAAAATAAAAATAAAAATAAAAATAATAAAAATAATAATAATAATAATAAAAATAATAATAAAAAATAAAAATAGTAATAATAATAATAATAATAATAAAAAAATAAAAATAAAAAAAATAAAAAAAAATAATAATAATAATAATAATAATAATAATAATAATAATAATAATAATAATAATAATAATAATAATAATAATAATAATAATAACAATAATAATAACAACAACAACAACAACAACAACAACAACAACAACAACAACAACAACAACAACAACAACAACAACAACAACAACAACAACAACAACAACAATAATAATAATAATAATAATAATAATAATAATAATAATAATAATAATAATAATAATAATAATGAATGGAGGGTATTTAACTTCGTCAGGCAAAGGGAATAGACGACAAACGCGTATTCAGACGTTTCGCCGATGAAGGCTTCATCAGTGGTATATTTTAAACTGAGAATCACTGTCTTAAATGACTTACATTTGAATTCTGAAATACCCAATGGTATTTAGTTGATTAAACAATGCTTTATATAATTACAATAGTAGTGTCCTGGGAATATATGCAGAGAAACCTGCCTACACAGCCATTCATGATGTTAGTTGAATGTTTTCTTATTTCTGAGTGCTTCGATAACTTTGCGCTCTTTGGGGAATTTGATGTTTGTGTGAAGTATTTTCCATCTAATTGGAGATTCTTTCAGGAAGTTGGCAGAGTGTGATGCCAAATGAGTAAACACGGTCTGGCCTCGGAGGTGTTCTTTGATCCGCGGTGAACCAATGGTGCGTCCTGTTTCTCCAATGTAGCCTGCTTGACAGTAAGAACACTTTTAAAATGTGGTAGATGGTATTCTTTGTCAGACATCTATTTTCCCTTTCGGCCAGCACACATGTCTCACATTCGCTAGGACAATTTTGCTTAACTTTAGGCGCTGCGAAGATCTTTGAGAGTGGTCGTCCGTTCATGAAGTGTATTCTAATATTGTCAATACCAGATCGTCGTATAACAGACAATGTGCGTCGTTTCAGTTCCTCGTTTATGAATGGTATTTTTAGATAGATATCACTTTGATGATCTTCTGTAGTCGGTGCGTTCCGCAGCGTGCGCTTAATGGTTGTTTTGACAAACTTCTTGGGATAACCGTTCTGAATGAATATTGATGTAATTTTACGTAGTGACAATGTTCTAGACGGGGGGTCTGTTGAACGTGAAATAGCTCTCCTCGTCTCTGTGACGCTTTCACCGCCCGTTCCCTTCGAGTGCCCTCCCTTCCTCCCGAGACTACTAATTACAAATACAAACCATACAACTGACAGCATTTATTACTCTCTAAAAGGAACTAACGATACCATGGAAAACTAATAGTGATATAACTGAATGTAACTCTACAGAATACTACTTAACTGAAATACTTAACAAAAGTCCAAGTACAGTGTTCAATGTTCGATGTTCAGTGTTGCGTCGATCTTTCTCAGTTGTCCTTCGTCTTTCTTGTCCTTCGTCTTTCTTGTCCTTTCCAACTGTCCAACTGCTCTTTCCAACTGCTCCGGCTCCACTACAAGTAACGTTCTTCTTCTTTAAACCTTCGGAATTTACCCGTATCTCTGTATCAAGATGCTGAAGAGGTTTCTTAGGTTTTTCTATCTTCCCGTACACACTCCAACTGAACTCTACTGATTTGACACCCCCTATGACCGCGTCCTTTCTTTATATATCATAGCTTGTGATAAAGGAGGATATTTATGGTATCCCGTGATGCTCTGCTTTGTTTTGTCACGCTTCGCGCGTGACGAAAACAAAAATGGCGGAAAGAAGTGTACGTTTTTAGAAACATTTCAGGACGAAATTTCATGGACTTATAGACTACTAATGGTAAGTACCTGCATGCACATGTGTTATCTGTATATTCAATTGATCAATTTTGGTATCTTTGGGGGAAAATTCGAAATTAAAAGAGTTTTATGAGTGAAATAACGAAAAGGTTAATCCGGGTCAAGTTGCCTTTTGCCTTCGGCTACGTCAACATACCATGAATAAAATAGTTTCTTAAGAGGCCATTTGTGGAGCTTTTTCATAACACAGTACCTAAAATTAAAGTTGAGATCCCAGATGTTACACTAATGTCGATAAGACCCTAAGAGACCCACGATTTATCCAGTTTTGAACACAGCAAAAAGACGATATTTTATAAACATTCATATACGAGAAGTATCGTATTACATAAGCTTAACAAGTGCTGCTTCTGGTAATATTTATTTACCTTTGGGTTAATCTACTGAATCATTTCTGAATTTCGTTTTGAATGATAAGTGATCTGTTATTAATATTTCAATGACCTTTTTAAATCTTACAGAACTGTATAAACATGGTATATTTTCATGTTTTATCAGGCTGCTATAAATGTCTCAAGGGCAAAATCTCCCCAGTAAATGAGTTCATATTTGTAGTCCTGCATGCTTGCATGTCCATGAAACACTAGAAAATACTTTTTCAACTTGTTTCATATTTCATTTTGAACCAGTAAATGAATAAAATGTTATTTTATCCATGTACACAATCCTACATCACGTACTGTAGTTAGAAAATCAGTACATGTACAACAAATGAATGACATATTATTGATGTTATTAAACCTCAACAGGGAATTTGCCAAATGCATGGACAATACCTTGCACAATCTGATTGGTTAGCTAATATGTTTATATGGGGCTATGTAAACATGGCTGAAGAAAACAAACCCAGCACACACTTGGTGATGATGGCGCACACACTTCAACTACAATTTCATTCAAAAACACAACAGAATCCTCAACTTTCTTGTTATATTTGTTACATTTTTGCCACCATTCTTGTTATTTTTCATCAAAAATCCAGTTTTGGTATATCGGAATGTTTTCAACAAAGTTCATATAAAACAAATGCTGATTGGCTGTTCAAACCATTTTTGATGTTTACAAGGAGAATTTAGCATTTGATTTGGCTAACAAAGTTGCTTTAATTCATATTCAATATAATTTTTGTCTCATTATTTTACAAAACAAATAGAAAACGTTTTCCTGTGTGTTACATAGCCTGACATAAACGCTCTGGAAAGTTTGGGAGAAGTCTCTGTGGCTCAGTTTTACAATATACTAATAGTTTTACAATATAATAATAGGCTACAGCGTAACAATGTAAACACAGGAAACCTATTCTATTTGCTAAATTGGACACTCAATGAAAGGTATTTTAAAAGAACTCCCATCATTTGATGCCAAGCCTGACACAGATGACCAAGATGATGACAGACATCACCTTTTCTTTACATCATCTCAGACCAGAATGTACTTCTGCTCAGACTCAATAGAAGGGAACATACTTCAATATATGCTTCTGGGAGAGTATTTCTTCCATCCTGTAACCATAAGGCAACACCTCACCCCCTGTCACCTACAGCGTCTATGAAGTTGATTTACCGCCAATATCAGAATAAGATGGGGATTGTTATAAATGACATTTGTATTTATTTTTCAACATCTTATTATCTTAATTCAGTATTATTACATGTCTGCTGTACACCTATTATCGAAATATTGTATTGCATTAAACAAAGCACAGGTCATTTAAAAGATTTGTCAGTGGTTGACAATATATAAAAGACATTGAAATGTACACCATGTATTTGGATCTATGACCTGCATCATTTTGCTAAGATGATGAAAAATATGTGTTTGCATTCTGTCCTTCATGGTGATTATAAGGTAAAATATTTAGATAATAAAATTCATTAAGTTACATTGTACAAAAGTTGTACAATAATATTTTGTAAGTTATCTTCAACAAAATCAGAACAATTTGCTTTTGTGGATTAGAGAGGATCTGAAATGCAATAAACAAAAAGATAGGTCATTTTATAGGGCACAAATAACTGAACACAAACTGAATTTTTGTAAACAAGTTTTGAAGTCGGAAAGCACATGCATTGTACATGTGATGCCAGGAGTGATGTACGCAGATTCACCATTTCATGATCACTCAGACGACTGTTTGATGCATTCTAAACCAGTAAACTGTATCAAGGTTTACATAAAAGAACTAATATTTACATGTAAATTAAACATATTGGAATATGATAAAATATCCACATTACGTACCTCAATACAACCGGATCGTACGGGTACGATCCATGAACCAAGCGATTTCAACGATAACCCGATAATACAGGGCGTTCTTTCACGTAGCTTATGTCGGGAAAGCTTATATGGCTGCCAATTAGTTTTAAGGACATGGATGGCAAAGACTCAAGACGCTAAAATCATGTAGAAATTCGAAATTCACGCAGTATAAGTACAAGAGTTGAGTTCGCACATCTGACAGTTGTTGCATCCATTTTGAATTTCCCGCAAGTCGCGCAAATGATTCTGGGGTATTTATACGATAATATGTGTATCGCGCAAAGCATCACGGGATACCATAAATATCCTCCTTTGCTTGTGATGTAACTCTTTTGTTTTGATACAATGTACTAAATGCTTAATGTCCCTCTTGGGATTACTTACTTATTTAATTACTGTTCAAGTCTTTTGCTGTCTCAAGGGGCGTAATTATTTCGTCACAGTCTCTCCAATCAAAATAGCTCTCTTGGATGATATGGGGCCACACAAACATCAAATTCCCCAAAGAGCGTAAAGTTATCGAAGCACTTGAAATAAGAAAACATTCAACTAACATCATGAATGGCTGTGTAGGCAGGTTTCTCTGCATATAACTATATTGTCATTACTATTCCCAGGACACTACTATTGTAATTATATAAAGCATTGTTTAATCAACTAAATACCATTGGGTATTTCAGAATTCAAATGTAAGTCATTTAAGACAGTGATTCTCAGTTTAAAATATACCACTGATGAAGCCTTCACCGGCGAAACGTCTGAATACGCGTTTGTCGTCTATTCCCTTTGCCTGACGAAGTTAAATACCCTCCATTCATATATTACCAGGCATGGCATCTAATAACTGTTCTTCAATAATAATAATAATAATAATAATAATAATAATAATAATAATAATAATAATAATAATAATAATAATAATAATAATAATAATAATAATAAGATAACTTTATTTCTTGAAACAAATTAATAATAATAATAATATTATTATTAATAATAATAGAAATGGAAACTAATGAGGAATATACAGAACAAATGTTCGGAAAAATCAGACGCCTCGAACGGGATTCGAACCCACGACACCCCGATTTCATGACAGGTGCTCTACCCATGCACTGAGCTACCGAGGCAACTACAGTGGCGTGGAGTTCAAATTAGCTCAAAGCCGCTAATTAATTGTATTAGCGATTTGAAGAGGTTCATACAGGAACGAAACTAGTCATCGCTATTTGATCTTTGTAGTGCGTGAATTAAAGATATAGAGTTAAATAAATACTACAAAGAATATGTAACAGAAAGCAGTATCCATGGAATATTAACTGAACAGCGCGAGCTAACTAGATTTTAAATACCTAGCTCGCGCTCAATTTTGTTTTCTTTAACTACTAGAGCTGATAAGAACTCGAAGCAAGACAAAAGGTATTTAAAGTCTACCTTGCCTACGAGCGATTAATATTGTACAACGTGCGGTTTCCGCTTTTCATTTATATGTCAAACGCCGCAATTCCTTCACTTTCCCCATTGTGATTTTGAACGAAGTCCCGCCTCGAAGTCGATCAAAGTGGGAGAGAGTCGGTAAGTAATACATACTTGGAGGTTTAACAGGTTCATTTCTGCATGCGACCACTCTTTGATATTATGATTTCCGTTGGAGACAACGCAAATCGGCATAGGTCATAAAGGCTTTGTTTGTCAACCTAGAAGATGATATTGTAATACGGAAGAAATAATTGTTCTGTCAAGCGATTCAAGTGGCGAAGAAAATGAACAAGAGGATGATTTAGGCTTGCCGACCTCAGGTACAAAACTCATGTTTTATTGGGGAATTGTTTGTGCTCTGGTTACGGTAAGAGTTCGGTATAGTATTGTGGCGAGGTGAACTGCAATCACGTCCCCAGAGCCCACGTTCCTCTTGGTCAGCACCGAGAAACGAGACGCTCTGGCTGCAACCGATTTTCAGTCTGAAAATCTCCGGCGGACAGGAAGTTTATTAAACTGCACATGTTCTAACAAAATGGCGGTTGAGTTAAGAGTGAGTGCGATTGCTTTCATGATGCGTTGGATTACGGCTTGAAAATGATTGGAAAAGCTGACATCAGTTTAAAATTAAAACAGTACGAAGTACTGAAAGCCGTTGCTATATCTAAGAGCTAGATGTTTTGGCCATACTTCCGACCGGATACGAGAAATCGCTGGGTTATAGCAAGGTTTGGCTCCAGTGACAGTGTTTGATTTGTCTGCTTTTAATACATCTACAACACCATGCCAGGACTCTATTATCCTTGTGATATCACCATTGAATGCGTTAATCCGAGATCAAATGTCAAAACTTAGAGAATCTGGACTAAACGCCTCTGTTTGTGTATTGGGCTTCCTGTGTCTTATTTGATCGTCAGTCAGAGTAAGACGTAATTATTTGAAAGATGGTGTCCTGTGATCCTGACTATCATCTCAACTCAAACTGTGTTGCTGAAAAGCATAGCTAGTACCTTATATTTGTATGACGTAGGTGGATGCTTGACTCGGAAGTTTACACTACTTCAACAGCCATGCACACGTTAATCTCTTGCTTTATAGTAACTACAATGTCTGTAAATACCTTAATTATCTATCTTTACCTATTAAACTTTTGTTGTAACTTTTGTATTTATCAAATGTGTGTGAATAAACTCGAACTTGAACTTAGTATTCCTGAGCCCTCAGTCTATCTTCTCACGAGAAAGATGCTGGCATTTCAGCTAGTAAAATAAACTGGGTTTTTATATTAATTTCTTTATTGAATTTATATAGCGTATATCACATGAAAAAATGTTTCTATGCGCTTTATAAATCTCCATCTTGCACAATAGGCCATTTCCGAGTTCCTTTTATCTCTGATTCAAAACGAGTCTACGTGCTAAACCTTTCTTATGCAAATAATTTTTCCTTTTTCATGTAAATAAAACTAATTTTCATATGAAAGGTTTCGCACGTAGACTCGTTTTGAAACAGAGATAAAAGGTACTCGGAAATGGCCAATTGCGAGATCCTTTTTTATTCTCGGTATGTATACAGACGGATGAGTAAGATAACACTCATGATTTTTTTTGTAATCTCATAACAATACAATTTCAAAGTTAAACATTCACAGGAGCCCATTAGTAGGAGGGTCCATCTCCCATCTAGGGTATGTGTCACAGCGTAATAGATGGTAAATCTATTTTCAGATCAGTATTTCACGCGAAAAACACCCCGACCAATCAGAGCAGGGATAAATTAGCCAATCACAACTCACTAAATCACTAAATCAGTCGCACAAGACAGGCAGACAAGTCAGAGAAGCGAGCTTTCCATTCAAACCTTTCCAGTTCAAATTTGAGCGAAGAGAGCGATTATACAAGTAAAGAACACAGTAGTCCACCTCAAAGTAAGCCTAATGAATCGGTAAAGCGAGTAGCTTCTGCATGGTTCAAGGAAAGGGAATACACAACTGTCACAAGCTCTCCAGCGCCGAAGATGGTAAATCTCTCAGCTCGGCTTTTCGAGAGAATCTGAAAAAGTTTACGAAAACATTACAGAATTTGACCTACACAGAGCTCTGATTCAGTCGGAAATGACTAGCTCAGCTGAAGTCTCCTTTGAAGCCTCTTCTTTCATCGATCTTATTTGATGGTGCATATGAATCAGATGTCAGGTAAACGAGTTCGTGTATCACAGTGACACACTCTAATAATTTCGTATACGATTTCCTGGTTGAAATATGTTTCCCTCGATAATATATCGGTGGGTTTACAAATTCAGTAAATTAAATATAACCAAACTGGTTTCAAATTTGGTCCACAAGGACCACAAGAACTGATAAGCCTTTCCGTCATTCCGATCTGAAAACTTGCATTGCCAATGTTTTTTCCTCGTAGCAAAACATCTTTTGGCAAAACCTAGTATTACGAGCTTGAAATTACCCGAGTTCTTACCTGCCTGTGAAGTAAGTGTACATGTCTAACATTTGTACATGCCTCAATCATTTGTACATTTGCCTTTGTCTGGCTAACTGACTTATTTTCGCCGTTGTACTCCTTTCAAATAAGATCGATGAAAGAAGAGGCTTCAACTGCTCCGGCTGTGTAGGTCAAATTCTGTACAGTACTGTATGTTTTCGTGAACTTTTTTATGCCTCAGATTCTCTCGAAAAGCCGAGCTGAGAGATTTGCCGTCTTCGACGCTGGAGTCGCTTGTGACAGTTGTGTATTCCCTTTCCTTGCACCGTGCATGCAGAACCTACTCGCTTTACTGATTCATCAGGCTTACTTTGAGGTGGACTACTGTGTTCTTTACTTGTATAATCGCTCTCTTCGCTCAAATTTGAACTCGAAAGGTTTGAATGAAAAGCTCACTTCTCTGTCTTGTCTGCCTGTCTTGTGCGACTGATTTAGTGAGTTGTGATTGGCTAAATTATCCCTGAGTCCGAGTCCGAATCCGAGTCCGAGTCCGAGTCCGAGTCCGAGTCCAAGTAGTCTAACTTAAAACCCTGATTTACGAGATGCAGCTCATTAAAGAACACAAGCTAAGCCTTCTCTTGTGAATATAAAATACTGATCTAAATATATTGGCTCAGTACGTGTTAGGATACCATTACCTTGTATCTGTGATATTTCAAAGTGTCCATATCTATCACCTTTATCATCAAGGTGAACATAACCCTGTAGGAGAGATCAACCACTATTAGAGCAATACCAAGAAATAAAGGACACGGCGTACAGTAGATAGAAACTGATAGAAATTATAAAGATACGCATAGGTCTTCTAAGCGTTCGGCCTAGTCCTTTCCTTGTATTGTGTATATGTTATTTGCCGCGAATTTTCATCTTAAAATCGGTGATCAAGTTCCGTGGCTCGTGAATTCGAATCTCATCGCGGTCAGATATATTTTCTCTCTCATTTCTTTGTTTAGGGCTAGCGCTCAGAAGTACTTCATGGGTATCTTTATAGCACTTTAACTTTTCCTTAATTTCATTATCATGAATTAATTATCAGTAAGCTCACTCTAATAAGCTCGCCGTACACCATCCATCATCATTACCATTCTCATCATATCTCATACAGTAGAGTCGAAATATGCCTAATTGTAAACCGAGAAGTTTTTTTTTTATTACTATAAACTCGTATAGCATGAGCATGGGTATGAATTCTGGGGTCGCCTTGGATGATTATCAATATTATATCGGATACTCCTGCTCAGCTCAGTCTTCAGATCAACGCGAAATGAAAGGAGAATTTAGTGGAACGGTTGTGCCTTGAACACGAATTTCCCGATCGATAGAGACCGATGCAATAATGGCGTCCAACTTCATTTGCCATTGTTCTGGACTAAATAATCTCATGTGAAAACACAAAAGCATTTTCACCTGTACCTGAACAAGATACAGTTTCCACAAAGCTCTGCCACTGGCACGACCACAGCCACAGCCACGGAGCAAGAAGCATCGATGGCTCAAGCTGCACACTGAGCTAGGCAGCAGCAGTGGCATCAGCACTGTCAGTATCGGTACAAGGAGTACAAGTAGTACCAGTAGTAGTAGTAGTAATAGTAGTAAAGTGATGATTCAAATACGAGTCCCCAGTTTTTCAAAATCCTAGTGAAATTTCAAATGCCGAGGCGCAGCCGAGCTTGAATTGCAATAGAGTTGGACAAAATAAACAATTAATGGCTCTCATTGCTTCAGGTCTCAGCGTCCTAGAGAGCGAGATAGCTCTCTAATAGTGGCGACAAAAATAGAGGATCGCATAAAAGCCACGTCAACTCCAGGACTGGATAATCTCGGCACTTTGATTATGGAATTCGTTTGTGACGTTTAAATTCCTACTCTGAGTAAACGAAGTATAATGGGCATTTAATATTGAATCGTATAAGCTGTAAATATAACATGCTCTGTAAATCTCTTGCTGCATGTATGAAATAAAGTCGATATAGTCTCAAGTTACTGTTCCTTTTTACTTTTAGGGTGGCAAAGGTGTCAGCTTTGAAAAAGGGTCGTCCATAAATCACTTCCCCAGTTTATTGCTGGGCCATTGCTTTCACCTCCTTGCTAATCCCGATTTCCTTTAGTATCAGTATTATTCCACCATGTAACAACTCGTGATGGTCAGCGGGGACTTGATCTATGAATAGAAACAAAGTTTTGTTGTAGAAGTCCTGCGAAGCCTTTTCTGTCTTGTGTGTATGGTATTGCTTGTTCTTTGTGCCTGATTGGGTTAACCGGCTATTTCCTTGACCTGAAGATTCTAACTGCCAGTAATTAAAGTGGTGTCGTATTTGGATTTCATACATGCGATTCAAATATGAGAAGTATTCGACACCATTCCAGCGAAACGCCAATAAAACATTCCTTGATCTGGTGCGTGAGCTGCTGACTCACTGTTAAAAGTCTTCAACGCTTAGCTGGAAAGTGTGTGTAATTTCATTGTTAATATATGTTGAATTGAAGAGAGTGGAGTAGCATGAAACTTATTTCCGTCCAAAATAACTTTTATATTGCAAACGTTTCGACCCTTCGATCTTCATCAGTGTAAAAATAATATATACAAAGTTAAGAAGAACGTGGAAAACAAAATGTACAGTGACTACCATACATAACAACACGGGAGACCAATGTTGCATTGAAGAAGGCTCTATCTCTTTTCCAGGTGTTAATGAGGGATGCTAGATTTGAAGCCTTTTATGCCCCATTCACACCAAACCTTGTTTAGTTGAACTGGGTTTTTCTAGCTTCTATAATCTGAGAGCATTTAATTTCACAAGAATCAAATGGCATTTCTACTATGCAACACAAAGGACAGTTTACCAGCAGTTTCGAGTCAAAGGTAGCGTGGCGTTTGTAGATAATAGAGAGATTTAGCAAACACGACGCGACGTGAGAACGCGACGTTAGATGACGAATATATCACATTTGGTCATTGCGTGACTACCGTGACAACGTCGCGACGTCAAGTTCACGACGCCATTTCACTTGTTTTCACGTCCTCTTCATGACGTTGAGGACGCCAACGGTCGTTTCACAGTTATTCGTCAGCGCGCGCGCCGTCCTCTTTCACGTCACGTCGTGTTTGCTAAATCTCTCTAATATCCTAAACCTGTTTAGTTAAACCACCTTAAACCATGTTTAAGCCTTGGTGTGAATGGGGTACTAGTCGACAATCAGCAGCTGTAGTATCCGCATGGCATCGCCAGAGCCCCAATATCGTGCTGAAGAGACTGTTCTTTACCACAGTCCGGCTCAACACCTCGCTTCATCTGGTGCATGTATACATGTCCCGACTGATAAGAACCAAGCCCATGGTTCATCCCGTCGACTGTCGTGCCCGAACAGTAAGTAGTACAGTGTCATCTTGGAGGTTGCGATGACCACTCTGTTGATCAGTTTAATGGCACTGGATTCGGAAACGATGATGACACTGTTTTAATCGCACTGCGATATCTAGTCAAATAGACTATATTAATTAGAAGCCCGCCTTCGCGCTAGTAGAGCGTCTACTTCTGCATATTATTTGTTTAACACTTGCATGAATTACTCGCCTTTTTATATTCACTGTACTTTAATCAGCTAATTACCTAGATTAACCCTGTGGTTATTGTAATTAGCCAGCTATCTTTTACTATGTTATACAGTTAGTCTTTTCTAAATTCTGTAATTCCAATTCAGGTGCTAAATAAAATTGTTGTTGTTGTTATGTCGTACATTGTACTCATCTACACTAAACAACACACAAAATGGCACTGTAGCCACAAGATCGCGCATGCGTGTGATCTTCCAGTGTATGGCTAATATACTACGTAACACTTCAGTCTCTTCACTTAGTATGAATTCAACCAATGTATTCAGTGTATTTAGGCTACTTTAACGAGTCAAGTCCAATTCGGTGATGACTTTTCTTTGTCTTTCAGGATTTCTCTTCTGGAAACCTGAAGGGTTCTGTGAACTGGTCAGAACAGGTGTTTCACTCTCTTTGTCTTGAGTTGGATCGGAATTGTCGATTCCTTTGTTGTAACCCACTGTTCTGGAACTTGTTCTGTGGCATTGTTTTGTCTTGTACTTGGCATGGTCTTTCCTAATTGGGTTCTGTGGTAGTCGTGGAACATCAGGCCGTATATACGTACAGATGGATTTAGCATTTACAGATTCCAAGACCCCTGTCTTCATGAACGTAATAATAATTAATTAATTATTCATGAGGTAACCAGTCAACCAGGTGGCCTCAATTTGGTCACATGATGGACCTGGATACCCCGGAAAGTACTGGCGAGAGTAACTGGAAATTTTTACAGTAACTGGAAATTTTTTTTTTTCAGTTACTGGAAAAATTTTCAGTTACGGTACTCTCCCCAGTACTTATCATGAGGGGCGATTAGAACTAATCGTCTCTCATGGCTGTACATGAGTTCTTATCCCTCATATAACAATCATCGGGATCTTGGACAGAGTAGAGGCAATACCACTCTGTCCGAATTCTCTTTAATCTGAAAGCAGGCTCTACTCCATACTACTCAAGAGTCCAACACATGTGGGATCCGATGTCCTCGACTCTGCGCATGAGCAGAGTATATGCAAAGACCGGAATTCTTGCTTTTCCGGACTAAAACCTTGCAACTCTTTATGTATTGCCTTTAGGCCTTTGCATGTAATAATTAATGAGTATGAGAAGTCGTTCGGCTTCGCCTCGGACTTGAAACCCCGTCCAGTCCTCATTGTCGGCCTTTAAACATTACATCATATACACCTATTCCAAAAATCGTTGTCCCCGCCGAAAGCAACAAGTAAGAAGCTGACGACCGACATAGTCATAGACATAGACAAAGACCGCAAAGGGCATTGGGACTTTCTCCTTATTCATTTATTCATCCGTAGATATTTTAACAACATGCATCTTCAAATGGCCGAATAGTTCCAAATGATTGCTATTCAACGCTCGTAGGGATAACTTCTCCAGTACCACGGATAAATAAAATTAAATAGGAGATTCCCAAAGTCCTTTGCGGTCGTCAGCTTCTTGCTTGTTGCTTTCGGACAGGACAACGATATTTGGAATAGGTGTATATATAACGGAAAAAGGAAAGAGAAAATATGTGCCTTGAGCGGGACTTGAACCCACGGCTTCGGTATTCTAGTCCGATGTGCTACCACTACACCACCAAGACAACCACGCTGGCAACGCAGCTGCAAGGCACAAGTCTACATTAAAAGTGGAGTTAATTTGCTCTATACATATATATTGAAAGTCATTTAAGTTATGCGCACTACTATAATGAATAGCGACTTCGCAGGTGGCCCGAACTATTTTGCGTTTGCTCGCCTTTCAAAGGCGAGCAAACCACATATTTGTGGGTTAAATCCTGTTAGCGCTGGTAGGTGTGAAAACCCCAAGTACGCTTTTGTGTCACGACTCAAACTGTGTGATACGTAAACTAAATCAATTCTGTCGCGCTACATTTATTTATTAGATGTAGATTACCTTTATTCGAGGGTATTTGTGTGCGAAAAACTAAAATCTAACATCTACAATGCGGCTGAGCAAAGATGAAGCTAATTACGTAAAACTAAAAATAAAACTAATCAGACGTGGCATTTAGTGACATACAAAGTGGTTCTTGTTTCTAAGCTTTTATACCGCAATTGTGAAATATATCCAGCGAGGCCTTTAGCGAAACAAAGAATACAAAATCTTCTCTTTGAATTAACTAGCAACTTAAGCTTGGTCCGGTTAGTGGCATTTCCGGTGAATTACATAGTAATAATAATATTGTTAAATCACGAATCTTTGTATTGTTCTACTTAACTTTTGTATTGTGTGGTTAATTTTGCTACTTTTTTGATAAACTACACCGTATCTCTCGCATCTCACATACACAAGAAAGCAAATATCACATTTGATATCTTCAATTGAACTCTGAGTTAAAAATGCTCATCACCCACGCGGCATGGTAAGTTCGACGCTTGTATTTAATTCAAAGTAACGTGACTCGGTTTGTCCGACATAATCCTCTGAACATCTACATCTTACAGAACAGTTTGATAACGGAGAAACTTATACATGTATACATTATAGTCAGCTATTTACATACAAAACTAGAAAAGCCGAAAGAGGAAAGCATTAACGTAAAGAACATAATAACTAGTGTCAATAAGGCCGAAATAACAAATTAATGAATTATTGGCTTTAGTCGTGTGTAGGCTTTCCTTTTGGCCGATTTTAATTTTGAGAAGCTACATTTGTATGTAATAGATTATTTGTTCCAGGTGATGTAAAACTCAGTTACACAAATCAGTTTTGAATACTAGCTAATACTGCAATGAAATGTTTAATAATTATATAAATAAAGCCCGGCTGAAGGCATCACACTAACTATAAAATACTAACTATAAACTATCTACAGTCACCCTGTCTGTGTTAACAGTGTTGTTAACACAGGCAAGCTAGTCACCCCAGTGCTGTTAACACAGGCAAGCTAGTCACCCCAGTGCTGTTAACACAGGCAAGCTAGTCACCCCAGTGTTGTTAACACAGGCAAGCTAGTCACCCCAGTGCTGTTAACACAGGCAAGCTAGTCACCCCAGTGCTGTTAACACAGGCAAGCTAGTCACCCCAGTGCTGTTAACACAGGCAAGCTAGTCACCCCAGTGTTGTTAACACAGGCAAGCTAGTCACCCCAGTGCTGTTAACACAGGCAAGCTAGTCACCCCAGTGCTGTTAACACAGGCAAGCTAGTCACCCCAGTGCTGTTAACACAGGCAAGCTAGTCACCCCAGTGCTGTTAACACAGGTAAGCTAGTCACCCCAGTGCTGTTAACACAGGCAAGCTAGTCACCCAGTGCTGTTAACACAGGCAAGCTAGTCACCCCAGTGCTGTTAACACAGGTAAGCTAGTCACCCCAGTGCTGTTAACACAGGCAAGCTAGTCACCCAGTGTTGTTAACACAGGCAAGCTAGTCACCCCAGTGCTGTTAACACAGGCAAGCTAGTCACCCCAGTGCTGTTAACACAGGCAAGCTAGTCACCCCAGTGCTGTTAACACAGGTAAGCTAGTCACCCCAGTGTTGTTAACACAGGCAAGCTAGTCACCCCAGTGCTGTTAACACAGGCAAGCTAGTCACCCCAGTGCTGTTAACACAGGCAAGCTAGTCACCCCAGTGCTGTTAACACAGGCAAGCTAGTCACCCCAGTGCTGTTAACACAGGTAAGCTAGTCACCCCAGTGCTGTTAACACAGGTAAGCTAGTCACCCCAGTGCTGTTAACACAGGCAAGCTAGTCACCCCAGTGCTGTTAACACAGGCAAGCTAGTCACCCCAGTGCTGTTAACACAGGCAAGCTAGTCACCCCAGTGCTGTTAACACAGGCAAGCTAGTCACCCCAGTGCTGTTAACACAGGTAAGCTAGTCACCCCAGTGTTGTTAACACAGGCAAGCTAGTCACCCCAGTGCTGTTAACACAGGCAAGCTAGTCACCCCAGTGTTGTTAACACAGGCAAGCTAGTCACCCCAGTGCTGTTAACACAGGCAAGCTAGTCACCCCAGTGCTGTTAACACAGGTAAGCTAGTCACCCCAGTGTTGTTAACACAGGCAAGCTAGTCACCCCAGTGCTGTTAACACAGGCAAGCTAGTCACCCCAGTGCTGTTAACACAGGCAAGCTAGTCACCCCAGTGCTGTTAACACAGGCAAGCTAGTCACCCCAGTGTTGTTAACACAGGCAAGCTAGTCACCCCAGTGCTGTTAACACAGGCAAGCTAGTCACCCCAGTGCTGTTAACACAGGCAAGCTAGTCACCCCAGTGCTGTTAACACAGGCAAGCTAGTCACCCCAGTGTTGTTAACACAGGCAAGCTAGTCACCCCAGTGCTGTTAACACAGGCAAGCTAGTCACCCCAGTGCTGTTAACACAGGCAAGCTAGTCACCCCAGTGCTGTTAACACAGGCAAGCTAGTCACCCCAGTGTTGTTAACACAGGCAAGCTAGTCACCCCAGTGCTGTTAACACAGGCAAGCTAGTCACCCCAGTGCTGTTAACACAGGCAAGCTAGTCACCCCAGTGTTGTTAACACAGGCAAGCTAGTCACCCCAGTGCTGTTAACACAGGCAAGCTAGTCACCCCAGTGCTGTTAACTGACAGGCAAGCTAGTCACCCCAGTGTTGTTAACACAGGCAAGCTAGTCACCCCAGTGCTGTTAACACAGGCAAGCTAGTCACCCCAGTGCTGTTAACACAGGCAAGCTAGTCACCCCAGTGCTGTTAACACAGGTAAGCTAGTCACCCCAGTGCTGTTAACACAGGCAAGCTAGTCACCCCAGTGCTGTTAACACAGGCAAGCTAGTCACCCCAGTGCTGTTAACACAGGTAAGCTAGTCACCCCAGTGCTGTTAACACAGGCAAGCTAGTCACCCCAGTGTTGTTAACACAGGCAAGCTAGTCACCCCAGTGCTGTTAACACAGGCAAGCTAGTCACCCCAGTGCTGTTAACACAGGCAAGCTAGTCACCCCAGTGCTGTTAACACAGGTAAGCTAGTCACCCCAGTGTTGTTAACACAGGCAAGCTAGTCACCCCAGTGCTGTTAACACAGGCAAGCTAGTCACCCCAGTGCTGTTAACACAGGCAAGCTAGTCACCCCAGTGCTGTTAACACAGGCAAGCTAGTCACCCCAGTGCTGTTAACACAGGTAAGCTAGTCACCCCAGTGCTGTTAACACAGGTAAGCTAGTCACCCCAGTGCTGTTAACACAGGCAAGCTAGTCACCCCAGTGCTGTTAACACAGGCAAGCTAGTCACCCCAGTGCTGTTAACACAGGCAAGCTAGTCACCCCAGTGCTGTTAACACAGGCAAGCTAGTCACCCCAGTGCTGTTAACACAGGTAAGCTAGTCACCCCAGTGTTGTTAACACAGGCAAGCTAGTCACCCCAGTGCTGTTAACACAGGCAAGCTAGTCACCCCAGTGCTGTTAACACAGGCAAGCTAGTCACCCCAGTGCTGTTAACACAGGCAAGCTAGTCACCCCAGTGCTGTTAACACAGGTAAGCTATAGTCACCCCAGTGCTGTTAACACAGGTAAGCTAGTCACCCCAGTGCTGTTAACACAGGCAAGCTAGTCACCCCAGTGCTGTTAACACAGGCAAGCTAGTCACCCCAGTGCTGTTAACACAGGCAAGCTAGTCACCCCAGTGCTGTTAACACAGGCAAGCTAGTCACCCCAGTGCTGTTAACACAGGTATGTATTTAAATGATCTCCTATTTACTTTGCTATTGACAGTTGTACACTGAATAAATATCCGTGTATATTATTATTCAGCTTTACTTGATAATGACATTGGATGATCTCGAAACGTCGTCATTTTTTTGCGTTGTTGTTCAATTTAGTATCAAAGTTGAAACTCATCAATAATTACATGTGTTATTAAAGTGTGTTTATAATATATTCATTACATGGTAGAGGCAAGTACATCAGTAGTGTATATATACATTTATTATTAATACCAACACATTTAATAATGATAATTGTAATAATATAATAAAATAATAATAATAATAATAATAATAATAATAATAATAATAATAATAATAATAATACTGAATAATAATAGTAATGGTTTTATATATTATATACACTTGTACTGTTGCATATCAAACACATACTGGCCATACATTTGCAACGAAATTATGCAAATGCTCAGTTATACATGTGGACCATAAATATTATTATTATAAAACCATAAGTTTGCATAAACAATCCTGGCCCAGAGAAATGTATTCAGTGAAAAAAAAAAAAACCATACAACATGGTACCTTTTTCCATTTTCCCTCACCCTGCATGCATGGCAAAATATACAAAATTCCACATCCAAGCATAGGGAGAAATCAAATCCTCAAAGGACAACCTATTCGAAGAATTGGCGGGACATTTTGGCGGGCTTTCCGTAGTGAGGTCGTGTGCTTGTCCCCGTACCTTACCTTACCGGACAGAATCCCAGTAAATGTGCAAAATATTATGACCACATATAAACGTCTTGGTCTCTGGACTTGTTGTTAATTGATGCCAGAGGCAGCGAACCATTTGCTGGGAACAACGTGGCCGTCGAAGGTCTTCACTTGAATCTTGGATGTTTACTTTGCGTATTTGTGAATTATATATTTGTGCGTACTATATAACTATAAAGCTTTCTTACTTCGCAACGTACCACAAACATTATCATTCAGGACACACATACGGATGTGAACATTGCAGATCGATGCCGATGGAAGCTTCATTTCATCAATCGCGAACGATCGCGAACAACAACTACTTATAAGTTGACCTGATTCTACCAACAATATCTTAAGCCAACCATATAAAGTATAATCGTATTATGAAATGACAGCCATAACTGTTTTACTTTATTCGTCATGTTTTCAACAAGATCAACACGACCTGACAAAAGTAACGCCCACACCTACTGATTATGACCGCAAACCCGTACTTAGTTCACTCCCTGCCGTGACAAAAAAGTTCGGGCTGGGGCTCCTCATGGTAAGCATAGCTGATTTATGGTTTCGGAACCTGATTTTGAATTGATTGGAGGTGGAACCTACATACTGTAAATTGCATTTAGTGCAAGACATTAAATATATAACATTAGTAGAAGTGCAAGAAATAGCTTATTTAATCTTATAGATGCGACCTGTAGAAGCGCTTTTAAAAAGACAAAAAACTCTAGACAAAAAACTCTTAACTAGAGAAGCCTATTGGGCTGCACAACTGCACACGTTACGCCCTTATGGCCTTAATAAAAGACAGGAATTTCGATCGAAGAATAGAATACATTATAGTTCATAAATAACTTATTTCTGCTTACATTGTATAGTACTATTATCTCTTTCAATTCAGCTTAGATTACATAACCTCATTGTAGGACCATTGTACATATCTAGTATATATAGACCTTACATTTTGTGTCATTTTTTACCATTTTACCATTTTATATTTTTACTTTTTTACTGAAGATGGCCGAAGGGCCGAAACGTTTAAATTAAACTTGTTGGACAATCAGAAGTTGCCTGCCTCTTCTACTGAATCCTTATGCTACTTATACATATATATATAGTATTTTAAATTAAAGATATACTTTTGTCTCTGACTTTAGCTTTTTTAGGCCCTGTTTACAAGGAGGGAGGGTAGCCCTAGCACTAGGGTTACCCTAGTACCCTAGCTCTCGTACGTTTCTTGTATTTTTCGCGTACGTGTTTACAAGGCTGGTAGGGTTACCCTAGTGCTAGGGTAACCCTAGTACTCGGATAGGGTTACCCTACCACTAGGGTTATCTTTTTCCCTTGTAAACGGTTTTACCGAGATAACTCGCCTACCCGGGACAACTTTTTACTAGTTTCCAGGCCTTTTCAATCGACGAGTACAATTTGGCGGTTGATCAAGACAGTGGCGAGAAGCGTTTAGAAAAGCGAAAAGTAGGGCCAGCGACAGCTAAAAACAAAAGGAAAAGTAGCCCGAAAAGATAAAATGACGTGGAGCAACATTTCTCATAAGACACTGTGTGTATTATACAAGAATATAAGTCGTCGTACGACTTTAAAAGCCTCGACTTTTTTTATTTTCGCCATTTTGTTTGTTATGACGAATGGCCTGACGAAGCCTTGCGCGGTTACCAAGCAATTGAATTGACTCGAGGAGAAGGGTAACCCTAGTCTAAGAAATTTCGCTTGTAAACCCGGGCTATCTTTGACCCTAGTACTAGGGTAACCCTACTGCTAGGGTTACCCTCCCTCCTTGTAGTCCTTGTAAACAGGGCCTAAATCAACAGTCTTCATCAGTTGGATAGTAAGAAACTGCGCGCGGATATATTTCAAAAAATACTACGAGAGCGCGTGCTCGTGCCAGTGTTCAATTCTATCGCGCGGTAAACATCTGGAATGCTAATGTAGTCATTTCCAGCGTTGCGATCGTGCGCCGAGTACCACGCTTCCAAAAAAAGCCTCCTGTGATAATCATTTCATCTACACTTAAACTCCATGAATACCAACATCAAATTCACTATAGAACAAGAGAATGACGCTAGCTGGGCTATCTTTCCTTGATACCATCACCTCCCGCGCTGAAGAAGGAAACATTCAAGTCAATGTTTATCGAAAACAAACACACACAGATAGAT
This sequence comes from Actinostola sp. cb2023, assembly GCA_033675265.1. Classification (NCBI taxonomy): domain Eukaryota; kingdom Metazoa; phylum Cnidaria; class Anthozoa; order Actiniaria; family Actinostolidae; genus Actinostola; species Actinostola sp. cb2023. The sequence goes on along the minus strand of JAUJYZ010000691.1, from coordinate 390,729 downwards.
ACCTCGACTTCAATTCACACCATCCAATGACTCACAAGATGTCTGTAGTTAACACCTTACTTAGACGTGCAAAAAGTATTCCATCAACTGTAGACCAAAAGAAGAAGGAGAGGGAACACGTGAGAAGTGTGTTATCTGAGAATAACTATCCTCCTGGAATCATAAGGACATGTGAAAGAACACTAGATCATCTAAGAGATGGACAAGATCACAATTCAAGTGATAACAGGGACAATGAAACAGCAACAGTGGTCCTTCCGTATGTCAAAGGAATCTCCGAAAGAGTGCAACGGGTCTTGAAGCGACATAACATCCGGGTTGCTCATCGTCCCATGAAAAAGCTTGCCAATGTGTTCCCACGTCCAAAAGACCCACAAGACAAGAGTTCAAGAACTGGCATAGTATACAAGATCAAATGTGACGATTGTGATTTTGTATACTATGGTCAGACTGAACGATCTCTGAAGACGAGAACAACAGAACACAAGAGAGCCATTTCTCATAATTACAGCAATTCAAAGATCGCCCAACATGCTAACAACACAGGCCACACTTTTGACTTTAACAACACTGAAATCGTGGCGCGTGAAAGTAATTATCACAGGAGGCTTTTCTTGGAAGCGTGGTACTCGGCGCACGATCGCAACGCTGGAAATGACTACATTAGCATTCCAGGCCCCGGTTGCACGAATGGTGAATAGCGCTATCCACCGGATAAGTCCTATCCAACGGATAAAATTTATTGCATAACTGCATCAGTTTTATCTGTTGGATAGGACTTATCCGGTGGATAGAGCTAACCGCCTTTCGTGCAACCGGGGCCTGATGTTTACCGCGCGATAGAACTGAACACTGGCACGAGCACGCGCTCTCGTAGTATTTTTTGAAATATATCCGCGCGCAGTTTCTTACTATCCAACTGATGAAGACTGTTGATTTACAGTCGAAACGTCTGAATAAAAAAGCTAACGTCAGAGACAAAAGTATATCTTTAATTTAAAACATGAATCCTGACTGCAAGTTCTGAACATTTTAAAAATATATATAGTAGTTTCTAGGTAAATTAAAGACAAAACATTTGAGTATTACTCCATTTTCTGCTACTCGAGTTTCACGCTTACGCGATCTTCAGGCAGTGAAACATATATGCTAGTGTTCGTCATTAAGTAGAACTTGTTCTCGTGGCTGCATTTGGAGATTAATTCAGCGCGTTTGTTTAAGTGTGTAGATTTGTCGGCTTTAATGATGTAAAGCTTCTCTGTAAGACATAGATTACATCATTCGTTTTGATGCGTTGCTGTAGGGGCTGGCTGTAGTAATTATAGACCATTTGATACTGTGTTTTTTGTTCTCGTCCTTCAGTTTCCATATGTGTTTAGAGAGTTCTGTGCTGTTGGCGTATTTTCTGTGTCGGAATGAGAGCTTGTGTTGAGTGTATCGTTGTTTGAATGTGCCTTCTGTTAGTCCAATGTAGTTCTTTCCAGGAGTGTTGTTGTTGTAGTTCAATATGGATTCTGGTACAATTTGGTTTTGTACCGGTACAATTTGTTTTGAACTGGTACAATTTGTTTTGAACTGGTACAATTTGTTTTGAACTGGTACAACATGAAGTACCTTGGGGTTAGGTTTAGGGTTAGTATTGGGGAAGACTTTGTATTTTATTATAATCATGAAGTACCTTGGGGTTAGGTTTAGGGTTAGTATTGGGGAAGACTTTGTATTTTATTATAATCATGAAGTACCTTGGGGTTAGGTTTAGGGTTAGTATTGGGGAAGACTTTGTATTTTATTAAAATCATGAAGCCATGTACCTTGGGGTTAGGTTTAGGGTTAGGGATAGGGATAGGGAAGACTTGGTAGGAATTGCTATATAGTAATCAAGTACCTTGGGGTAGAGGTTTAGGGTTATGTATTTCGAGTACTTGGTAGGACGTGAATACAATCTGCTTCGTTCTACTAGAGAGCAAGACAGGGAAGCGTTGACACGTTGACGTGAATAAAACCTACTTCGTTCTACTAGAGAGCAATACAGGCACTCGATGTGAATACAGCTACTAGTAAAATAAATAAATAAATATCATGTTTAACGTGTCAAGTGTTGATATCAGTATGGCTAGTGGGGACAAGACTCTCACACTCACTTCTTACTACATTATATATTCTGTACCCAACTCTCATCTCACTAGTTCGTTTTTACCGAGGGAGGAAAACCGGAGTACCGGGAGAAAATTCATTGAAGCAAGGGAGAGAACGAACCGGCTCACAACTCAACTCGCGCCCGGTCCTTGAATTGAACCAGGCGCCACTATAGAACAAGACAGGTACGGCGCTTTGACGGTTTAGGAATTTCTTTGCCTTTTCATAAAATGTGTCTTCAAGTACGAAAATCACAAGCGAATGTTTACTTTTAGTTTCCTGTTTCAGGTTGTTATTTCTCGTTAGAAAGCCTCACGATCAACCCATGGTTCGTGATCCGCCATTTTGCTAAGTCCACGTTTTGATCTAGCGCGCATGCGTGAATTTAAATGACATAATGACGTAATAGAAAATGAAAAACATTAATAAAATGTAAATGTGATGCTAAACCGACATCGAAATCCTCGATGGCATAGTTGGTTAATGCGCTGGTCAACGCTGGTCTACAGTCAGAGTTCGGAGTTCGAGTCCCAGACAAGGTAAGACAAAAATTGAAAAAAATATGTTAATATGGTATTAAATAGACAGATAGACAGAATTAATGTAGGCAGACAGGAAAGGAAAGGAGGGGTAGGTAAGGAGAGAATGAAGGGAGGGGTGGGTGCCAGGAAGTCGTATAGTTCTTTTGAGAACCCCCTAAAAAAATCCAAGCCCCTGTTTTTTTAATGAGTCCCCAAAATAAAATCCCTTTTAAGAATGCCAGATTGTACCAGTTCAAAACAAATTGTACCAGTTCAAAACAAATTGTACCAGTTCAAAACAAATTGTACCAGAATCCATATTGAACTACAACATTGTCATCAGTAGAGGCGTTGTAGATGAGGCTGGGGGATAAGCACTTGTTTTCAAGGGCCGGGCATTGATCTTTTTTCCTGCAGTTGCATTCGTTCTGTGGGTTCACTGTAGCCATCCATTTTAATGATAGCCCGCATAATCTCAATGACTTTAACTTCATTGTTATAGAAAATATAACACATTCTCAAACTGATACTGAGTGATTACGATAGAATTCTGCTAACTAGGGAAGCCTACTGGGCCACGCAGCTTCGTACTTTACGCCCAGAAGGCCTCAACAAAAGGCAGGAATTTAAGTCGAAGCGTAGAATTCATTTTCAGGCATAGGGTTTTATTACCACTATTCATTTAGATTTCTATTCTTGCATGCGCACGTATATTTCTCGTTTATTATTGTTGGTTTGACAAAGGATGATGTAACTTGGTCCCTTTAGGTTTCCTTTGGGCATTTTCCCCTAGTGATTGGTCATCCTTTGTTTTCCTTAGCCTATATATACTTGTAACACAGTAGGTAATCTTTACATTTTTATCAATTTTATCCTCTACATATTCATGATTATATTATATTTTTTTCTGAAGAAGGCTGAATTGCCGAAACGTTAATATATTATTTGGAACAGTCAGAGGTTGCCTGCGTCTCTTCTTCTTCGTTACATTTAATATATCTCTCTCTATATATATATGATCTAATTCGAATTCTCTCTTTGCTTCTATGTATTTCATTCTTGTAGATTTCAGAGTCCAAATTACATTTATTTAGCAGTGGTCGAATCTGAGCTGTTTTAAGACATTCAGGAACACAGCCAGTCGATAAAGAACAATTAACATTTTCTGTAATAACAGGCGTTAGTATAGACAGGCAAGGTTTCAATACAGCAACATGAACAGGGTCCAGTTCACAGCATTTCACTTTCGACGCAATAAGTTCAGATACTTTCGTAAGTGTCACAGGTTGGAAATAAGTGAGTTCACAAGTAAGAGCATCACCAACAGGTCCAGAGAGAAAACTTGGAATACCAGTTGACTCAGCAATCACCGTTGCACCAATCACCTACTTTATTTTCCTTAATTATTCTGCATGGTATTTGTTTAACACTTGAATTGCCCGACTTTTTATATTCACTGTACTTTAATCAGCGAATTACCTAGATTAACCTTGTGGTTATTGTAATTAGCCAGCTACCTTTTAATATGTCAATATAATAATAATAATAATACTGTATAATAATAATAATATAGTACTGTATAATACTGTATCCAATTCAGGTGCTAAATAATTTTGTTGTTGTTGTTGTTGTTGTTGTTGTTTTTCTCTGTAAAAAAGTTATCTGCAAGTTGTTGATCAGAGGAACATGTGGGAAAACGAGTCTCAGGTTTACGGTTTAGCAGGTCATCGATGGATCGGAATAAACGTACCAGTTTTTAAAACATCAGCTGACGTTACATCATTACTGTCCTATTGCTTGAATTATTCAACTGAATTTAGCTAGTTTCAAGTAGTATTTACAATATGAGTGGCAATGTTGTATCTTATTTACAATTTACAATACTCTATATTGACTAATGTTCTTGCTAGAGATAGGGCACGGCACTTGTATCGTGACCACTTTTTTCATAGATAGGGGACGTATTGCTTATATCTTGAAATCTGTTCTTGTTAGAGATAGGGTCTGGTACTTTTATCTTGTTACTGTTGTTGTTAGAGATAGGGCGTGGCACTTGGATCTCGACAACTTTTGTGCATAGAGAGAGGATGTGTTACCAGTTGTAAAGACATATCGTCGTTATGTCATATCACACCCAAATCATCACGTTTCGCGAAAATTCCCGCACGGCAAAAAATGAGACCATTGTCACGAATATTGTAAATTACTTATGATATTATAATAAAGATTCGTTTCTTCTACTTATGATATTGTTTAATCATTGTTTGAACCAGGTAGGCGTTTCAACCAGAATTGTAGTCAATATCTGATTGAGATGAAAAGAATATAATAACTGTTCTTTTAGCATTCAATTCTCATTCCGATTGCTTGACCGCACTGAACAATGAAAGCAGTTTGGTATTATTGCTTAGTTAATATATCGATTGTTTAATAAATGTTTTATTTCTTTTCATACTTGGTAGTTTTTGAATAGAGTTGATTGCTCATTGAGTCATATACAAAAACAAATACGGCAAATATGTAATATGAATGCTTTTTCATTTAGAATACATTTACACTTTTGTTTGGTTTTCAAAGGGGGCTTTAATTGTGAATGAAATGCGAACGGAGTTTTGATTCTTTTCAATCAAATCAAGAAGCTAAGGCGGGCACTTGAGACGATGACTGGCAATTTTCGTAAACTGCCGAAAAGTGCATCACAAGTCAGTGTTGAGGGAATGTGCCCAAACTAGCACAAAGTGGAGTGTAAAGATTTTTGAAGACTGGCAGATGTCTCGTAAAAACAACGTAAAAACAAGGTAGCAAGGAAAGAGTCTATTGACTTGTCTTTTGACACATAAATTCCGTATGAAGTTCTAGTTCGACTAACATTACTTCACCATCTTCTAATTCGAGGTTCTTGAAAAGAATAATGTAGCAAGTAACGCAATATTTAGCGAGAACTGTGCGAAGTCCTTAAGAGTGAATGTCACCAAAAACCGAGGAAACTCCAAATTTTGTGGCAAAGACTGAAAAATCGATTTCGCTCATATTACAAAGTTAGATAGGCTAGGGTATTACTAGAATCACTGTGTAGTTAGTTTAATGAAATAGCGTTAGTTTTCGAGAAAAACGCAAAACTCTGATTTCCGTCGAAAATCGCCTATGAAGACAACAAATTGTGATTCAAGTTTAATCGTCTCGCATCACAACATGAGCCACGCACGCAATCGCTCTAAAAATACCACCACGTGTTATATGATCAACATTTACGTTGACCGAAAGTATGCTCCAATAAAAAAAATATTTTCACCATATGGTAGTGCTCGAAATTGTTTGAGCAACAAATGAATGAAAACTGGAATGTTATCCTCTCAAATGCTGGAGAGATCTACCTGGGCAAATGAATTAGCGCATCGGGAGAGTGTTTTGAAATCAGTTGAACATTAGCATTTTCTGACCTTTGAGGTCATCACTCACGCTTCGCTCTTGTGATACTTCCGTTCTTTGACCACTTTGACCGTTTCAAATAGTTTGTATTAGCTATGAAATTGTGTTTTAAAAGTCTTCACGAAGGTTGAAGGAAATTCTTACCTCGTCTGAAGCGAAAACCTGATCGAGAGTCGGAAATGCAATAGATGGCCATCTTACAATCACAAGTCATGATAACTGTCAACACAGGAATTCCTCCATAACTCATGAGATTTTCCACTCATTGAAGACATCCAGGGTATAATAAGTCTCCTTGGTTAATATCAATACCAGTTGTAGAATTTTAAAACTGATTTGAGCTCAGAAGACGCCATATTAAAGAGTGTTGAAATAAATATGTCTCGGCTGAAATCGAAGGCACTTATGCTAATTATTACCTGTCAACCATGTCGTTGTACGACGTTTCTATTTTTGAATTCATCAAGCAAATCTCAGTTTTTGATATATAATATACACCTATTCCAAATATCGTTATCCGGGCCGAAAGCAACAAGAAATGCAAGAAGCTGACGACCGCAAAGGACTTTGGGAATCTCCTAATTAAGTAATGTATTTATCCGTGGTACTTGAGAAGTTATCCCTTCGAGCGTTGAATAGCAATCATTAATTTGGAACTATTCGGCCGTTTAAAAATGCATGTTGTTAAAATGTCTACGGATGAATCAATGAATAAGGAGAAAGTCCGATCCCAATGCCCTTTGCGGTCGTCAGCTTCTTGCTTGTTGCTTTCGGCGGGGACAACGGTTTTTGGAATAGGTGTATATATATACTCCTTAGTGTTACCCTGGTTCTAGAGGTGCTTTATATATATTTATATCGGCTTAGCGCCTCTGGAACCAAGGGGCTGTTAATGTATACTACAGTTTGTAAAAATGGTGGACGACTTGAGGGAGGGCGGATTGACTCGGAGACTTCCCACGTGAAATGGACGGAGATGATCGTCGTAAGTAAGTACGACTTTATTAATAGAGGGTGACACGTGACAGTGTAAAAGTAAACTGATAAACTTGTGGCCCTAACAAAATTCATCGTGGCCACTTTTCTTCATAGATAGGGGACGTGTTGCTTATATCTTGAAATCTGTTCTTGTTAGAAATAGGGCGTGGTACTTTTATCTTGTAAACTGTTTTCTTGTAAACGTCTCTCTTAGGGGTATAAATCATGGATGTTGGTATCACTTGGTCACGATGGAACGACAATATTTTTTAGCCATCAATGTATCATTTAGGGTTGTACGATAAAAAAAATAAAAAGGCCGTCATCATGTGCTGGCTAATGATTGTATAGAAATATTCATTACGAATTGCCAGTATCAAGCATTTCTCACCAATTGGGCTCCCATAAGGGGAAGGTAGTTTACACTTAAATTTTGCCGGTGCATAGAGTTCATATAGAAGAAACGACGTGGTATTTATACTGAGCTGTCAGTATACTGAGAGAAAAGACACGGCCTTGTACTGGCTTCATAACTTTTATTTCTTGAAATAGAGAACACGTGTTACTATATCTTGAAAGCTGTTCATAGAAAGACGACGTGTTGCTTATATCTTCATAACTGTTCTTGTTAGAGATAGGGCGTGGCATTTGAATCGTGACCACTTTTGCTCATAGACAGAGGACGTGTTACTCTATATTGACTAATGTTCTTGCTAGAGATAGGGCACGGCACTTGTATCGTGACCACTTTTTTCATAGATAGGGGACGTATTGCTTATATCTTGAAATCTGTTCTTGTTAGAGATAGGGTCTGGTACTTTTATCTTGTTACTGTTGTTGTTAGAGATAGGGCGTGGCACTTGGATCTCGACAACTTTTGTGCATAGAGAGAGGATGTGTTACCAGTTGTAAAGACATATCGTCGTTATGTCATATCACACCCAAATCATCACGTTTCGCGAAAATTCCCGCACGGCAAAAAATGAGACCAACCTCATCTTCAGCACCAGTGAAAGAAATGATTGCAGTTGGTTTACCATGGCGAACAATTTCATACAGTCAGCGGATGACATTGCTGGCGCGTAAATGACACGTTTTTATTCTAAGAAAACATTGGCCTTTCATCGTAAAATTAGAGCGATTGTGTGATATTACACTGATTTTATTTTTGTCTATTGTTATTATAATACTGCAGATTAGCATATTTCGGAAGAGCGTTCGCAAGGTGGAATGCACAAGAGAAGGTGCCAAACTAGAACAAAAGAGCTGCATAATGAATCAACAACTAAAACTGGTTGAAAAATGTTCTGATTTGAAGCTTATATTTGGCGGCCTTAAAATGTTTCAATGAGCTTGAATTTACAAGAACATCTCAGCTACAATCTAAATTTGAGCATATTCAATTTTAAACAAAATTTACCGACGGCATTTTTAATTATGACATTTTTAGTAAAAATAGAACGAATTGTGGACAACAAGAGCAAAGTAAACACCTCATCGTGTATGACTTGAGCTCACATTTTCCGATATCATTGCAAGTGATTTCTCTCAACTTTTCCAGAAAAGTAGTTCAATATCATTGCAACAATTGAAGACTAAAATTGAATTTTGATACGCCCGATTTACTTGGATTTCAGGTGATTGATTTTTTAAATTACTTTATTTACGCTTGAATTATATACTCAAACATTTTCATCGAAGATATCTCAAAAACTCTCTCACAGAATTTGCTTGTATTCACTAGAACTAGAGACAATTATGCCCACTATAAGATCACAAGAGCATTTTCCAAAAATAACCCCCTAGAATCTATAGAAATCGAGAATATGTAAAAAGAGGAATTCTCTCTCAGCGTTGCCATAGTAACGCCGATCTCCATAAAACATACTTCATCAGAAACTTTGATCTTTCTGTAACAAGGTTGTAATACTCAATTTACCAATAGATCGTTCACAAACGCACAATTGTGTTTCAAACGCAAGAGGTATCGCTACGGAAAAACCCAAAAGGACAACAATGGGATAATCACCGAAAAACTACCAAGTTGTAAACGATTTGGGAACAACCAAAGAGGACATTTTCAGCGGTTTTAATAAGGAGTTATTTGAAATGGACACTTGAACTTTCGAATTAGACTTGTGGAAAGAAGCTTGAACTCCTGAAAAATGTTCTGAACTACAATAACTGTACGGCATCTCGGGTCAGTTACAAAGACAGTATGGCGGATGCTTAGCTAATTATACCTATTTTTCAACGGACTTGGGAACAACGTTAGGCATATTCCACATGAGAGAAACACTAACCATGGGCGAGAGGAAGTATAAAAGAATGATTTGGGACTTGTGGAGATTGAGGAACCGTAATGATATAAGAGGTACGACAAAAATTGAATGAAATTGCACTGTTTTCTCTGTAATTTTGAAGTGACCCGTAGTTGAATACGAGTGAGCATTGCGCATGCTCGCGGCCATGGTGTATGAAATTGTTCGCCATGCAATAATTTTTACTGGATGACATTATTTGCGACTTGCTTTCAGTCTTTACTATCAAAACCACAAACTTCACCAGCGATAGAGTTAATAGATTTAAAACTACAACACACCTCCATGTTTCTTTCCCGGGGGAACCGGGGGGGGGACTTCCATGTGAAAGGAGCTGGGACGATCGTCGAATTTTTTTAATTAAACCCCTTAAGCAGATCACTCTGGGCGTGGCTTAAGCTGTATTTGGCACCTAAATGATATCATTATAAAGCAGGCAGACAAATAAGAGCTTTAGCCGCCAGTACAGTATGACGGTCTTTTTATATTTTTTTTGCGTGCAACCCTAAATGATACATTGATGGCTTGAAATATTGTCGTTCCGTAGACAACAACCCTAAGTGCTACCAAAACCGTAATTTACCGGCCCAAAAAGATACGACGATCATCGCTGCCCCTTTCACATGGGAGTCCCCTCCCCCTTGAGTCCCCCCTCCCACCGAGTCCTCCGGCTAACTGAGTACCATGGTTCCAGAGGTGCTTTATATATATTATTACGCGGCGAGCTGATAAAATATATAAAGCGCCTGTGAAACCAGGGTAACATATATATTATATATTCAAAGATATATCAAAAACTGAGATTTGCTTGATGGTTCAAAACTAGAAACGACATGATTGACAGGCAATAATTAGCATAAGTGCCTTCGATTTCAGCCGAGACATATTTATTTCAACACTCTTTAATATGGCGTCTTCTGAGCTCAAATCAGTTTTAAAATTCTACAACCGGTATTGATATTAACCAAGGAGACTTATTTTACCCTTGATGTCTTCAATGAGTGAAAAATCTCATGAGTTATGGAGGAATTCCTGTGTTGACAGTTATAATATTCATTAATAATTCATTAGGCAGCTGTCCAATCTGTGCTCAGCATTCTGGTCACGTGGCTACCTTGTAACTCCCATACAATTTCCAAGAAACTAAAAGCACGGGGAGGGTTTGAATAGTTGGCAGGGAATAGGTGGGGTTGATTAATTACTGCAATTGTTCATAAGTATATGATACAGAATAGTAATAAAGCTTATTAGTATTCTGTATCTGATACAGAATACTAATAGACCTTATTAGTATTCTGTATCAGATACAGAATACTAATAAGCTCTATAAGTATTCTGTATCGATCAATGCATTATATGAGGAACAATACATTATCCTAAAAGCTAATTATGAAAAATCAGTACACGTTAGATTTTGTTCCGCAGTTTCTTTAATGTAACTCTCTTCCTCTATTACTTACTAATGATACAATCATTGGATTTCTAGCTTTGTGCGGCAATTCTTTCACAATCTCAAATAAATTATAACAAACTTTGAAAGACACGAGATTACTTCAAATTAAGGACTTCGCACAGTTCTCGCTAAATATTGCGTTACTTGCTACATTATTATTTTCAAGAACCTCGAATTAGAAGATGGCAAAGTAATGTTACTAGTCGAACTAGAACTTCATACGGAATTTATGTGTCAAAAGAAAGTAAAATAGACTCTTTCCTTGCTACCTTGTTTTTACGAGACATCTGCCAGATTTCAGAAATCTTTACACTCCACTTCGGTGCTAGTTTGGGCACATTCCCTCAACAACTGACTCTCTTGTGATGCACTTTTGGCAGTTTACGAAATTTGTCAGGCCATCGTCTCAAACTGATGCCCGTCTTAGCTCTATGACCTTCCTGTGAGAACTGTTCTTGATTTGATTGAAAAGAATCAAAACTCCGTTCGCATTCACAATTAAAGCGCCCTTTGAAAACCAAACAAAAGTGTAAATGTATTCTAAATGAAAAAGCAGTATTTGTTCTTTGTTATGTCTTAATGAGCAATCAACTCTATTCAAAAACTACCAAGTATGAAAAGGAATAAATAAAACATTTATTAAACAATCGATATCTTAATATAATACGAAACTGCCTTCAGTTGTTTAGTGCGGTCAAGCAATCGGAATGAGAATTGAATGCTACTGAAAAGAACAGTTATTTAATTATTATATTCTTTTCATCTCAATCAGATATTGACTACAATTCTGGTTGAAACGCCTACCTGGTTCAAACAATGATTAAACAATATCATAAGTAATTTACAATATTCGTGACAATGTTGTATCTTATTTACAATCTCTCGCCTTCGGCTCGAGATTGTAAATAAGATACAACATTGCCACTCATATTGTAAATAATACTTATATACTTGTGATTGTAAGATGGCCATCTATTGCATTTCCGACTCTCGATCAGGTTTTCGCTTCAGACGAGAGGTAAGAATTTCCTTCAACCTTCGCGAAGACTTTTAAAATACAATTTCATAGCTAATACAAACTATTTGAAACGGTCAAAGTGGTCAAAGAACGGAAGTATCACAAGAGCGAAGCGTGAGTGATGACCTCAAAGGTCAGAAAATGCTAATTTTCAACTGATTTCAAAACACTCTCCCGATGCGCTAATTCATTTGCCCAGGTAGATCTCTCCAGCATTTGAGAGGATAACATTCCAGTTTTCATTCATTTGTTGCTCAAACAATTTCGAGCACTACCACATGGTGAAGATATTTTTTATATTGGAGCATACTTTCGGTCAACGTAAATGTAGGTCTACAAAATATTTGTCCTGTCACGCAAAATATTGAGTAATTATCCAGATAATCACACAGTCAGTAAGTTTAGAGATCGTATGACACGTGGTGGTATTTTTAGAGCGATTGCGTGGCTCATGTTGTGATGCGAGACGATTAAACTTGAGTCACCATTTGTTGTCTTCATAGGCGATTTTCGACGGGAATCAGAGTTTTGCGTTTTTCTCGAAAACACAACGCTATTTCATTAAACTAACTACACAGCGATTCTAGTAACACCCTAGCCTATCTAACTTTGTAATATGAGCGAAATCGATTTTTCGACTTTTGCCGCGATATTTTAAATTTTTCCTGACTTCCGTTCTTAATTTGAAGTAATCTCGTGTCTTTCAAAGTTTGTTATAATTTATTTGAGATTGTGAAGGTATTGCCGCACAAATCTAGAAATCCAATGATTGTATCATTAGTAAGTAAGTTTTAACTTAGTAAGTTAGTAAGTTAGTAAGTTTTAACTTAGTAAGTTAGTAACTTAGTAAGTTTTAACTGAGTAAGTTAGTAACTTAGTAAGTTTTAACTTAGTAAGTAAGTTTTAAAAAAAACTGTGAAGGTCTAAGCTCCAATAGAGGAATGGAGTTACATTAAAGAAACTACGGAACAAAATCTAACGAGTATTTTTCTTAATTAGCTTTTAGGATAATGTATTGTTCCTCTCATATAATGCATTGATCGATACAGAATACTAATAGAGCTTATTAGTATTCTGTATCTGATACAGAATTCTAATAAGGTCTATTAGTATTCTGCATCAGATACAGAATACTAATAAGCTTTATTACTATTCTGTATCATACTTATGAACAATTGCAGTAATTAATCAACCCCACCTATTCCCTGCCAACTATTCAAACCCTCCCCGTGCTTTAAGTTTCTTGGAAATTGTATGGGAGTTACAAGGTAGCCACGTGACCAGAATGCTGAGCACAGATTGGACAGCTGCCTAATGAATTATTAATGAATATTATAAGGGCAAATACTACAAACAGATACACGGCAATGCTATGGGCTCACCAATATCCGTGTAGTTGGAATGTGTAGTTGTGGCTAATTTAGCCGGTAATGGAGGAGATATATAGCAGGAGATATATCTGTCTCTCTTGAATCTTCAAACGACACGTGTGGACGATACTATCTGCTTCATTGAGCAAGACAACATCAATGCTTTCCATTAATAATAATTAATAATAATAATAATAACAACAACAACAATAATAATAATAATAATGATGATGATGATGATGATGATGATGATGATGATGATGATGATGATGATGATGATGATGATAATAATAATAATAATAATTTGCTTGTAAAGCGCCGATACATGTCTGTTCGAAGCGCTTTATATAAATATAAATAGGATTAGTCCAGCTTGAAGGTCGATTTAAATAGGAAGGTCTTTAGTTGGGACTTGAAGCTGTCAAGAGAACTACATTTACGTAGATCAGGTGGAAGATTGTTCCAAAGTTGTGGGGCAGCCACAGAAAAGGCTCTGCGTTCATAGGATTTGAGGTTGAAATTGACGTGGTTTAAGAGAAGATCAGATGAGGAACGTAGGGTTCGCTTTGGATAATATCTGGTGATCATATCATTGATGTAACTTCGGACGAATTTGTTCATAGCCTTGTATGTTAATGATGATAATGATAATCGGATAATGCCAATGATAATGATAGATCGTAGAAGCACAATTGATAAAATAAACTTGATGTTTACCCAAATATATATTTAATAATAGACATGTTTCGGCATAACCTGATGCCATCTTCAGTAGAGTGAATAAGATTACAAGAGATGTGATATATACAGCTTATTTCAAAAAACATTGTCTTGTGCTTCGTGCGTATTGCGCATTGCACATTGCGTTTTTCATATGATTATACTGAGAATCATTTTTTTACTCACTTATGTCGACAAACCAAATAACTTTCCATCGAAGCCAATGGTGACGGCATGACTGTTTTATACACCTAAGACGCATTTCAATCATCGAATACACAATGCAATACGCAATGTGCAATACGCAATGTGCAATACGCAATGTGCAATACTCAATGTGAATAGAACAACACGAACAACACAGAAATAAGGAGAAACCGTTTTAATTTTCGCTGCTGACGAACGGCTGGCACAATCATTTTCAATAAATTTTCTCGCTCTCTGATTGGTTAATACATAATGTAAACAAACAGTAAAACAATTCAATTGGTTCAAATTTGACATCTGTCATGACATGTCACGATATAAAGCCAGTCAAGTGAGTCAAATGTGTGCTGAATGAAAAACGAAATAGAATACACGTCGACTCGTTGGTTGGACTTAGATTTCAACAGGTTTTACAAGCTTCAAGTCATTTATTCTGTGACAAAATGAAAACTTGGGCTTGACCAATGTAACATGAGTTAAACATGAATATGCTGTTTATTGAAGCATTTGAGGCCACAACAGACGGGGAAATGGAGCTTGTCGGCACAGCCACTGGGACTACTGGCAGTGTAGAAGGCAGTGGACTACACGAGGTTGGAGTTTGACCTCTTTCCAAAGCTTGTGATAAAATCTCTGAGCAGTGGCTTCAGTTGAGATGTGGATGGTCTGCAGTTTAGCTCGCCAGACTTTGCTCATTTACGTGGCCAGAAATGCTCATGATGTGGCGTGCTGGAATACCTGCATCTGACAACAGCGTAATGGCCGTTGTTCGTACACAATGATTTGTGTAGGTCTTGGATAGTCCGGCTCCCAGAGAAATCTCCTTCATTATCTTCGAGAGTCGATTAACTCCCAGTAGCTTATTCTGATACCAAACCTCATCTGCTGACTGAAAGGTGGTTTTCGGCTTTTGAAAAAAGCATCTTGTTTTGGGTTCAGCTTGGTGATATAGAATTTCATGCAGTGGAATGCATCGCCACGTTGGCCTGTACTGTACAGCCTGGTGTGTCTTTCTGAGCTTGACTTGTCGTTAAATCCCCCTTGGTGGTTCTTGGATTGTCCTTCATGAGACATTCGCACGTAGTCCACTCCTTCTACATCTTTATCAAGTACGAAGCTGTCCCTTCGTAGCAATCGCTGTCCTTCGCAGCCACGACGACACCAGTACAATGTAACGTACAACCTTTCCTGAGGAGACCATCAGGTGTGTCAGGACTCATAAATGGGCTGGACTTTATCTTCAGGATGTCATCAGACTCAATAACCGGCTTATGCTGTGTGTTTTCTTTCCCTTCTCTACGGATGGCTTTCAGCTTGGATTCAAGCGTTTTGTTACTTCTGGCAAAAACAGGATTGTTGCTTAATTTCAAGCTCTTTTTATTGGCCGTGAAGTGCCTTTCAATGGAGTTGCGTAATCCAAGAATAGACGACCGGCTATACTCTTCTCCTGATTTCGTTCGGACCTCAGCATAAAAGCGTCTAAGGAAGTCGTCCAGCTCTGTTTCACTCATTTGTAAAATGGTTTTCTGTACTCCTCTGTCACAACACCAGTCTGATAAGTACGATAACAGAACAAAGGTTCGTATCAATATTAAAATTTACTTGTTAACTTGTAAACTTGTATTCATTTTATCAATTTAATTCACGTTTTCTAACTTTGTATCTAGCGATATCCTTACCTTCAAACATTTTTACACACCATCTTGTATTTTTCTTGGTGCCCTTTGATTCTGAATTTCTAACTATTTCGTGTAGTTCGTCGTCATTAAGTATCGCAAAGCGAACAGCGCTATCATTTGCGTTTTGTTCGGCCTCAAATTCTTCCAGAGATGAGCATAGTTTATCGTCAGAAATATCTTGAAGAAAGTCAACTTGAAAAACAGGAAATCGTCCATTGTTGAAAATGTTCTCAAGGCTTATTTGTACACGTCATTTTGTTTTTATCTGTCTGTCCTCTTATTGATGATGAAAATTAACCAATCAGCGCGCGAGAAATTTGTAAGTTATTGTAAAACTGATCTTTGATGCTCTGCTTGGTAAGATGTAGGATTGGGTCGATTGACTCTGCTGACGGCGTTGTCGATGGCTTCACCGATGGGAATGGATCTGTATAATGCGACAACGTCCAAGCTGCAACTCAGAATGGAACAACAGAGATCTCAATTTATCGTAAGAAAACTCATACCGACAAAGAGCTAGATTTCAACAGCCACCACCCAAACTCTTGCAGTGGCTACAGAAAGGAAAACCTCCTCACTGATAATAACATCAACAATGAAGAAAACTTCCACATTTGCAAGTCTTTATCTCAAACCGGATACCCGCGACAGGCAATCAAGAAATACTGAACTCTACCAAAACGTAAGTGAGAGAAAACACGGTAGATAACGATGAGTATACAGGCATTGCAGTACTACCATATGTGAAAGGCACTACTGAAAAGATATTGCACGCTCTATCACGTCACAAGGTATAAACATGGTTGATAACGATGAGTATACAGGCTTAGCAGTACTACCATTTGTGAAAGGCACTACTGAAAATATATTACGCTCTCTATCACGTCACAAGGTATAAACACGGTTGATAACGATGAGTATACAGGCTTAGCAGTACTACCATTTGTGAAAGGCACTACTGAAAAGATATTACGCGCTCTATCACGTCACAAGGTATAAACATGGTTGATAACGATGAGTATACAGGCTTAGCTTTACTACCATATGTGAAAGGCACTACTGAAAAGATAATACGCGCTCTATCATGTCACAAGGTATAAACACGGTTGATAACGATGAGTATACAGGCTTAGCAGTACTACCATTTGTGAAAGGCACTACTGAAAATATATTACGCTCTCTATCACGTCACAAGGTATAAACACGGTTGATAACGATGAGTATACAGGCTTAGCAGTACTACCATTTGTGATAGGCACTACTGAAAAGATATTACGCGCTCTATCACGTCACAAGGTATAAACATGGTTGATAACGATGAGTATACAGGCTTAGCAGTACTACCATTTGTGAAAGGCACTACTGAAAATATATTACGCTCTCTATCACGTCACAAGGTATAAACACGGTTGATAACGATGAGTATACAGGCTTAGCAGTACTACCATTTGTGAAAGGCACTACTGAAAATATATTACGCTCTCTATCACGTCACAAGGTATAAACACGGTTGATAACGATGAGTATACAGGCTTAGCAGTACTACCATTTGTGAAAGGCACTACTGAAAAGATATTACGCGCTCTATCACGTCACAAGGTATAAACATGGTTGATAACGATGAGTATACAGGCTTAGCAGTACTACCATTTGTGAAAGGCACTACTGAAAAGATAATACGCGCTCTATCATGTCACAAGGTATAAACACGGTTGATAACGATGAGTATACAGGCTTAGCAGTACTACCATATGTGAAAGGCACTACTGAAAAGATATTACGCGCTCTATCACGTCACAAGGTAAAAACATGCATATTTTAAGAAGCTTATTAGAGTCAAGGACTTAACTTATTGAAAGTAATCTTGGGTTTCCTGTGTTGAGATGAGGTTCCTGTTGCGGATTTTGATATTTGCGACAATTGAGATTTCTGTTAGCGAAGGTGATTTTCGGAGCACGCAGTACTTATGATCAGCGGTGGTAATAACAACATTGGTCAATCCTTCATATATGGTACATTTTGATTATGTATGCCTCGTTCTATCATATTGATATCGGCAAATACTAAACAATTATTGGATGAGGTTTTGATGATATCGGGAATTATCAATGTAGAGGTAATTGTTATTGGCTAAAGCCGTAGGCTGAGGCCAATACCATTTGCCGAGACATTGATAATTCGGATATCATCAAAACCGAATTCAATAATTGTTTTATTATACATTGTGTATGTGGATTGACTCATAATACAAGGATATAAGCAATACAACAACAACAACAAATGAATGAAAATGACAGCACTGTAGTAACCTACAGATAACAACCAATCCGCTGACCTACGCAGGCTCGTTTTTGAAATAACTGGCTACAGATAACCACCAGACCGCTGAAATATCGCTGGCGCGCACTGATAGTTAGAATTATCTTTAGGCTCTCGACCAATGAGAATGCAGATACTGAGTACAATGTATAATAATGTACTTTATTAGTATGTACTCATATTGAAGACTTTGCTTTTCGCTTGATGTGTATCAAGCGAAATAAATTCATGTTCTATCACTCGGCAGAAGCCACATGCATGTGTCACCAATTTGAAGCACAGGAAGCCCAAGCATATAAGTGAACTTATCTCATGTCATTATCATTTACTGAAGTGTAGAATGAATGTGCACTTTACTAACACCCCACAGAACTTACATTTTAGCCGGCGGAAAATAATTCAACACGCAGTACTTCACTTTCTGTTAGAAACGACGAGTTTAGTTAGTAATGAGTGAGTGTGGAAACGACTGTTCTCTCTGTAAGGGGTCATTGTGAGACTTTGCGAGACAGCGAGAGTTGCGGTTTTCACTGCGAGCCCGAGACTCTTCAGTATTCTTTCAATGCGAGACACGAACTTCGAGACTGATTTAGAAAAACATCGAGACTCCGAAACGATGAAAAAACTGAAAAAGCGAGACTGTGAGACTCTTGTATTTGAGGTTATCAAACTCATAATTAATAATCCAAGCAGGTTTGTCACATGCATGGTCATCACCACGCACCATTCATTATCACCCGCCATCACTACAATGAACCTAACGCCACATTTCTGACTAAATTTCCTGGTAAACTGCATTTTTTAAATTTAAACATATTTACTCTCAACGTTTGCTCCAAGATTAGTAACTCTACTCGTCTAGGGGGGCTGCATTTACAAGGTGACCTTACCGTTACTCCCAAGAAATTGGTTTGCATAAGATTGTTTTTTATCGTCAAGGCAGTTCTTTGGTCCATATAAATGAACTGGTAAAATGTCCTCTGGACATATCCCAGTCTGTTGGCAGTATTATTCAGGGCCAGAGCAATCAGCCAGGCAGCATCAAATGCAAAGGCACCAAAAATAGAAGTAATTGTGTTCTTTTGTTTGGCATACTGTTGGTAGCGATGAAGAAACTCTTGTGGTGTCTGGAAAAAAGTAGTTAGGTTGTTTTTAAAACAAGAAAACGATGCACCAAACAACGTTGAATACATAGATTCTGAATGATAACATATTATAAAGGGCAGCGCTTGCAATTGTCATTTGAAAGAACAGAATGAGATTCATAGACTACATCAAAATCTACATTGCAACCAAGTATCAGTTTTAAAATGCAAAGTATTTACTTGACATTTAATTTTGAAATAGGAAAACGAGTTTCAAGACATTGGATACTAACCATAGGGCGAGTCCGTGGGTTTGAACTGGTTTATAACCAACCAAGCCCTATTTTCATTGTTTCGATGCAAAGCTGGCTACACAATGTGATTATTGTTCCAGAATTCCCATGTGGAAATGCCAAACAAATGCCTTTCAATTCTGTATAACTAGCAGTGATAATGAGGTTCGCGAAAAGGATTTTTTAATCCGAAATTGTCATCGGTTAGTGGTTAGTTAGTCAGTGGTCTACTGTGTTAAAGCGGATGTAAATAAACAAAAGGTTTATTTATCAAAAAAAAAAATCTTTAAAATTGGATTGTGGTAGAGCATTTCTAAGTCTAAAGCCCACATATAGATGACGTATTCAATCATGTACGAATTCAAAACCCGAGACAGGTCAGGTCTTGAATTTCAGCCCTACTCTTCCTTGAAGATGTCAGTGCCAACTTCAGCTTCTAAATTTAAAACACTACGTCAAACAATGGAAATATAGGGTGTGGATGGTTATTAAAAAAAAGCTCTTATTACATGATTGACTCGGTCTTCTTTGATTTTCGTCGGGCTTTATATCCCATATTTCCCAGCTCCAATTACGAATTCAAGGGCAATATACAGATATTGCCCTCGTTCTATGCTTTCCGGGTTATATTTACGTCGGCAAAGCACATGGGCATTTTGTCTGCGCATGCGTAAACAAAGTAGATTAACATTGAAGTCTGATGCATTTGTCAGGTGGTAGCTGAAGGAGAACTGAAGACAAAATTGATTTTCTCAAGAAAGTTAGATATCTCTTATATTTGCATTATTTGAGTAATATTTTTTGTAAATCTTTCTTAGATATTAACATAATTTACGTTCAATATGGAATATCATCCGCCATTTTGCCGTTTTACCGTCGGCTCAGATATTTTTGTTTGTGACGTCGTTTATGGGGAATATTAAAATCCGCTCACAACATTCTCTCGGGTACAAGAAAATACAATGCACTTATAATTACTCTATAATGTGACTGTACTTTCCCTTGGGATAGGTGACGTCTATTATGGGGGACTAATTACTGAAGTGTGAGCCGCGATCATTTCAGCGGTAATCTATGTCTTTTTACAATTAAACTCAAGTTTCTTCTCCATAAAAATGAAAACATATACCTCGGCCCTCGGGATGTATATGGCGTTTTGCCTCAGTTCTAGGTAATTAGTCGGGCTTTGCAGTCTCCGTGTACAAAACTGACAGGAAAATAAATCTAAAGAAGAAAGATCCGTGGAATTGTTTATTGATGACTAGAACTCGAGTTTGAAAAGGCCAAGGAATTGTCAAGCATAGCAGAGAGTACTTTCACCGGGTTTCAAAGGACGACACGTGGTACAAATAAATAAATGTGGTTGACTGTTTTCCTCATGAATTATTAATGCTTATTTGAAATCGTTTTCGATTCCAGTACAGCTAGGGCTCGTTTGCCTCTGGATCAGTTTGAAAACGTACCGAAAATTGTCAAATCGTTTTATCCCACGTCACCACAATCGCGGTTTTGTACCTGCTCGTTTGAATCTTATTCTTGTTCTTATTTTTGTTGCCTTTGCTCTATGATATCTAAGATGCAACCGTTTCCAGCAAATTTCGTTGGACAGCCCTTTTCTTCGCATGATTCCACACCTTCTTTACTACTGACATTAAAAGGCAGATTCTAGGACAACAAGTGAGTAGAATGAAACTTTGACAGCGTGTAAAATAGGCACTTAAATTTACTGACGTTTCGGACGTTAACAACCAGTCCTAGCACACTTACCAGACCAGAGATTCCAGTTTTATTCTGTCGACTGATAGTCGTATCATCAATGATAATCATATGCTGTGCAGGTTGACTGATTTCATATTTGCTGCATTCAAGTCTACGATAAGTTCTGTTCCACCATCCACGCTTGTCTGGCGTGTGGATGATCCACGCGTACTGTTGTCCAAACAGTTTATGTTGGAAGATCTACAAGTAAAATTGTAATCATTTGTTGTTGTGATATTGTGCGCGCCCAAACGCCCAAACGCCCAAACGCCCAAACGCCCAAACGCCCAAACGCCCAAACGCCCAAACGCCCAAACGCCCAAACGCCCAAATGCCCAAACGCCCAAACGCCCAAACGCCCAAACGCCCAAATGCCCAAACGACCAAACGACCAAACGACCAAACGCCCAAACGCCCAAACGACCAAACGACCAAACGACCAAACGACCAAACGACCAAACGACCAAACGACCAAACGACCAAACGACCAAACGACCAAACGACCAAACGATAGAGCAATTATTGTGCACGTGGAGATGATATACTTCATACTTTGAATTATATCGGCTCCGTGTGAACAATAATACAATACAATACATGAAATATTTGCTTGCGAATAGGATTTTTATGTCATCAATCTGTTTGTTCTTAAATTTGTTCTTCAATCAGGATTACGCAACATATCTATGACATGGATTGGGCGGTGAAAATGAGGGGTCAATATATTTAGCCCCCTCCTTAGGCAAAACGCCGCCTTAGTACACCCATGGTTCAATTAGGTCATTCGCCTCGTGTCTCAACCAAGTAAGGGTACAATTTACGGTTACAGGTAATCCTTTCTTTTATTCATGTTTATAATGGCTCATCCTGTGCCTACTGTTCTAATATTAGGACATTCCTTTGTTAGAAGGTTACGTTGTGACCTGAATGCGGGCTTTGATTCTCGGGCTGTCCGCGATTTTCATCTGAAAGGCAGCGCGAATGTCCATTTGTTTGGCATTGGTGGACGCACTATCGCCAAACTTAAGAGGCACGATCTGCACGTTATTTCTGAACTTTCTCCTGATATCGTTATTTTAGAGATAGGAACGAACGATCTTTCCAGCCTTCGGCCTGAGGTAGTGGGTTCTGCCATCGATGACCTGGTTAGGTTATTAATTGAAACCTTTCATGTGCCGGTAATAAGTGTTTGCCATGTCATTCAAGGAGGGGCATTTTATCCAAACCCCTCGGTTTTCAATGCTAACGCTAGCATCCTTAACGAATACGTAAAAACGGTTTTGGACTTATTGCCAAATGTATTTACTTGGTCGCACGGCGGTTTTAGCAATCCCTCCGTACAATTGCTTCTACCCGACGGTGTCCATGTTAACCCTGTTGGGCAATACAAATTATACCGCAGCTATCGCGGCGCCATCATTAAGGCCTTGAGCATGCTTTAGCTCAAATGTCTTTCAGCGAAATTTGCGGTTCCCTTTGCGTTTAATATTTTAAAAGAGAATTGATGTTAATTCTTTATCTCGTTAAAATATGTCAACCTTGTTATCTTATTTAAAATGGGGTTATCACAATTCGTTTATACATTCATGTTATTGCAATTTAAAACAACTATGTACTTCAGCTAAACCATCTCCAACTGGGCAGGGACAGGGAGGCACCGTGCCAACAAGCCGATACTTTCCCACCCCGAAGGGGTTTTGTTACCTCTTCCATAAAGGGAGCGATTGCTCAGGTTGCGCTTTTAAGCATTCCTGCTTCAAGTGCCAAGGGTCTCATCGTGCCACTAATTGTACTTTTCGTGGCCCCCGTAAGTCTTTCAATCAGCCACCCCCGGCCGCCAAGCCCCAGTCTTCCGACACCGGTAAAAAGCGATAGATTAATTTTTCTTCTTTTATTTAAACACGATATTATTTAAAGCTAAAGCTTGTGGGGTTGCTTGTGGGGTTGCTTGTTTTGTGCACACAATACGAATATATGAAGAGACACGTGACATTTAATATCTGTTTAGCTGGACAACGTTAATGACAAACTATATATATATATAATACGTACGTTTTATAGAAGTTGTGTTTATTACGTTACACATATGCGAGAACAAGGAAAATTGTAATAAAACATTGAGTCCTGCAGTCGATCAGCGTGACTAATTTTGAATCGATCAATCAAAGCTTATACATACCTTACACATGACTGATGTCGTTAGTTGCAATAGCCCAAATATGATCCTGGAGTCAATGTCCTGTTGCATGAGCAGAAACAAGAATGTACATGTAAGCTAAGAAGCCATTTACCAGTTTGGATCTCACTCATGCAGAGGAGGTAAAGGATAGATGCCTTTTAGAAATAATGACCGAGCGCGCAGCGCGACCGAATTGGAAGCAATTGCAGGTGAAGACGTTAATGACGAACGGTATCCAGCAAAAACGTTGCACGAGAAATAGACTGTTAAATAGTCTTTTCCAGAATCAGTCGCACCGAGATTTACCCGAATGCGCGAACAATGAGATAGTGAGTAGTTTACATAAATATTTCGAAATGAAAGGAAGAAAAGTACGTTCAGTTTAGTTTTCTCTGTAGTGAGGTATTTGAAAAGCTTAGAAAGTCATATAACCTATTGTTTAATCAAGTAAAGGATTGGTGAACGCCTAGCGTGCATCTGTCGAGTTTTAGATGCACGCGGGAGGTTGTTAAGCACGAAAGAAGCGAAAGAGTCGCACGAGGCACAGATTTATTGGAAAAATATCACTTCGTGCCCCTGTGAAGCAAATTCCTGATCCGATTCGTATTTACTGAGAAAAACGGTTAGAAGTGACTCCATCGAAAGCGAATTCGGCTCGCCAGCTTCCTACCTTGTCATTTATTTATACTGGGGGATTTCTTTAGTGAATACCCCTCTAAATTCTCCCAAACTGCACACAGGAGTCAACAATCAATATAATGACACAACAGGTAAAGTTGACAATCTTTTATTAAAGATTTCCAAATAAAATACGGCATATTATAATCCCCATACATTCCCTTACAAACGTGTCGAGCTTGGGCTGCCTGTGGTGTGAACAAAAGTGAATTGAATAGTCCAGTTCCGAGTTCCTTTTTTCTCTGTTTCAAAACGAGTCTACGTGCGAAACCTTTCATATGAAAATGAGTTTTATTTACATGAAAAAGGAAAACTCATTTGCATAAGAAAGGTTTCGCACGTAGACTCGATTTGAAACAGAGACAAAAGGATTAATTTAATTAGCCCCAGCAGAATTGTACTAAAGTTTGAGAAGTGTATAACTGTACACAAATACACAATAAATGCCAAATGTAAGATTTCAAGGTAGATCGATAGTTAGATTTTGCAATTGGAGAATTTATTGTCTAGAATTGTAAGTGGGCTACCTGTGCTTTTAGTGGGCTATGAGTTGTAGTATAGTTATTGTAGGCATTTATTGACTAGAATATAGCTCTAAATAAGTTATATATCTTGTAAAACCTCCATTACTCTTAGCTCTATCGTGATATGTTCACGATGTGACTAATATAAACGTTGATATATCCATTTTGCGACCAAAATTCACTCGTGAACGCAGTTTTATGTCAAATGCCATAAATTATCATTCAAACGAATTATGACGTATTTCTAGACCCAGGCCCTTGTGTGATTGCATAGGCCAAGATGGCGGACCAACTCGACTGCTTCGAGTGAGAACACGAAGAAACCGACTTAAAATGTCTAGTTTTGCCAATCAAAACTTGTCGAACTTGACTTTGCTAGTTCAGCTGTTTTTCTTGGTTTTTGATCCAAAAGTGCACCACTTTATCGAAGTTTAATTGTCAAATGAACTAAAGGAAATCGTCGAACACTCTTCGATAAACTACTTACGATGTTCGCACTTTGGCATCAGTGGCGCTACAAATTGAATACTTTGGGCCGTTTGGCTAAATACAGTATATTTGTATAGGATTGAATACAGCTTAAGCTCAGAACTTCAACACAGTTTTGCACCTATTCTATGCCGTTAAATCTACAAGAAAAGGACACCTAACGATGTAATGAGTCAACACGAAGCTTGTAAGATGTTCGCAAACAGTACGTGTCTCAAGTAAAGTACTTTTATTTATATTTTTTGTGATTCCCCAGTCATTCTGTCCTAAGGACGCCATTTTGTATGAGCGTACTGCGCATACTCAATAGAATTTGGCAGCCATACTAGCTGTCTTCGATTCTTGGCCATTGAACTCGGAACTGGACTATTGAATTGACCGACTCGGCCGTGACGGCCAATATCTGGGAAACCTTAACCATGTTTTTCTGGATTTCCTGGATACCAAAGTCTCGAAGTTTTGCAGGTTTCGGCAGTTCAGCCCACAGAGCCTGATTGATCTTTGGAACACATGCCTGAGAGCAATTCTCAGGCGTCCTGTAATTCTCGGCGACCGCCTTCATTTTGACGGGTTTTTTGGTGAATGACTCATTAATCCTTTGTGCCAATGCGTCAGAAACTTTTGGACCAAAAGAATCTGAAGAATCAAACAAGGATGGCGCTAGGCCAAATTCCTCTACACTGTCGACGCATTCTTCGTGGTTACCCTCGCCTTCTGAACCAGAAGGCATAAGTGAGAGTGTAGGGTCAAAGGTCTGACTCTGATGATCGTTGTCCTCGTACGTATCACGTACTCTAGAGGAACAAGGTTCTTGATTAAAGCCCTCGTACGTATCACGTACTCTAGAGGAACAAGGTTCTTGATTAAAGCCCTCGTACGTATCTCGTACTCTAGAGGAACAAGGTTCTTGATTAAAGCCCTCGTACGTATCACGTACTCTAGAGGAACAAGGTTCTTGATTAAAGCCCTCGTACGTATCACGTACTCTAGAGGAACAAGGTTCTTGATTAAAGCCCTCGTACGTATCACGTACTCTAGAGGAACAAGGTTCTTGATTAAAGCCCTCGTACGTATCACGTACTCTAGAGGTGCTAGATTTGGCTGAACGCCTGTGTTTAATTTGTGAGGTCTCTCAGGACTCTCATCTGAAGCGGGGTTTGAACGCTTCGATCGAATGACAAAATCCTTCAGTTCGTCAAACGCATTGGTAAGTAGGTCCAAACCAAGGCCTTTATGAAGCTTTGAAAGTGTACTTTCTGACAGAAAATCTGTTGAGGAATTTGAATTGTTCGCCGACGGCTCCAAAGCTTGGTCAATTGATTCTGCTCGAAGCTTAAGGAGGGCTTCTTCATTATCGGACATTTTGGGCACTCGAGATATCAAATTTCCTCTAAAAAAAGAATTAGGAGAGAGAACGAAAGAATGGTCGTTAACCAGGTATCGAGTTGATAGACCGGCTCAACTAATAAAAGTGAAACAAGAAAGCTTGAAGAGAAATCTACTGACCTGAGACGCTTGTACGCACGAAAGAAGAAGAAGAGGGCGACATCGGGCACTGGGTTTATATAGGGTCGTGATTTACATAACAATACACCTTTGAAGAGTGGTCTACGCGCATGCGCTCGAGGATCGCATAATGAGGTCATAATGCGGAGTACATATACGGCGGCCATTTTGGATTCTATTGTTTTGGCTAAAACATTATGGGATGCTCAGGGTGCAAATGACCCAAAAACTGTAGAGAGTTGAGTCGCGTCAATATATTATTTTTCTACAGACAGACAGACAGACAGACAGACAGACAGACAGACAGACAGACAGACAGACAGACAGACAGACAGACAGACAGACAGACAGACAGACAGACAGACAGACAGACAGACAGACAGACAGACAGACAGACAGACAGACAGACAGACAGACAGACAGACAGACAGACAGACAGACAGACAGACAGACAGACAGACAGACAGACAGACAGACAGACAGACAGACAGACAGACAGACAGACAGACAGACAGACAGACAGACAGACAGACAGACAGACAGACAGACAGACAGACAGACAGACAGACAGACAGACAGACAGACAGACAGACAGACAGACAGACAGACAGACAGACAGACAGACAGACAGACAGACAGACAGACAGACAGACAGACAGACAGACAGACAGACAGACAGACAGACAGACAGACAGACAGACAGACAGACAGACAGACAGACAGACAGACAGACAGACAGACAGACAGACAGACAGACAGACAGACAGACAGACAGACAGACAGACAGACAGACAGACAGACAGACAGACAGACAGACAGACAGACAGTATAACCTATCGCCTATGGACTGATGTCTTCGACAACCTTTATTGAAATAGGTGCTATATATACATAAGTATGTCAATAAAATTTACAATATCAAATTATGTTAATTAATATTGTAACATGAAAATATTAAGAAAAAAATTGAGAAGCTACGAGAATTTGAAAATAGTATGTCTTACTAATGTTTAAACAAACCTCTTGAGTTGTAATTGCAAGAAAGCAGGAGCCCATGAGTAGGAGCATCCATGCTACATATTGTGTTTATGTCACGGCGTTTGAACAAGTTTGGTTATTTTTACAACATGATTTCTCGAAATTGACCAATCACTATGCACTTCCAGTTTTATTTGCAGCAACTCGTTTTATTTGCAGCAACTCGTTTATTTGCAGCAACTCGTTTTATTTGCAGCAACTCGTTTTATTTGCAGCAACTCGTTTTATTTGCAGCAACTCGTTTTATTTGTTGCAACTGCGTTTTATTTGCCGCAACTCGTTGCAGCAACAGTGATTAGTCAATTTCGTGTTCTAAAAAACTGAGCCAAATTTGTTCAAACGCCGTGACAGATTTTAATGCTACATGGATGCTCCTACTTATGGGCTCCTGAAGAAAGTTACTGTAATACAAAAAAAACACCTTGGAACAGTGTTTGCGTGACTCGGTTAAAACATGCATGCGTGATTAGGGCCTTATGTATCAAGTAGATTTTCTCTTCTATATAGAAGATACTCGAGCATGAAAGTGTAAATATATGATACTTATCACGAGTGAATAAAAACTGTACAAAGCACTTTCCATGCTGTTTTCTGTTTATCGTATACATACTGAGATTTCTCAATACAGTAACTGAAATATTAGTCCGTTTCACTAGAACAATAGTCTTTAATTTTCAATATCAAAAGTTTAACAATATCAAACAGGATCAGTCAACGTATAAATAAATTAAAGTCCTTCAAAGTTGATGAAAAACACTGTTTTGCGTATGAATAAGACTAATCTGAATCTAGAATCTTTATTCTTTTCCATTTCTTTTCTGTATGTTTGGTTATGGTAGGTACAGTTGGCGACTGGTTTAAGGTGTTTATTGAAATATGAAATTCTCCTCCGTGAATCAAAGCGCCTTCAAATAATTTGAATGACATTTGTCCTTCGGCCGATCCTGTACTTGTTATTGTTGTTGTAGCTTGAGCAGACTGCAGCTCCGTTTTTTCCACGGCAGTTCTTTGTGGAACAATTGGATATGAATTTCCAGCACTTAGAATGTTAATTTACACTGCTGTAGTTTGTAATGCTCTGAACATTTTTATGGCCGCTGATTTGCATAATATGTGAAGGCGGTACTTCGTTGTCATTCAGACTTTGTATCATGTATTTACGAGCACTGTGGTTTGTAAGTCGTTCATTATCCAGGTCTGCCTTTTTGGACACGGTTTTCATCAGTGAATAAAGTTTGTTGACACCCATGGCAGCTGACTTGAACCAGTTTTTATCGGTGTTTTCTTTCTTTGTGTGGTTAATTCCGAGATAAAACGGTGATTCGGGGTTGTTCATGTTCACTGGTCGCTTTTCGCTGTACAGTTTATAAACAGCAATAGGATTTTTGTCGTTTGAAGTGGCAAACATCTTCGGCTTGACTTTCCTTGTATCAGAAGGGTCAATACCTGTTCTAGTTTTTGTTTGTCTCTCTGTATATTCTAGATACTCGACTCCGTGTGTATATCTTTGAGTAACTTCACGTCTCCCCAACACATTTCTCGATGCTCTTGGCAACCTCGTAAGCCAAAATGAATAGAGTTGTTAAACCAAATGGTATTTATAATTGACTCTACAGAATGAACACCAAGTTGTTGTTTTTCATGGAGAACTTCGATATCTTTATTTGTCAATGTAGCTGCTGCATGGTCTTTATTGCCTCGGCCTTCTCTTTTCAGCTCCTTTTGTTTAGAGGAAAGACATTTGCGAGTAATCTCAAATCTCCGGCTATAATACTTGCTGGATACTTCTGGCGTTTCAAATACCTCTCAAAACTTGAAATAAATGATCTTAATTAAGTTCGATGGTTCAAAGTTTTCTCCGTCTTTTCGCCTAAACTGAGAGAATAAATTCGGCCAAATACTCATCTAGTTTCTCTGGAGGAATATCTTGAATCTCTCTTTCCTCGTTCTTGTACTTTAAAAAGTCTTTCAAGAGTTTTACGTCTCGACTGGTTTTTTCTTTTGTATTTTTGTTATCCAGGCCCCGATTGCACGAAAGGTGAATAGCGCTATTCACCGGATAAGTCCTATCCAACGGATAAAACTGATGCAGTTATCCAATAAATTTTATCCGTTGGATAAGACTTATCCGGTGGATAGCGCTATTCACCTTTCGAGCAACCGGGGCCAGACCATCAATGTATTCGTCGTTGCAGCATTCCAGTGATGAGAATCTTATTTCATTCATGTTTTGAACAAAATATTTAGAGTAAATACCTTGACTGAATCTTGTAGGAGAAAAAACGTCGCCAGTTGTTGTTTGCAAACTGATATTTTTGTCAAACATGAACTAGCTTCTGATTGGACGTATCATTTTTCTCACACGTGAAAAAATGATACGCGGCCTCTGATTGGTTAGAAAGAGTAAATGAACGAAAATTTATTAAACAGGTTTTCAGTGAGTAAATCTTGGTATGTATATGATAAAAAGTTATAGTATTTAGACAATTTTGAGTCGCTTATATCGCGCGTCGCAAAGAAAGCCAGTGCAGTGTTCAGTCTTTCGCTACGCTAGCCAATAGGAATCAAGCATAAAATCAGTTTATTTGAAGGACAAAAGTTGTTTTCTTCACTCCTTCAATCGTTTTAACGTCTAGATTTACGGAAAATTTAAAACAGAAACACAACCATAGATTTAGATATGGATAACCAGTTCATAGTTAACGAAAACTTACAACCAAAAAGACTAAAAGTGATGATAGGATAATTTTCACGCCGGAGCGAAGTTCAGCTCAACTTTTCACAATCACTGAATCAGTCTTGTCAAACCTGTAAGTATGCTTAATTGGAAATATATGAAGCTACGGACTTATTCTATCCTCATAAGACTTTAATAAATCGTTCAAAGTTTCTTGTTGTACTTTCAATCCGATCAGAGAACTGCCGCTTGCAACTTCAACATTTCACAGGACATGATGGATTTGTTAACTACGCGGTTACTGCTGATCTGCAGACTAGTTTTCCGCAGGCAAAAGAGTTCAGACAAAGTTATATTTGTTGAGGTAAATACGATACCTCTGATTCAGTGATATTGTGAAGCTACATGCATGTATGACTTGTACAAAATAGCTTAAAGTCAAAGGCCGATCGACAACAAAGCCAACGGGATAATTTGCAGTTTTGTATGATTAATTAAGCAGTGGCTAACTCGAAAGCTAAGCTCCTTTAGCCACTGCACACAATAACATGTAAAATTATTAATTATATATTTTTTGGCTGTAAATCAATCTTTTATATTTATTTATATTTAACAATTATTCCACGAAATCGAGTCGTACATGAGAGCCAACGAGGCTCCTGTCGAGTACGACGAGATTGAGTGGAATAATTGTTTTATTATATAGACAACCACTGGATTGTGAATATGTTTTCGGTAAAAGTAATATTTATTTCCGCTTTTCGTACAAAACATTACCGCCATGCATGCGTACAACGCGGTACAACACAACCAGGCGATCATGTGTTTACCAAACGTTTCTTGATCGATGAAATCAGTCCAAGTTTTAAAAGCTTCTGTGTTACTTTATCTTCCAAAAATGTCGTCTGAATCACACCAAAAGACTTCGAAAACATGCTAAAGGATTGAGAAATACAAGTTCAAAGCCGAAATTCTTGAAATCTTGGACAATGTTGAGGAAACCAACGAGGTTGTCGGTTTTGACGAGTTTACTTCACGGCATTCGAGGCCGTTGGAGCCGTTTGGTTTTCGCCTGCTAAATGACTTTCAACGTGGATATTCACAGTTTTACTATTGCCAGGCAGTTCTAGACATATCTGGTTCTTTTTCCCATAATTTGGTACACATCCTACAGTTGTATAATCATCGGAATGATATTTGTTTCGCGTGAATGGCGAGTTTTCAATTTGTTTGTTATTTCTTTGTAAAAATATCAGTCAACAAATCTCATGTTTTTCGTCCCGAAAACCATGTAAAAAGCAATTTTTATTGCCACAAAACATCTTAGTTTTATATGTACTCAGTTTGTAATTTATTCGGATCTACTTTTATTGAGAATCTATCGAGAAGAAAAGGAAATCTTCGCTCGTAAATTTAGAAAATTGTTCGGCCATTTTGACAGATTTCTCTACTCACGGTATATTTAGTACATAAACCCCTTCTGGCGACTGGTATATCGGCTGATAATGTCCGCGGCTGAGTGATGGTCCGAAAAATGAACAGTTGGCCGAGAAGCGAAGCTTCGAGGGCAACTGTGATATTTTGAGGACCATCTTTAAGCCAAGGACATTATCAGCCGATATACCAGTAAGCCAGAAAGGGGTTTATTTATTTTATAACCCTTCGATAAATTATCGACGTCGACTTCAATGTTGAAGAAACCGAAACAAAATGACGGATGAGGAAAACAAGTTTCATCGAGTTCAAATATCCGTTCCGTTTGAGATCGTTTCATGTGTAAACTTCTAAAAACGCATTCGAAAATAAAAGATTGATAGTTTTTGAAGCTTTTTGAGTGGTTTGCTTGATATTTTGGGTTTTATTTGAGTGACTTTTTGTGCGCCGATTTTGACGTTTGTTCGTAGTTCAAGGATCGAAAAATTATAAAAATACCTCAAATACCTGTCGTATCGACGTTAAAATCCCCCAAAAGGGAAAAAGTACACCACATGTATGTTATACAAGCCAATTTACCTATTAAAAATACATTACAGTCTTAAAAAAGTTCAGATAATTTCATTTTTCTCCAAAGTGGGGGATATTACCTGACATGCGTCCAGTGAAATCGTACCACGTGACCCTTTTTAACCAATGGGCGCGCGCGAAAATTTATCGATGGGTTATAAGAGCTGATAGCCTAGTAGTAGCGAACCAATCAGAGCGCTTGCTTGCTCATATCCAGTGGTTGTCTATATAATAATTAAAAAACTCATTAATAATTCATAACCATTTTGTCCAATCCGATGCTCCTCACTGGTCACGAGGAAAGCACTCTATACTACATAAAATGCGTTTGAAACTTAAAGCCCGGGGAGGGATTTGAATGCGGCCCAGGGGAATAATGGGGTAGAATAGAAGAACAATAGAAAGTAAATGAACATGAAGCATTATATAATGACACACGTTGCATTATATATTAATATTAATATATAATGCCACGTGTGATGCTATATAATGCTTCATGTTCATAGATAGTAGAAATAAAATATAACAGCCATTAATTTGAATAATCAGAACATTTATTTTAATTGTGTGGCTTATTTATTGAAATGAAAAGTACAATTATTGAAAACCGAGCCCGACGATACAACTTTGTCTACGTTAGAAGTATCTGGTAAAACCATGCTACCTAACAATTCATCTGCGACTTCGAAATCTAACGATTCAAGATCTAAATCGTTTAAGCCGCTCTCGGCACTTATATCTGTTTCAGGAGAACTAGCTTTAGTGGTAGTGGTAGCGTTTTGATTTGCGACCGGTGGTCCAAGCAGATTGCTGACCATCGTTTGTTGTTGTAAGCTAGATTTTTCATACTTAAACAAAGCATTCGATCGATGGCCTGTCCTATCACGTATCAATTTCTCCTCTACCTGATTTTGAAACAAACGCGAAGCGCAAGTTATTCTTAAACAATGTGACGTCTTACATTCCAAACCAGCTTTTTCACACAAGTTAGGCAAAATTTTGTTTAGCGTATTAATACCTACAGGTGAACTGCAAAAAGTGAAAACCTGAGTATTTGGATTTGGCTTGAAATAAAATGCATCTATATCCTTAGCTAGATGTTTAACTTTCTCCATATAAGTTGCATAACAATTTACTATACACGGCTGATGATTGACATCTTTGCCAGCGCAGCAAACGTGTTTAACTACTCTGGGCTTATACTTTAAATCTTTCAAACCACCGTGGTAGGTTTTTGAGAAACTTTCATCGTAGGTGACTGACTCAAAATCTATTCTAAAATTGTAGCACCTTAAATTCCTATGCTCTTTCGAGCGCAACCCAAATAATTTACCGTTGTAAAAGTAAAGAGTTGAAAGCAAAGACCTAGCTGATTGGCAACCCATGAGACCCATCTTCCACAAAGTAGCCTCGTCTTCTTCTGTTATTTCTTGTCGTTCCTCCATTTTCGACTGCATACCAACGCCTTGTTGGGTCGCCTGCCGCATTTCTGCATCCAAAGCACGTCTCAATATGTTCAACCTTTAAAGGAACAATTCAGTATTAATAAAAACTATCATTTTAAATGATTCTAACTCGAATTTACAAAGAGTCTAATCCAATTAACGCCAGAATCAAAGCTATACTCGTAAGAAATAAAGTTATTTACATCTTACCTTCTATCGTTTTGACTTAACAGTGAAATGGCATTTCCACTTTCAGCAAGATGGCGCTGAAGGCCCGCAACAATCATGTACAGACTTCTTCCTGGATACCTCTCTCCATTTACCTTCACCACTTCTTCGACAAACTTTGTCAGCCAAAAGTTCAGGGATTCTTCATTCATATTGGCGATATTCGTATCTAATGACTGTACTTTGGCAATGTCAATTTCAAACGAACGCTGCTCTTTCGAAGGATCTTTGTTGGCTCTACCTATTTGCCATTCGGAAAAGACTTTAAAAGACCACTTCGTAGATCAACGCGTGGACTTTGGAATACTCTCTTGCAATGTATTTTTTTCTTCTTCACTAGACTTCGGTGGCCTAAATTCCCGCTTCGGAGGCATGTTTTTACTTATCCAAAAGCGAAGAACCAAAAGACTTCACATGCGAATTGATACTGACAAAGTTCTGCATATTTAAATTTCAAATTTTATTCGTCTTTTATTGTTGTTCAATTCAATTCCCAAATGCAAACAACCTTTGATTCCTTTTTCTTTTGTTTTCTCGAATCACTTCATATAGTTTCATCGATATTGGACAAAATGGTTATGAATTATTAATGAGTTTTTTAAGTCATTCAATAAACTCGCAGCACGTGTTTTTATCAGGTATAAAATCCCTCGGGCTTCGCCCTCGGGATTTTATACCTGATAAAACACTGCTGCTCGTTTATTAAATACTACTTAACCCTAAAAGGTACGGAGTGATGTTACGTAACTGACTTTTGAGTCGTAACCCTAAAAGGTACACACAGGAACTATTTTCAACCTTAAAAGGA
Source organism: Actinostola sp. cb2023 (assembly GCA_033675265.1). Taxonomy (NCBI): domain Eukaryota; kingdom Metazoa; phylum Cnidaria; class Anthozoa; order Actiniaria; family Actinostolidae; genus Actinostola; species Actinostola sp. cb2023. Next base: position 355,866 of record JAUJYZ010000691.1, on the reverse strand, counting down.
CCGCCGATCACCCCTGCCACTTGGACAAAGGGAATATACTAAATAATGAAATAAAATGATATTTGCGTCTTTTTTGATGGGTTCCCAGTGGTAGAGCGCGCGCGCGCATGTATATGTCGGGCTCCCTGTGCTGAGTAATTAACGTCCTATGTTGGGATCCCTGTGTGCGTCCTGCAGGACGCGCCCGCAGCAATGTACACATTGCTGCGAACGCGTCCCGCAGGGCGTACACAGGGATCCCAACATTATGTATTTCTATGCACAGGGAACCCAATATAATACGTATCGCGCGCGCGCGCTCTACAACAGGAAACCCATCAAAAAAAGACGCGCGCATGCAAATATATGTTTTTAATAATTATAAATAGCCTCAGAAACGATCGCTACGCTCGTGGTTCCACCACAGGCAGCCCAACCATTGTTTTTTGAGGCTACGTGTCTTTTTTTGATGGGTTTCCTGTGGTAGAGTGCACGCGCGCAATACGTATTATATTGGGCTTCCTGTGTTGAGTAAGGTTGGGATCCCTGTCACACAGGTGTGTGCATCCCGCGCGTCCCGCAGTATATGTGTCTACACATTGTTGCGGGCGCGTCCCACAGGACGTACACAGGGATCCCAACAGTGATCCCTGTGTGACGGGGATCCCAACCTTACTCAACACAGGCAGCCCAATATAATACGTATTGCGCGCGCGCTATACCACAGGCGTGAACCCATCAAAAAAAAAAGACACGCGCATACAAAAATATTTTTATTAACTAGTCGTTTCTAATAGAAAGTGAAATGCTGCGATGTATCGACTATTGAATTCAACGTGTGGTTCCTGATTTGGTTTGTTTGCGTGACTGATTTGTTCCCGTATACGCTGCCACAATATGTCAGTGAACTCGATCCGACTGGCAGTCAGCGATAGCATGGCTGTATCTCGGATGATTTGTCTTTCAGGGACATCCAAGTACATCCTGTCTCCTTCTTTCAATCCAGGAGGGAGGAGGTGACTCTATTGTTCAAAAGTGGCCGACTCATAGTAACCAGAGTGACGTCACAGCTAGCTGCAGTATGGCGGCCAATCTGGTCTTCTTGATACCGACTACAAAACGCTCAACATTCTGTTCAGATCTACATGTGCAGTCTACATGTATATATTTTTAGTATCTAGAGGTATTAATGTGTAAGAATATCTCTACCGAGATAAAAGTAATGCAAGGATTAAGTGTTTTTTTCGGAGTTTTAGTCTTGATGGTCACCAAAATGGAGAGCGAAATCTTTCGACCGGGTGAAGGTCTCGGCTTTCTAGAGAAGCTAAATTAAGTAATGGTTACTTCAAAAAAGGAGGTTCTGCTTAGAAGGTAATAATCATCGACTGTGTTGAATATGGTGGGTGTACATGCTCTGGATCTTTGTATCTTTGCCTCCAAAGTTGTTGCATGCATTCAGTGTAGGATTGGTTTTGTCCATCCACACCTAGCTAGGTTTAACACAACACCGACATGATATTTTGGTTTCTTGCCCTTTGGACCATTTTTTATTTTTTAAATTTTTATTTTTTATTTTTTTTATTTTTTATTAATATTTATTGCAAAAACCTTTACAACTTCAATATGACATTGTAACAATTTGTTATTATTACGGTTTTTACAGATACTACAACGTGAAAATTGATAACTAGTAAACAACAGTAAAGTAAAATACCCCCCCCCCCCCCCCCCCCCCTCCCCACGTACCCTTTGCCAGTTACCTTATTATTTATTAAGATTGTAAAGCATTGATTATTTTGCTCCATTTTTTCTGATGTTGGGAAAATATGTTTTTTGATCGGGCCACTGTCTGTTCTATTTTTTTTCATATTGAGTTAATACATTTTTAAACAGAGATAGAGAAGGCACTTTTCCTTTCTCTCTTCCTTTGTATAAAGATAACTTATAAATTAAGATAATAAAATTTATTACATTATCCTCTACACCTAGTATAATATTAGATTTGTTTGAGTCAGGTAGGATAATATCAAAAGCTTCTAACCAATTACGTATTTGAAAATAATAATTTTTTGATTCTATACATTCAACAAAAAGATGGTCAATTGTTTCCTGATTGAGTAGACAAAAAGAACATGATGAATCATCAATTATTTTAAAACGATGAAGGTCGCGATTAAGATACAGAATGTTGTTGAGTATCTTATATTGAAACAACCTTAAATAAGTATCAATGGAGGTTTTATATATTCTACTGTAAATTTTCTCCCAATCTAATTGGCAATTCTGATTTATACGATTGCTTACATTAGTCTGGGAAGACGGCGATTTGAATTTCAAGCTGATAAGCCATTGATAAATCACGGTTCCCTCTTTTCTAGTTTATATTTTCATGTTTTGGACCGTAGGTCTTCTTAGATCCGATATGCTGTACATTTTTAGCATAGTTTGTCTATGCATTCAGTGTAGGATTGGTTTTGTCCATCCACACTTAGGTTTAACACAACACCGACATGATATTTTGGTTTCTTGCCCTTTGGACCATATTACCGCACGTGTTGTGGTGTGAGCCAATCGGCGGGTTTCTAAATTTGAGCTGGTTGAGTTTCAGAGTCGATGCGCAAGTAACATACGTTGGCTTTCTAAGTTGGCGTTTGTTGCTCACGCTACACCGTAATGTAAGTTCCAAAAGAACGAAACAGCTGTCACCGTAATGTAAGTTCCAAAAGAACGAAACAGCTGTCTACGGTTGCCGATCCTGGCTCTCTCTTGCTCTATCATGTTGGTGTTGTGTTAAGCTTTTTATTTCTACGTAGTATCAGCCTTTCTTGAATTTCAAAAACAATGGTTGGGCTGCCTGTGGTGGAACCACGAGCGTAGCGATCGTTTCTGAGGCTATTTACTCGGGCCCTTCCGAAGGAAGCCCGAGTTATAAAATGGACTTTCTTTTTTTTATTATTATTATTATTCGTCGGACACAAAATGCCAAGTATTTGATCGTATCGAGTTTCAAGATAACTCAGCAGATAAGGGAGCAAGCTACTCTTCGGTCCCTGAATTCGCGGAAAACCGCTCTAATCGCTAAACAAACGACACACAGGACTCAAGTAGATATTTAATCTTAGATTATTTGAAAGCAGTTTGAGATCTTCAAGATAATGAAAGGTCGGGATTCTAGTTATAATCAAACTCACGACCAGCGATGTAACTACATCTATTGACAGAAAGCTATATGTACATGTACAGAAGAAGTCATGCAAACAGTCAGGCCAGTCGAGACTGAAAAGCAAATGAAATGAACTCAAAAACTATCATGACCTCGCTATGCCATGTTTGTTGCTTAATTGTAATAGTACGTGTACAGTTATGTCCCTTGAGTATTTATAATTGAACTCACGACCAGCGATGTAACAACATCTATATTGACAGAAAGCTATATCAGTGTACAGAAGTCATGCAAACAATCGAACCAGTCGAGTTATTTTCAGTAACTCACGATGGATGTTTATTTTGTTCCACGTTTGAAAAATTCAGTACGATTACAGTTGTGTGATCCTTGTGTGAGTCATACATCTATTATGACTTGAGGTCACTTGAGGTTGCATATTCATGTTCGCCACAAACGGGTCGAATAGTTTCAGTACGATGCATGATCCTTATCTGAGTCATACATCTATGATGCGACCTAATTTTAGAACTCAAAACAGGTCAGTGAACGGCAAAAATACAATCGAAATCAAAACGTCATTAGATTTCAGGGATCTGTTACAGAAGAAGACGCTCAATGAGCGTATAGTCGGGTATTTAATATGACAATGACAGTTGCGTGACGAGAGAGATTATTTGTATCGATGAGTATCGATAAAGATCTCCGACTGTTCGAGGTACGTATATCGTTCGTCTTTAAACGTACTTGAGGTCACTTGAGGTTGCATATTGATGGCGCCACAAACGGGTCGAATAGTTTCCGAACGCCTATCGAACTAAATCCGAAAATATGATTCGCTCAATAAACGGATCAAATAGTTTCGAGCGTATATCGAACTAAATCCGAAGTATTGTTCGCTCAGGGCAGATATTTATATAGTGCTAAGTCATCGTCTTCGACGACTAAAAGTGAAAGAAGCAGTTGACCTGTGCAGAAGAGAAATTATGTTGTATCCAAGGCAAGCCATCCCGCATCAGTTCCTCTTAAATATGCTCTCACATACAAACGCATACGCCGATTCGTGTGGGCCCACTCTAAAAGATGTTGAGCGTTTTCGACAGGGCCTTTACACGAACTCATCAAAAGCAAATCAATTGAACTCAAAGTCAAAAGGTAATCAAGTTCTCAAAGTCAAAAGCAAATCAAATGAACTCCACACATATATACATAGTCTCCCTCGTCACGCAACTATCAGTCATTGTCAGGTCTCTCCATCCTCACGCAACTGACATTGTCCTTGTCATAAGCCCGAGTATACGCTCATTGAGCGTCTTGTTATAATGAAACATGAAAGAACAGAAGAAAGATGTTGTCCAGTCACTGATTAAACGATATCAGCACAATCACTTTTTCGCCATATATGGTCGTACCCGTTTTTAGGGGTCGAAATGAACATGACTTCAAGAGCTCTTTTAATTTCTGCATACCTTTTAGGGGTCGTTTTCAAAACCGACCGCCGATCACCCCTGCCACTTGGACAAAGGGGATATACCCCCCCCCCCCCCCCCCCCCCCCACCCGGGGAGGGGGGGGGACATGAGTCAAGTGCATGAGTCAACTCTGTTATAGGGACAACCCTGGGACCATGTGGTGTCCACAATAGCGAGAGTTAACATTTTAGTACGTTTGGCTTAGTTCGAGGACTGTTTGTTTTCCGTGATTGAGTGTCCGCATTTTAGCGAGGTGTCCTCAAGGCGAGAGTTTATTGTAAATGTAAATATGTATTCTTTTAGGTAGCCGATATGCATTTTCATTTAACAAATAGACACAGGAAAAAAATCTAAAATCGATCCATACTTTTTGTCATGTTCTATTTTTTTTTTGTCATGTTCAAATCAAATCAGTATTGTTACTCAGCTAGAATAGATTATCAGTTACCCTGAGTGCCATTTACCTTATTTTAGTTAAATTGAAAATAATAATTGTAAAAAAAGAAAAAACGTTAGGTAACAAAAAAATTATTGTTGATGTTTTTTTGAATGAATGGGAAAAACAAACTATTCCCAATGATTCAAAATGGGAATAAAACAAAAACATTAATTGATTTTATATATCATTTCCATGCGAAAACGGCCATTTCCTTTATTTTTGTGTCATGGGCTACCTGTATATGTGAGATACCGCTGACCAAATACTGGTCACGCAATCCAGTGCAGCGCAAGTTTGTCAGGAAAGAAATGTCGTAAATCTTCGCAAAACTGTAGTAAAGATGTAGGAATTGTATTTGTACTACCAAGACAAAGCTAAATGAGTACTTAAACGAAGCTCGGCCTTCAACATTAGACGGTTGACAACAAAATGTTCAGAAGATGTAATGGCATTCTCGAATTTCAACCAGAAACGTGTGAGGTCAACAATTGCGATCTTATTGATTTGGACGGCAGAGACCAAGGAACGTACGTCAGTGAGCAACATATGTAAGTCTTATTCACTCAGCAATAATGTTTTTGTATTGAAATGACATAGGATCGAATGATTACAAAATACTCATTGTTGAATCTAATCGTTTGTGCAATTAGAGTTGATATTGCAAGAGCGACTGCTGTTCTTTCAAATAATAACTCATATTTCAGTATTGTACAAGGAAAGTGGTTGTTAATAAACGAGATTAAGCATGGAAAAAGAGTTAGTTTATTGATTATGAGATGTAAGTTGCGAGCTTTTCGCTGTAAGTAGGTAACAATTTTACTGTTTGGGTTGACTCCTGCTGTGACAAATTGTGCCAAGACTAAAATATATCCCAAACATTTTATTTCAGTTATTCTTAGTTGAAGGGTAGATCTAACACAGAAAAGTGTTTTGGGGTTTGCACAAGGTTTCTCATTCGAGATATTTGAGGTCAAATATTTGGGTTTTTGACTTCACACAAATCAGTTGTGTGACAGTATATTGATTGACAGACTCCAATTGACAGGTATTATAGTCACGCGACTGTAGTCTCCCCTGTAAGCTGCTAAAGGACCATTTATTCGTCAGGTGAAGTAAGAACTGAATTGATTGTAAATGGAGGGAAAGAGAGGTGTGTGAAGTAGGTATTATTTTGCTATGGAAATTCAGTCCTTCCCCTGCAGAAACGAGGGGGGGGGGGGGGGGGGGGGGGTCTAACTCCCCCCCTGAAATAATCAAAAAAATTCATACTTTGGCAGTATGAGTTTTCAGGTGAGGGCTTTCTTCTGGTTTAGTTTCATTGAGATCAGAGAGATGTCATGTGTCACGACTGCCTGGTCCACTCATGGATACACTCTTAAGAATTCCTAGGAATTTGCTAAGAATTATTAAGAATTTAAACTTAAGAATTCTTAGAAATTCCTAGGAATTCTTTGGATTGTAGGTGTGAATTTTCACGGTAAATTCGGACGCGAATTCTTAGGAATTCCTAGGAATTCCATAGTTGAAAATGAGCTGGAAATATTCTTTGGAATTCCCAGGAATTCTTGAGAATGTCTTATTCACCATGCATTTGGGTGGAAATTGGAAATTTCTAGGAATTCCTAGAAATTGTTGGGAATTTTATCTACTGTTAATCATTGACAAATATTGAATTCATGAACCTTTTTAATATATTTGATGCTTTCTACTATGATTATTTACATGTATGATTCACAAAGTTTCTTCAGAAGATATTAAATTCAACAGAATGGTATTGGTTGTAGGCTTTCATGATCTATTCTTCATTTGATCAAGCACAAGATATTCAAATTGAAATTTAAAAAGACAAAACTATGTTTTATAGGTGTATAGTACCCAATATTTCAAGTACAGATGTATGAAATTACTTAAGCTTATATACAATAAACAGTTGGGAATTGGAGTTATAATTACTCTAGCATTTTAGACAATATTTCCGTCTTCAGAATTAAAACTACACATACAGTACACTGTGTAATAAACTCGAGAAGTTCAACCTCAAAACAGTAGTATTTGGGACTCAACTTTAGTATCCATCATATGTTGTTATACAAGAGGTTGCCATTAGTTCATCAAAGAGCTAGGTACAGCGTAATTCGTAAATAATGAATCAACCGTTGATACTAAGTACGAACCGATCTCACGAATACGGAATAGCCATCTAATCTTACCTCAAAAGAAGCGTATATGTATTTCTCACTTCAGATTTTCGGCATTATCCATATCCTAACACATGCATGAACTGTTCCACACCAATTCCAGGACATTTCATACTAGAAAAGGTCGATTATTTTCCTAATAAAGTCACTAATATTCCGCAACAAACGTTCAACATGAAACAACGAGATGTTGGAATGACGCGCCTAGAATTCAAATCGCTAGCCAATCACAGTGAAGCTTTCCATGACAGCTTTCCAAATAAGGTAAACAAATTAGGTACCAGATTCATTTGGCCGTGCAAAGACATAACACGAGTTAATGATGATGTTGTTCACAATTTCTTCGTCAAATTCCGGATATTTTACAATTCTAGAAATAATATTTGAGCACCATTTTACAGATAACAGTTTAGGTAAATGCTGAGGATTTATGTGGAAAGCTGAAAGATCTGAATAGGATCGTAAACTAGAACTGATTCAACTGAACACTTATGGAATGTTTGTTGTTTATTCTAGGTATTCTCAATTTCAATATTTGTGAAGTCTAATAGACTTTTGTTGCATAAAATTTAAGTCAATTGTTGATATTCTCAAAAATTCCTAAGAAATTCCAAACTAATTTCAAAGGAGATTGACATTCTCTGAAATTCCAAGGTATTCTCAACCTGAACATTTATCAAGCTTAGAATTCTTAGGAATTCCTAGGAATTCCTAGCTCAGTTTTCAGGATCAGAAAAACTCATTTTGGAGAGTTGGGAAAACTTGGGAATTCTAAAGAATTCCTAAGAATTCCTAGGTCTTCTCAAGAAGTTGGGAATCAATTTCGCAAGGGTACTTACACGTAATATTATTCGACTTTGCCATGATAGCGCTCAGAAATGGAAAAAAACCTTGTTATTTTTCGTCATTCTGCATTCTCCCCATTACTGCATCTCGTTTCCTATAAACATTGTTCACATTTTCATGTGGCCGGAATTTCTTCTTTTTTTCTGTCCCTTTTTCTTTAATTCATCTTCTTTTCTTTCATGAAGTGCACGCTCTACTTAGAACATGAACATTCTTTTACAAGTTTCTCAATTTTCACAATAAAGTCCTTCTTTCGATCCTTTGCCTTGAAGCTTATTTCAAAGAAACAACACATCTCTTTCAGCATGTTAACATTAAAAGTGGAGAGCCTATTTGATTGGTAGTATTCACAGATGTCGTAGACATCGTACACGATGGTGTGGCTAAAGCCGACCTCTTCCATCACTAGCTGTAATTGCTCAAGTTGCTCGTCCACCAGACACTCCCCAAAATCGTCTTCTTCAACAACATCTGTTGCTCCTATTGCGCATGCTGCGCTCTTTCTTCTCGTGTTCGCCATTCGTGAGAAAAATCCTTGTATACCTGCGTTTTCGTTAGCCATTCCTCTCTTGTGAACATTCTCTCGTTGTTTACTGTTCTTGCCTTTCTCATATCCTTCACAACTTGCTCTGGGTTGCACTTTCGTCCAGTTCTCTCTCCCAGGTTAAATTTTGCTGTAAGGTAGACTTTCACGGCTTGTGAAAGTGAAAGAATTGTGAAAGAATTGCGTCGCGCCCCCTCTGCCCTTATGTAGCGCCCATCCCTTGGATACCTTCGGCTCGGCAGCAATCTCTGCACTAGTGTCAACAGTCTCTTTGCAGGTGGCAGGAGTACTGGAGTCCATATGCACTGTCAAGCACCTGTTAGCTCAATCCTTACGGATCTTATCATACATACTTGTAGACCTCGGGCTGTGTTCTCCCACATCAAGGTGTAACTCCAGGTCTGAGAACTTTACGAAGGATTCCGTACACCTGGGCTGCGTGCATGAAAACAGTGGTTGGCGTTTGTCGTGGTCCGTTTTAGGATCGCCAAGATTAAAGTCCCGAGATTGTCGCATGTCAAAAAACGGTTCCTCGACGATCATCCCTGTTGGTCCTTGTGGTTTTAAGATAAGGCGTTTGTAAGGGACAAGCTTCCCTCTTCCAATCCCGTAGCATCGCCAGACGCGCACGCCATCTTTCTCGAAGGAGAAATTGTGATACTTGCTGAATCCGTCTATCTTCTTGACTTCAACGGTTTTCCCTGCCTCGTTGACAGAGCACACAGCTGCGGTTGTACCTTTTACTGGCCTCTCATCTAACGCTGTCTGCATGTCGCGAGCGTTCACGATGTCGTGGCATTCATTAGAGAAAGTTCTGATGGCAGCTTTCATGGGGCATAAAATCCTGTCACATATGTCTTTGCCGTGTTGTGCCTCTGAGTGGTCTAGGCGACTGATGGTGACCCTTGTGCGTTTGCTCACATCCCTCAGGGCTGCTATCAGGTTTTTATTGTGATATCAGCCCGCCTCATCAGAGCGAATGTATACTTTGGTCAGGTACGGGTTCTCCAGCTTCATCTTGACCAGCAGATCTTCTACGATTGATACCACTGCATACCAGTCTTGTGTACATGAATCAAACAGGTGCGCAAAAGACCTCACTTTTATTTCTTTTGTTTCCTTGCTTTTCATGATAAATAACACTGGAAATGTGCCAGCTCAAACCTCGTTTGCCAAACCATTCAGATTATTTCTCTCTGAACTTTAGTTGGTTAAATTTCATGGCCCAGTCCATTACAACTAACGCCTCCTCGCCGGCCTTCATATCATGCAGAAAATCTTGCTTTGCTCTCTCCTGATTAGATGCTCGTAGTACATGGGCTTTCCAGTCCAGGATATTCGATCTTGCACAGTTAAAGTCATGATTCAGATCCTCCTTCTGCTCTTCGCTATAAAAGGTGAGATCAAAGTTGTTGATGTTGTCTTCTATTTCTCTAAGAGTACATCTAAGAGATTCACACTGGTCGCAGAGAACATTATGCGCATGTTCGCAATGCATTCTAAAAGCCTCATCTGTATTATCGCTAAGTGCGTCATCGCGTACAATTGCCCATCAATTTGTGTCACGGCCGTGAATTACTAATTAATAGACTGAATAAAGGATTAACGGCTCCGGAATAACGTAGAATTTCGAATTTTTTTACATGTTACAGTACAGTATTTATTTTCCACGATTTTTCGCAATGAATGGGAAAAACAAACTATTCCCAATGATTCAAAATGGGAATAAAACAAAAACATTAATTGATTTTATATATCATTTCCATGCGAAAACGGCCATTTCCTTTATTTTTGTGTCATGGGCTACCTGTATATGTGAGATACCGCTGACCAAATACTGGTCACGCAATCCAGTGCAGCGCAAGTTTGTCAGGAAAGAAATGTCGTAAATCTTCGCAAAACTGTAGTAAAGATGTAGGAATTGTATTTGTACTACCAAGACAAAGCTAAATGAGTACTTAAACGAAGCTCGGCCTTCAACATTAGACGGTTGACAACAAAATGTTCAGAAGATGTAATGGCATTCTCGAATTTCAACCAGAAACGTGTGAGGTCAACAATTGCGATCTTATTGATTTGGACGGCAGAGACCAAGGAACGTACGTCAGTGAGCAACATATGTAAGTCTTATTCACTCAGCAATAATGTTTTTGTATTGAAATGACATAGGATCGAATGATTACAAAATACTCATTGTTGAATCTAATCGTTTGTGCAATTAGAGTTGATATTGCAAGAGCGACTGCTGTTCTTTCAAATAATAACTCATATTTCAGTATTGTACAAGGAAAGTGGTTGTTAATAAACGAGATTAAGCATGGAAAAAGAGTTAGTTTATTGATTATGAGATGTAAGTTGCGAGCTTTTCGCTGTAAGTAGGTAACAATTTTACTGTTTGGGTTGACTCCTGCTGTGACAAATTGTGCCAAGACTAAAATATATCCCAAACATTTTATTTCAGTTATTCTTAGTTGAAGGGTAGATCTAACACAGAAAAGTGTTTTGGGGTTTGCACAAGGTTTCTCATTCGAGATATTTGAGGTCAAATATTTGGGTTTTTGACTTCACACAAATCAGTTGTGTGACAGTATATTGATTGACAGACTCCAATTGACAGGTATTATAGTCACGCGACTGTAGTCTCCCCTGTAAGCTGCTAAAGGACCATTTATTCGTCAGGTGAAGTAAGAACTGAATTGATTGTAAATGGAGGGAAAGAGAGAGGTGTGTGAAGTAGGTATTATTTTGCTATGGAAATTCAGTCCTTCCCCTGCAGAAACGAGGGGGGGGGGGGGGGGGGGGGGGGTGGTCTAACTCCCCCCCTGAAATAATCAAAAAAATTCATACTTTGGCAGTATGAGTTTTCAGGTGAGGGCTTTCTTCTGGTTTAGTTTCATTGAGATCAGAGAGATGTCATGTGTCACGACTGCCTGGTCCACTCATGGATACACTCTTAAGAATTCCTAGGAATTTGCTAAGAATTATTAAGAATTTAAACTTAAGAATTCTTAGAAATTCCTAGGAATTCTTTGGATTGTAGGTGTGAATTTTCACGGTAAATTCGGACGCGAATTCTTAGGAATTCCTAGGAATTCCATAGTTGAAAATGAGCTGGAAATATTCTTTGGAATTCCCAGGAATTCTTGAGAATGTCTTATTCACCATGCATTTGGGTGGAAATTGGAAATTTCTAGGAATTCCTAGAAATTGTTGTTGGGAATTTTATCTACTGTTAATCATTGACAAATATTGAATTCATGAACCTTTTTAATATATTTGATGCTTTCTACTATGATTATTTACATGTATGATTCACAAAGTTTCTTCAGAAGATATTAAATTCAACAGAATGGTATTGGTTGTAGGCTTTCATGATCTATTCTTCATTTGATCAAGCACAAGATATTCAAATTGAAATTTAAAAAGACAAAACTATGTTTTATAGGTGTATAGTACCCAATATTTCAAGTACAGATGTATGAAATTACTTAAGCTTATATACAATAAACAGTTGGGAATTGGAGTTATAATTACTCTAGCATTTTAGACAATATTTCCGTCTTCAGAATTAAAACTACACATACAGTACACTGTGTAATAAACTCGAGAAGTTCAACCTCAAAACAGTAGTATTTGGGACTCAACTTTAGTATCCATCATATGTTGTTATACAAGAGGTTGCCATTAGTTCATCAAAGAGCTAGGTACAGCGTAATTCGTAAATAATGAATCAACCGTTGATACTAAGTACGAACCGATCTCACGAATACGGAATAGCCATCTAATCTTACCTCAAAAGAAGCGTATATGTATTTCTCACTTCAGATTTTCGGCATTATCCATATCCTAACACATGCATGAACTGTTCCACACCAATTCCAGGACATTTCATACTAGAAAAGGTCGATTATTTTCCTAATAAAGTCACTAATATTCCGCAACAAACGTTCAACATGAAACAACGAGATGTTGGAATGACGCGCCTAGAATTCAAATCGCTAGCCAATCACAGTGAAGCTTTCCATGACAGCTTTCCAAATAAGGTAAACAAATTAGGTACCAGATTCATTTGGCCGTGCAAAGACATAACACGAGTTAATGATGATGTTGTTCACAATTTCTTCGTCAAATTCCGGATATTTTACAATTCTAGAAATAATATTTGAGCACCATTTTACAGATAACAGTTTAGGTAAATGCTGAGGATTTATGTGGAAAGCTGAAAGATCTGAATAGGATCGTAAACTAGAACTGATTCAACTGAACACTTATGGAATGTTTGTTGTTTATTCTAGGTATTCTCAATTTCAATATTTGTGAAGTCTAATAGACTTTTGTTGCATAAAATTTAAGTCAATTGTTGATATTCTCAAAAATTCCTAAGAAATTCCAAACTAATTTCAAAGGAGATTGACATTCTCTGAAATTCCAAGGTATTCTCAACCTGAACATTTATCAAGCTTAGAATTCTTAGGAATTCCTAGGAATTCCTAGCTCAGTTTTCAGGATCAGAAAAACTCATTTTGGAGAGTTGGGAAAACTTGGGAATTCTAAAGAATTCCTAAGAATTCCTAGGTCTTCTCAAGAAGTTGGGAATCAATTTCGCAAGGGTACTTACACGTAATATTATTCGACTTTGCCATGATAGCGCTCAGAAATGGAAAAAAACCTTGTTATTTTTCGTCATTCTGCATTCTCCCCATTACTGCATCTCGTTTCCTATAAACATTGTTCACATTTTCATGTGGCCGGAATTTCTTCTTTTTTTCTGTCCCTTTTTCTTTAATTCATCTTCTTTTCTTTCATGAAGTGCACGCTCTACTTAGAACATGAACATTCTTTTACAAGTTTCTCAATTTTCACAATAAAGTCCTTCTTTCGATCCTTTGCCTTGAAGCTTATTTCAAAGAAACAACACATCTCTTTCAGCATGTTAACATTAAAAGTGGAGAGCCTATTTGATTGGTAGTATTCACAGATGTCGTAGACATCGTACACGATGGTGTGGCTAAAGCCGACCTCTTCCATCACTAGCTGTAATTGCTCAAGTTGCTCGTCCACCAGACACTCCCCAAAATCGTCTTCTTCAACAACATCTGTTGCTCCTATTGCGCATGCTGCGCTCTTTCTTCTCGTGTTCGCCATTCGTGAGAAAAATCCTTGTATACCTGCGTTTTCGTTAGCCATTCCTCTCTTGTGAACATTCTCTCGTTGTTTACTGTTCTTGCCTTTCTCATATCCTTCACAACTTGCTCTGGGTTGCACTTTCGTCCAGTTCTCTCTCCCAGGTTAAATTTTGCTGTAAGGTAGACTTTCACGGCTTGTGAAAGTGAAAGAATTGTGAAAGAATTGCGTCGCGCCCCCTCTGCCCTTATGTAGCGCCCATCCCTTGGATACCTTCGAACACGTTCCAGAATGACTTCGGATATTCCAAAACCAAAATTTCAGCAAATAACATTGAAAAATGAAATCCCTTGCCTAGAAAATAGAAGATTTTGGCAAGCTTTTATAAAAAGAGGTCCAATCAGCTAACGGGTGTAGGACTGCAGGCAACGTTTGTTGTATCATCGAGAAATCTGCTAAAACCAGTCAAATTTGAAATTGAAAATGAAATTCAAATTTGCCAGCTTGACCATTTTTAATGGCATGAATTCAATTTGCTTATAACATGTTTGCCAAAGAGGAAAATATGGCATCATAAATAAGTGCAAGAAGCATTTACTTGCTGAACCCAACAGTATGTCGGCATTTGCCAACTTCCCTGCAACTCGGCATTTGCCAAACAAGAGAATTCCGGCATATGCCAGCTGAGAGGAAGTTGGCAAATGCCGACTTAGAGAATTCCGGCATTTGCCAGCTGAGAGGAAGTTGGCATTTGCCAACTCAGAGAATTCCGGCATTTGCCAACTCAGAGGAAGTTGGCATTTGCCAACTCAGAGAATTCCGGCATTTGCCAACTCAGAGGAAGTTGGCATTTGCCAACTCAGAGAATTCCGGCATTTGCCAACTCAGAGGAAGTTGGCATTTGCCAACTCAGAGAATTCCGGCATTTGTCAACTCAGAGGAAGTTGGCATTTGCCAACTCAGAGAATTCCGGCATTTGCCAACTCAGAGGAAGTTGGCATTTGCCAACTCAGAGAATTCCGGCATTTGCCAACTCAGAGGAAGTTGGCATTTGCCAACTCAGAGAATTCCGGCAATTGCCGACCAAAACTGCTACAATCTAGGCTTTAGGTTTCTGTTACCAATGAACAACATTCAATAATAACTTTTTATTTTCAATCATGGTCTTCCTTGAAAATATTTTTTTTACAAAGCAAGAAGTTTCTCAATGTAATGGATTTATCTTGTTGTACACACAATACTTTTCTTTTCTTTTACGTATAAAATCAATTTCGTCAGAAATTATACTGTAATTACGGTAACAAATTGCAACCAAATACATATAATAAGACTGTCCTTGAATAACTTATCTATTTGAAATGACCAGTTATCGCTATTTTGAAATCGGTTGCATTCAAGTTATCACTTTAATAGCACACAATTGTCCTGACAAAATACATGTACTTGCCACAGCCACTGATTCTGAAATAAACAAACAAAACGTTAATAAAATACCGTACAGTTCCGAAAGTAGCGAGGTCGTTACTTTCGGATTGAGCAACCTTAATTAACTGTTACTTTCGGGGGGGGTCGCTACTTTCGGAGTGCTAAAATCGTTAACTTTTAGGAGCCATACCGTGTACAGGGTTCCCACTGACCTTGAAAAGTCAGTGAATTTGATTTATTTTTCAAGGTCAGGAAATTGTCAGGGAATTTTGATTTTGGTCAGGGAATGTTGTAATTTACCCAAAAGTCAGTGAAAAGTCAGGGAATTTATGTCAGCCTTCACAAAATCGATATGTACAGTGTAGCATAATTATGGGTAACATTTAGACAGATTGTGATCAATCATGATGAAAACTCACAAAAAAGTTTAAAAGTTGTCATTGACCTTATATGGTCCATGTAAATATATTTCTTCATACATATTACTGTACATACAGTACATACATAAAAAGACTATAGTAAATGTAAGTCGCACTGCAGGATATCATAGTAAAACAAGAGTACAATATGGTCAGTGAAAAATGGTTTTTGGTCAGTGAGAAGTCAGGGAAAAGCCAGATAATTTTATTTTTCCGGATGAGTGGGAACCCTGGTTATTTTTATGTCAAACGATTCTAGTATCCTGATCTCGAAAATCAGCACTTGTGCATAAGGCATATAGATCACACAATACGCTACGCTATATAATATATGAGCAGTAGAGTTGCGCAGTGCAAAACTAAGGAATCACCTTAAATGCCCCCTCAGCCAGCTTCGGGGACATTTAATCACTAATATCCCTCGGTGCCATGATATTACTTATAATAAAACACTTGTGCTCGTTTATTCATGATCACAAATCAACCAATGTATGGCATGCAGCACTCCACCGACGCAAATCACAGCTATACAATGTATACATGTACATGTATATTTGTGTAACAACACCTGTATGTGTTGTATAACCTGCTTAGCTGAAGTCTGCTCTCTCACTCTTCCTTCAATGAGGACGAGTGAGCTTTGCCAACTACATGTACATGTACATGCAAGGTACATGTACTAAACAAGTAGGGCCAGGAACGGTGATTCTCAATGCCCTTCCACCCAAAAAAGTAACATTTCTCTCTCTGGCTCTTATTGTGTACGTATACACCATTTAGGCTTTTTTTGTTCAGATATTTTAACAGCATGTACAATACGAACCAAGACCTGCTCAATCACATGAGTTCCCAGTGGCTCAGTGGTTAGAATGCCTGACTGGTATCCAGGAGGTCACGGGTTCAAATGCCATCTGGGCTCAGTAAGAAACCTTACAAACTACTACATTACTAACAATTACCAAGCGACAACTTACCATATAACTTACAGTACAAACATGTACAATGTTGCGGGATAGCTTTACAATGAAATGGCTTCTGATACTTGGACTTAAACTCACCATTGTCAAATATATCAATGATCCATAGCTCATGGTTGTACCTCAACCTGAAACAAACAAAAAGCATACATCGTCAATGTCTCTGATGACTACATTGTACATTCGTTCCCCCAGGGGGTGGGGATTTGTCCAGATTTCTCTGTCCCATTCCCATAACTTATAAACTAAATTGTATGTAAATTACTGGTACTAAAATAAAGTCTATGTTTCCCCATGTCTATGTCAGGGGGATATCATGTTTGAATGGACATTTGAACAAATCCCCCAACGTCCCCAGGGGTGGCACCCAGGGGTTTGACCGTCAAGTATAAACATGTATAACTACGATTGCTTCAAAATTCCAAAAAGCACATAACTTACCTGTCTAAGCAGGAATAAGTACAGTATGCTTATATTGCTCATTACATCATCCGGTTTCCAGGTCGGTTTCCATCATCTTACGTTGTCTACGACTACATGTAAGTCAAAGTAGGGCACGATATTAGAGTCGAGTAATACGTCTTCATGCTTCAAAAGAAGTAATTGCTTCGTTTTTCGTGAAAGACCATTGCTTTGGGGCTCGAGTAGTAGTAGGTGATGCCATCGGTTCGTTAGGGATGTCAGTAGATCGGGCATTTCATGGATTTAGAGCTACGCTTTCCTGGGTTCTTGTGTTCATTGTACGATCGATTGTCCGCTCGTTTTCCGACTGTTGTGTAGGCTGGCTCGTTACGAGACCATTGCTGTAGTTCGTTAAATTCTTTTCACCAGTAAATAAGACGAATACCGTTCCGAAAGAACCGGGGAAATAAAAGAAACAATTGAAGCTTGAGCATACAACAAACCAACCGTCAACATGGCGGCCGGGGAATAAACAGTCAGGCGTCACACGACCACTCCATATTTGGAACATATCCCCTGCAGCGTTTCACTCTGATTGGCTAGAACACGGTTTTGAGCGCCATTTTCTTGGTGTTGTAACGGTTCTAGAACGTGGAATGAAATAGAACTCTTTTAGTATTTTATCGTGGAATAATCACTCTTTTCTTCAACCAAATCCCTGGAGAACGACATGGAACAATGGTATGTGTGACAGAGTGCTGTTTATCTATAAACATACAGTGAAATTCAAGAATTTATGCTCATTTTAAAAGGTAAGATTCGATGCTGACATGAATTCCTGATCAAAGTTTCGATTGTATAATCGCAGTATAAAGCTTATACACATTCAGAATACGGTATAAAGCTTTAATACATAACGTCATAAGCTTAATATACAGCAGACATATATTTCCTGCCAAAAGTGTCTATAGACATCTACATGTACAATGTAGAATACATCTAGTGTCTATTATTGTCTATACTCAGTACACCAACCTTTTAAAGTGGCCACCCTCTATTAAGCGGCCTGTTTTAAAAGTCCCGAATCAGTGGAGTTTCACCCATATAAACTCTGCATAAATTTGCTACCTCTATTAAGTGGTATATGTACAATGTATATATACATAATATACTCTATATCCACTACATGCTACTTACTAGTGCTGTATATAGACATTGCAATATATTTGTTTATAAATAATATAAACTATGTGTACCTCCCAAGAATGCACGATTTGATTGGTTGCTGAGCGTGTATTATTATGTAATAGATGCACAGAGCAGTGAAAACAATGCAGAAAGCCTATACTGTATACAGTATATATTTTATGTACAATTGCAGAATAGACAAATAGACACATACCATATATGTACTGTATGTACACTGACAGTATACATTAGCCGGAGAAAACAGCTGTCTCTCATCACGTACATCAATTCCTAGGTGGAATCAATGTATGCGATGAGAGACAGCTGTTAATTTTAATTCTCAGGCTATATGTACCGACAGTATACATATGATATAGTATATACAATGTATAGACAGTATACACCGAATCGAAATATGGCGACCAATTTGAATAACTATTGTTTTGGTCTGACCAACCTCGTGTTCACATGGAAACACAAAAGCGTTTTCACATGAATGAGAGGTTGGTCAGTCAGGAACAAAGTTATTCAAATTGGTCGCCATATTTCGATTCGGTGTATAGCCATGCTATTTCAATTGTATATTACATACATGCCATGGTTCACTTTGCCTATTTACAAATTTGATTTCATATTTGACACTTTTCTGTTTTTCTTCAATAGAGTGAAGCATAAACAAATCTAACACAATCATGGTGCTTGGACAAATGGATGCAAAAGAGGTCAAAAAAGTGATAGCTACAATGTAGCACTAAGTGAACAGTCTACAAAATAGTATTGAAATATTTTTATTTAAGTTAAGAATTATAGCTTAATATTATACCTTATTATTTTTGTCGTGCAATCGTCATTCAACGTTTTTTGAAATAGCGCATTGTATTTTAAATTCACTCGATATACAATATGCACAGGATTTTTTGTGGACAGATGAGGTTTGAGTGAATGAATACGAGGAAAAAATGACACAAGTGCATAGTACAGTCGAAGCTCTCGTAAGCGACCACTTCAGGAATTCGAAAAAGTGGTAATAACTAGATCAGAGCTGTTGTCGCTTAAATGAGACGGACCGCGCGCTGAAACAACATAGGCTGGTCGTTTATGAGAGCTTAATATTGCTGCGAGCCGCCAGGCGAGCAGCGAAACTAATCTTGATGGAGTTCCTGTGTCATGTTTGGTCATGTGGGATCTGGGCACTGGGACAAGGGTGGGAATGAGAATCAATAGATATATGGGAGGGAAATAGGTTTCTTGTAAGCTAGAACACATGACAGTAATAAAGTTATTATTATTATTATACTGCATTTTTATTATTTTATATTACCACTAATGTGCCTTGCTGACAAGGGACAGCTACATGTATGCATTGAAAGCTACATGTACGGCAGTGCACAACTCGCAGCACTTCACTTTCTACCAGAAACGTGTGCACTTGCAAACAACGTTTCACACAACAATGCACATAGTTTGCGTCTAAGACTTATTGAAGAAGTTATTGAGTTATTGAGTATTTTTGGGATATGATCGATTTGTATGGATAATTCTGTGGGATTTGCTCAATGGAATAGAAATACACACTATAGTAATTTAACTTTTCGGTCTACGGATTATCTATAAAGTAGAATAGGCTATAAATAACCTTATGATGTATTATTTAATGTTCAATAAAAGCTTTTAAAATATTTCTTACCACTTGTTTCAATCTTATCTGAAATCTTGGCATATGCCGAAATCGTGAATGTTGGCATATGCCGAATTCGTGAATGTTGGCATATGCCGAATTCGTGAATGTTGGCATATGCCGAATTCGTGAATGTTGGCATATGCCGAAATCGTGAATGTTGGCATATGCCGAATTCGTGAATGTTGGCATATGCCGAAATCTTGAATGCTGGCATTTGCCAAATTCTTGAATGTTGGCATATGCCGAAATCGTGAATGTTGGCATATGCCGAATTCGTGAATGTTGGCATATGCCGAAATCTTGAATGCTGGCATTTGCCAAATTCTTGAATGTTGGCATATGCCGAAATCTTGAATGCTGGCATTTGCCAAATTCTTGAATGTTGGCATATGCCGAAATCTTGAATGCTGGCATTTGCCGAAATCGTGAATGTTGGCATATGCCGAAATCTTGAATGCTGGCATTTGCCAAAATCTTGAATGGGACTGGCAATATAATAACTATGTACCATTTATGGTCCAAACAACAGTTTCTATAGTTTAATTTTGAGAACAGAAACAATTTTAGCTGAAAAAAATATCAATTCGGCAAATCAAATAAGATGTCTTCAATATTTGCTAAAATGGATAAAATAACCAGCAAAAAATTGAAAAGTCTCTCGAAAAGTGCTGGGAAATCTAACTTTGGAATATCCGAAGTCATTCTGGAACGTGTTTTCGGCTCGGCAGCAATCTCTGCACTAGTGTCAACAGTCTCTTTGCAGGTGGCAGGAGTACTGGAGTCCATATGCACTGTCAAGCACCTGTTAGCTCAATCCTTACGGATCTTATCATACATACTTGTAGACCTCGGGCTGTGTTCTCCCACATCAAGGTGTAACTCCAGGTCTGAGAACTTTACGAAGGATTCCGTACACCCTGGCTGCGTGCATGAAAACAGTGGTTGGCGTTTGTCGTGGTCCGTTTTAGGATCGCCAAGATTAAAGTCCCGAGATTGTCGCATGTCAAAAAACGGTTCCTCGACGATCATCCCTGTTGGTCCTTGTGGTTTTAAGATAAGGCGTTTGTAAGGGACAAGCTTCCCTCTTCCAATCCCGTAGCATCGCCAGACGCGCACGCCATCTTTCTCGAAGGAGAAATTGTGATACTTGCTGAATCCGTCTATCTTCTTGACTTCAACGGTTTTCCCTGCCTCGTTGACAGAGCACACAGCTGCGGTTGTACCTTTTACTGGCCTCTCATCTAACGCTGTCTGCATGTCGCGAGCGTTCACGATGTCGTGGCATTCATTAGAGAAAGTTCTGATGGCAGCTTTCATGGGGCATAAAATCCTGTCACATATGTCTTTGCCGTGTTGTGCCTCTGAGTGGTCTAGGCGACTGATGGTGACCCTTGTGCGTTTGCTCACATCCCTCAGGGCTGCTATCAGGTTTTTATTGTGATATCAGCCCGCCTCATCAGAGCGAATGTATACTTTGGTCAGGTACGGGTTCTCCAGCTTCATCTTGACCAGCAGATCTTCTACGATTGATACCACTGCATACCAGTCTTGTGTACATGAATCAAACAGGTGCGCAAAAGACCTCACTTTTATTTCTTTTGTTTCCTTGCTTTTCATGATAAATAACACTGGAAATGTGCCAGCTCAAACCTCGTTTGCCAAACCATTCAGATTATTTCTCTCTGAACTTTAGTTGGTTAAATTTCATGGCCCAGTCCATTACAACTAACGCCTCCTCGCCGGCCTTCATATCATGCAGAAAATCTTGCTTTGCTCTCTCCTGATTAGATGCTCGTAGTACATGGGCTTTCCAGTCCAGGATATTCGATCTTGCACAGTTAAAGTCATGATTCAGATCCTCCTTCTGCTCTTCGGCTATAAAAGGTGAGATCAAAGTTGTTGATGTTGTCTTCTATTTCTCTAAGAGTACATCTAAGAGATTCACACTGGTCGCAGAGAACATTATGCGCATGTTCGCAATGCATTCTAAAAGCCTCATCTGTATTATCGCTAAGTGCGTCATCGCGTACAATTGCCCATCAATTTGTGTCACGGCCGTGAATTACTAATTAATAGACTGAATAAAGGATTAACGGCTCCGGAATAACGTAGAATTTCGAATTTTTTTACATGTTACAGTACAGTATTTATTTTCCACGATTTTTCGCAATGAAAAGTACTTTTTTCAATTTCCCGCGAAAACTCCGACCCAGGCCTCGCGCGGTTTCACTTCCTGACTCGCAACAAATCCCAACAGTATTCTCGGTCGAAAAAAATCGTGTTTAAATAAAAACCTGGAGCTAGAGAGCACTGTTTCCAAGGCTACACAGGCCTGGCTACACAAACAGTTTGAAAATGGCGGAAGGAGAAGGTTATTTTGAAGAGAGAAACCTTAGTAAAAGTCCAGGAAATTCGCATCAAGAGCTGGACTATGACTAAAGGAAACCTCAGAAAATCGGTGTTTGCGTTTATGTTCGAAAGAAACAAATCGAATAATTATTTTAGGCAACAAATGTACATCAAATTTCCGCTGTTACATTTTTTGTCGAGGGCATTGCTGAGACACACCAAGCCGCTTCTTCCTTCAGTGTCGTACTTTCCATACAAAAAGACGCCATTCTGGGCCGTATTCAGTCTAAGAAAATCGGTAGATCGCTCAACAACTAAAAGGTAAAAAGCAAACAGACTTAAACCATTGTCGTATTAGTTTTATTTTCCGCTGTTACATTTTTTCCTAATGCTTCTGTTTTATTGTTGCCGAGAGTTGAAAGTATGAATTTCGGCTTCTTCTTTGTAATTCCTCGTGTTTAATGAGCATGAAATGTGACAGGCGTCTCTCGATAATATGCAAATTGAATGCAAATTAGCAAAAATCACCGGAAGTGACACTGAATTGTACGCGATGAGTAGTAGTCTTGACAATGATCAGCGCATGTGCTCTGACCCTCGACGCAGTGGATCTGGTAGTCAGTCTTGAGGTAACGTCTACTAGCATCTAGTTACTTCTTTGTGTTATTACACCACGAGAGCTTAGCACCTGACTCCCCAAGCTCATCCACGATTTTCTCCCAAGTCTCGAAACCTGCCGCACCATCTGTGGCGATATTATCGAGGCCCTGTAGACATTTTCTTTGAGATGCCCCTCTGACGTCAAGAATTTTAAACAGAGTCGCTCTGCTGAGTGGCGAAAACTTATCTTCCTTACAGTATTGGTAGTACTGATTGATCATAGTAGACCTCGTGACCGTGCGAATGACGTTCGGCATGGTCACCTTTTGTCCTGAGTCGAGCTTGAGAATTCTAGTGCCGAAGGCGACGTCTTGCCAGAAGTAAGGTCTGTTGGTGAAGTCAATGAAATGGTCCACTTTTGGCATGGACAGACGCACGCGGTGTTGGACTGGTTTGGAATCAACCACGCCCGGGCCAAACGCTTTGGCGTGTTTCCTTGCTTGCTTTATCTGCCAATGGGTGAGTGTTTCATATGGCTCGTGGAGTTTGATTAGCTTCTCAGCAGGATACCGGTACGCGTACAGACTTAGTATCTGGATTTTAACGTTTCGAGATGGCGCATCCCTGTATGCAGTCATAAGTGCTGCTAGCTCTCCACTTACATCGTTGTCTTCGTCTCTTTGCATTGGTCGACACACAGAATCAAACAATTCCTTCGCAGCTTTTGGCGCCACTACCTCGCATACCACACGACAGCCTTGCAATGCTCTCTCTTTAGACTCGTCAGTCTTGCATTGATTTGCTTGTGTTCTTCCAGGTTGTTATCAAGCGCGATGTAAGAGGCTCAAACTCATCTGAAGACAATCCAGACGCCGCACTGAGTTTTTCCATGGCATCGTTGTAAATTGCGAGTGTTTCACTGTCATTCAATTCACCACCTGATTCCTCTTGCGAACTGTTGCTGTCCTGATCAGTCAATACACTTGGCGTCCAGTCAGGTTCAGGACGTCTGGAAGGCATTGG
Source organism: Actinostola sp. cb2023 (assembly GCA_033675265.1). Lineage (NCBI taxonomy): Eukaryota > Metazoa > Cnidaria > Anthozoa > Actiniaria > Actinostolidae > Actinostola > Actinostola sp. cb2023. Next base: position 332,038 of record JAUJYZ010000691.1, on the reverse strand, counting down.
TGTATTTGCAAAGCTCAGCCGTGGCTCACTGTACTTGAAATCTTCCTCTCTGTGCCTGTACAATACAAATACAAGTTCGGTCAGGTAACACTCAGTCTATATTTTTATTCGCTTTTATTGCCTTTGTTAGGGCGGGTAAATAAACTTAGTTCGTTCCTGTACAAGCATTTTTTTTTTTTTACATCTTTTTATTACTGCTATGCTAGAAGTTACGTTTGCGTCAGCCAGCGCCCCTCAGATGCACCTCGTCTAAAATAAGTGTCGTGCTCCTGTCCTTTCTACACCAAAGATCAGTGCATTTTATTTGAAAAACAGTAGTTATGTTGTTAATACTGACATCGTCATTCACGCTTTCCGGCAATATTAATACTCCTTAGAGTTATTACGACAGTACAGAACGTATCAACGCCAGGGACCGCGCAGCACCCTTGAAAGTGTGTGTGTGGTAGACTAGTATATATCAGATAACAACGTAGAGTTGTTACGACAGTACAGAACGTATCAACGCCAGGGACCGCGGAGCACCCTTGAAAGTGTGTGTGGTAGACTAGTATATATCAGATAACAACGTAGAGTTGTTACGACAGTACAGAACGTATCAACGCCAGGGACCGCGGAGCACCCTTGAAAGTGTGTGTGGTAGACTAGTATATATCAGATAACAACGTATTGTATTGTATGTATACACTCATTTCGATAAAGTTAGTCACCCGAAAAGCTTCGAAGGTGGGACCAAAAAGGACCATGGATATACATACATTTTAACCAACCCAGGATCCTCTTTTGTATTTTTTTTGTTTTTGTTTTTTTTGTTTAACCCAGGATCCTCATCGGTCTCACCTTCGAAGCTTTACGGGTGACTAACTTTATCGAAATGAGTGTATATAGATTTATAACCAATTTATAGGAGGTTAACTTAATATGGGGATTCAGTTCCCCCTGTTGTCACCCTTTTTGTAACCATTGTCATCTTACAAATAAAGTTGTTATAAACAATCAATCCGCGGTCCCTGAATGCACACTGCGATCACTTTTAACGATTGGCGCTCCCTTCAAATAAGCGCTGCTACTGCCACAACACCCTCAAGCTCGTCTAACCCTTATCCTAACCTACCCCGAGCAATGCTATAATACTGGTAATGTTGTTATCCTATGTTTCTTAAAATATATAATATTTATTTAGGTACCATACCTCAACTCCATGATCATTTCGTCAGGAACTATCGACAAATGAGCTAGTTCTTCCGTTAGGTCGCCAACATCAGGGCCCTTGCATGCTGTAGCACCAACACCTGCATTACTCAATTCTGCGCTGTGTTTTTTTTGCGACATACAGTACATGTCGCTGCAGACAAAAATGACGATTTGCATCATAATTAGTGTCTATTTCGGGTTCTTTGCCCGCCTTTCTCAGACACGCGCGCTTTCCTTTCATCTAGTATTAAACACACTGGGACAAAACTATCCAATACCGATCTATCTCGTAATGTTCTGGAAAACACTATTTTGAGGTTATAAATACAGATTACTTACGCGATCCGATCGGCACACTGGCTCCCATTAATTGAACAATAGCTTTGGCCATTTCAACGCTAATAACTTCGTGACCTTTTAATGATTTGGAAGAACCAGAGTGCATCGGGTACTGGCATGTTGTTGGTGGTCTCCAACATCTCCCCAGATCATAGCGGTGACGGGGGCAAACCCGGAACTTGGTCATTCCCTCAGGTGAAATCTGGTCTAATCCAGCCCTCTGCAGAATGAGCTCATATTCTTTGAGCTTGCACCGGGATAGATGGCAGGTGTTAAGGTGATAACTAACATCATCACAGCAGTCAAAAAGAAGAACTGTTTCCGTGTGGCCGTGTGCTGGCCCGCATTCAATTGGATGTTTTTGAATAAGGAACAATTGCTTGATTTCATTAGATGTCACTTCCGGTCTCGTGAGGAATTTTTATCAGCTGAAATTGCACCTTTTCAATAGAATACTCTCTGCTTGATAGCACATGGAGGGCAGTGTTTGCCCGTCATTTGAAGCAAATAATGAGATTCAAGGAGTTTTAACAGCTGATTGAAAGCAAGCAATTGCTGGTTTTCATTAGACGTTACTTCCGGTCTCGTGAGGAATTTTTATCAGCTGAATTGCACCTTTTCAAAAGAATACTCTCTGCTTGATAGCACATGGAGGGCAGTGTTTGCCCGTCATTTGAAGCAAATAATGAGATTCAAGGAGTTTTAACAGCTGATTGAAAGCAAGCAATTGGACATGTTGAATTTTCTGATAAATTTACACGCGAAGTCGTCGAAGTCAGCGGTTACCCAAATGAGAACATTTGTTAATTTCATATTTTGTCAAATCTTCTGAATCTGATACAAATTCCGAGAAGTATTTTAGCAATAACGGGTTCAATGTGCTTATTTTCTTACACATATGTTTAATAATGGATCGCTTACAATTCAAGGCCTATCCTAATCTGTGTTGGACCGAAATAGCGAGGAATCTGAAATGTTTTATATGTATCTCAATGTATCTGTCATTGTCGGCGGGGAATCTAACTAGTCAATTCTAACGACCTGAAGACTAAATTATATTTCAAAACAGCGGTAAATGATTCTGATTTTTCCATTATGCGTTGTCTCTAGTGCTCTAATCGCCTTCCTGGACCAAGAGGCTGCTATGGACTTGACCTTGACTTGGTAAACAATGAAACCGGAAGTGGCTGTGATGTCGCGAGATAGAGGTAATAATTTATTCGACTTTGGATATTTTTTTCCCCGCTTAGATCGCCAGGCCCGACAATTTTTTTTGGACATTTAAAAAAAGCAACCCCCTTCTTTTTTGGGGGTAAAGTTATTACTTTCCCATATCTGGTCCCACAACGGAGAAAATTGTCGTTGAATATGGGCTGTTTCGTCAGCTTGGCTTTCAGTGTGTTGTAATTTTGGACATTTACAAAAAGCAACCCTTCTTTATTTGGGGTAAAGTTATTACTTTCCCATATCTGGTCCCACAACGGAGAAAATTGTCGTTGAATATGGGCTGTTTCGTCAGCTTGGCTTTCAGTGTGTTGTAATTCAGTACTGTACAGGACCCGAAATGATCCCTGGCTCCGAAATGATCCCTGGACCCGAAATGATCCCCAAAGTGTCTAGATTGGCTCCGAAATGATCCCAGACCCGAAATGATCCCCAGACTGGCTCTGAAATGATCCCCAGTGAAATTCGGGAATGGTCCTAATCAGTCCCGTTTTCTTTTTCTTTCTTCCTCAATAATAATTATGTTATGATAACAATAATCATCATCATCATCATCATCATCATCATCATCATCATCATCATCATCATAATAATAATAATAATAACGATAATAATAATAATAATAATAATAATCATCATCATCATCATATATATATAATAATAATAACGATAACAATAATCATAATAATCATCATCATCACCATAATCATCATCATCATCATAATAATAATAATAACGATAACAATCATCATCATCGTCATCATCATAATCATCATCATCATCATAATAATAATAATAACGATAACAATAATCATCATCATCATCATAATAATAATAATAGCGATAACAATAATCATCATCATCATTATTATTTTTTTTTCATCATCATAATAATAATAATAACGATAACAATAATAATAATAATAATAACGATAACAATAATAATAATAATCATCATCATCACCATAATCATCATCATCATAATAATAATAATAATAACGATAACAATCATCATCATCATCATCGTCATCATCATAATCATCATCATCATCATCATAATAATAATAACGATAACAATAATAATCATCATCATCATCATAATAATAATAGCGATAACAATAATCATCATCATCATTATTATTTTTTTCATCATCATAATAATATTAATAACGATAACAATAATAATAATAATAATAATAATAATAACGATAACAAGAATCATCATCATCATCATAATAATAATAATCATCATCATCATCATAATAATAATAATAACGATAACAATAATCATCATCATAATCATCATCATCATCATCATCATCATCATCATCATCATCATCATCATCATCATCATCATCATCATCATCATCATCATCATCATCATCATCATCATCATCATCATCATCATCATCATCATCATCATCATCATCATCATCATCATCATCATCATCATCATCATCATCATCATCATCATCATCATCATCATCATCATCATCATCATCATCATCATCATCATCATCATCATCATCATCATCATCATCATCATCATCATCATCATCATCATCATCATCATCATCATCATCATCATCATCATCATCATCATCATCATCATCATCATCATCATCATCATTATTATTATTATTATTATTATTATTATTATTGAGGAAGAAAGAAAAAGAGAATAGGAAAGGAACGGCCGGACTGATTAGGACCATTCCCGAATTTCACTGGGGATCATTTCAGAGCCAGTCTGGGGATCATTTCGGGTCCGGGATCATTTCGGAGCCAATCTAGACACTTTGGGGATCATTTCGGGTCCAGGGATCATTTCGGAGCCAGGGATCATTTCGGGTCCTGTACAGTACTCGTGATTCGAACACCACACGAACGTTTTCTACTAGTTGGTTTGGCACTGATGAAAATACACAACGATACAATTTTTGAACTACTGTGATCGTGAATAATATAATTAAAAGTAAAACTAGAATCATAAAAACATATTAGTTAAGCTGAATCGATCTGTAAGAGCTTGTAAGTGTCGCAATTTCGTCTTTCATGCACAGGCTTTGTTTACAAAGTAATTGGTTACCGTGTTCTCGGCTGGCCCAAAGCACGATTTATGTGGCTTTCCGAATGTGTCAGTGCGATGACTCTGGTTCTTTGCAACCCGGACAAAGCGATTTATCTTTCCTTGGCGTACGATCTGGCATCTTGTCTTGAAGTTTTACAGATATTTAACGATTGCAGGTACGAATATAGTGTAACTACAAGAGAATGCATAATAGAGCTCGGGATCACGTTACAATCACGTCCGCATGACAATTTTAATTTTAATTTTGTACCATACAAACACGTACACACTTAAATTTTAAAAACTTATTTACTGAACCGTATTCAGACAACTTTTCGGGCCTGAAAATTATCCCAAAAATCTGAACAAAGTATATATAGTCTTGGTCAAGCTAATGCGCTGAGCTTCACCGGTGCTTATTAGCAGACTGTGCGAGTGGTCAAACGCTTGCTGACAGTCGGCCAGCACTTATTGTGTGACTATATATAGAAAAACATTTCTATCGATAACTTTTTTCATAAGTTTGAATAGGTTAAACTATATTCATTGATTTCATTTATATTTATTACATAAATACATCAACATCACTAATTTAAGTACTGGTTACGTATATATATTAGAAGAGAAACCAAATACGTTATTTATATACCCGTTTAAGATCCCGTTTGATACATGTAAAGTATAAATGTTATAATACGGATTAGGTATAGTTTAAATACAGTAACATCACCAATTAAGTACTGCTTAAGTATGTATATTTGAAGAGGAACCAAATACAGGTTAATTACCTATTATATACATATTAGGGCTAAATGTTATATTACAGGTTTAAAAGTATCAAAAAGGTAGGGATAAAGTATGCATTAAAGACGATTTGAATAAAATAAAGTAGTGTTTAAGTTTCATGCCCAAATACAAGTCAGGTATTTACTAAAATACACATTAACCATTAATTAAGTATGTGCTAAGTAGTTGTGTTAAGTAGTGCTTAAGTACAAGTTAAGCACCAACAATTTAACCAAGGGTAGATATAAATTTTGCCAGTTGTCACAATAAGCGATCATTTTACGATGCGTGAACGCAATGCGAGTGGATTTTGGTCATCGCTATTTTAGCACATTTCGGAAGAGCGTTCGGAAGGTGGATGCACAAGAGAAGGTGATAAACTAGAACAAAAGAGCTGCATAATGAATCAACAACTTACAACTACTGAAACTGGTTGGAAAATGTTCTGATTTGAAGCTCATATTTAGCGGCCTTAAAATGTTTCAATGAGCTTGATTTTACACCAACATAACAGATACAATCTAAATTTAAGCATAATCAATTTTACACAAAATTTATCGACAGCATTTTTAATTATGATTCTTTTAGTAAAAATATATAGAACGAATTGTGGACAACAAGAGCAAAGTAGACATCTCATCGTGTAGGACTTGAGCTCACATTTTTCGATATCATTCCAAGCGATTTCTCTCAGCTTTTGCAGAAAAGTAGTTCAATATTATTGCAACAATTCAAGTCTAAAATTTAGTTTTGATACGCTATATTTACTTGGATTTCAGGTGATTGATTTAATTGCTTTATTTACGCTTGAATTATTTACTCAAAAACTTTAATCGAAGATATCTCAAAAACGCTCTCACAGAATTTGATTACATTCACTAGAACTAGAGACAATTATGCCCACTATAAGATCACAAGAGTATTTCCCCAAAATAACCCTAGAATCTATAGAAATCGAGAATATGTAAAAAGAGGAATTCTCTCTCGGCGTTGCCATAGTAACGCCGATCTCCATAAAACATACTTCATCAGAAACTTTGATATTTCTGTAACAAGGTTGTAATACTCAATTTACCATTAGATCGTTCACAAATGCACAATTGTGTTTCAAACGCAAGAGGTATCGCTACGGAAAAACCCAATCGAGTTACCTTGAGTCATTAACATATTGCAACTCTAATTAGCATTTAAAACATGGGTTACACGAATTCACTCTAATAATACCTCTAGAAACTAAATTACAGTCGAAGCTCCCGTAAGCGACCACCTCGGGAATTCGAAAAAGTGGTCGTAACTAGAACTGGCCGCTTACGAGAATGAGCTCTCGTAAGCGACCACCAACTGAAACAATGAGGGTGGTCGCATACGAGAGCTTACACAATATCAAAATAGCGGTTGACCCCCTGCCGTCTGAAAATTAAGCTACTTTATTTTATTTTACAGCTAGTAAGCTGTATGTATAAATCAGAAAGCAGGAGAGCGGTAAGGTTTACATAACAAATCACATCTATAAAGATTCATAACTTCTGTTTATTCAAATTTATTCACACACACACACAAATAATCAAACCTTCCGTTTATTACGACATAGAGCCCGGAATAATGACAAGGGAAATGTATAAAACTGTACTGTATAAATCAAGGATTGATGTCTTTTATTAAAGTGTTGACAGACAGAATATTTGAGTGGTCGCTTACGGGGGCTTGAAAATAAAGGAAATGACCAGTTGGTAATTCCAAATAGTGGTCGCGGTTGCTTACGGGAGCTTTCCATTACAGAGTTTTAGTGGCAAGTCAAACGGGGTTTTATAAAGCTGGTCGTAACTATAGCTGGGCGCTTACGGGAGCGGTCGCAAGGAGAGCTTCGACTGTAATATACATATAGACTGGACATGTAAATATGAACAGACTATTGAGCATTTTATAGTCGGCATCAAGAAGACTAGTCTCCCTCGCAGCCGTGCTAAGTGTCGTCACGCAACGCTCTCTCTCCTCAGACACGGCTGCTTACCCAAGCAAAACATTCCGTTCCACAGAATTAGCCAATCAGAGCTTTTTGCCCGAAAACAGGCCAAAGTTCGCGCCATACCGAACATACCAAAGACCAGTGACAAACAAGATGACGTCCATTGACGAAGCGTTTTGCCTTGCAGCGAAATAATTTCATATCAACGAGTATCCAAGAGTTTAACTGGGCAATACACTAAACCAATACACTAAACACGGCTGCCAGGAAGACTAGTAAATCGTGTACGTGAATTCATTATCCTAACTTTGCAACGTTCTTACGTAAATAAACAACGAAACATGAGCCTGGGAGTGTCGAGTCGTTGACAACCAGTGAACATGAATAACGAATAATTTTATATGATTGGCTAAACACTTACAATTGGAACGGAATGTAGCGCTCGGGTAAGCAGCCGTGTGTAAGGGGAGAGAGCGTTGCGTGACGACACTAAACACGGCTGCGAGGGAGACTACAAGAAGACCAGTTATTGAAATTCGTTCAAGCGAGCCGTGACGTCACACTGGTAGGTATGAATGTTTCAGTGTTGAACAATAGAGTCACCCCCTCCCTCCTGTGCTCACCTATCAAACTAGAACTGGAAGAACGCGGCTTTAACTCGCTTGTATTGCTTTCCAATAGATTGACAATCGGATGGGGCAGCTCCAGCTGCCATGCATTCTCATTCACTCTTGTCAGGCCTGCATGAACAGTTTTAACTCGAATGAACCGCGTCCATATTTTTTGGCTTGTTCTTTGATGGCCATGAACTCGATTAGTGATTGTGCGCGGTTCTCTATCGAGTTTTGCTTCACAAATTCGATGGCGACGCGACCTTTGTGACGCTCGAACGTGGACCCTTCATCACTAATTCTATAAAAGCTCAAAATAACTTTGACAATACCACTCAAGGCCATGGCAATGAGATGTAGAGTTAAGAGCGAACTGAGACTCGTTGTGAAGTTCAGAGAGGACATTAGCTCAGGTTACATTTAATAATCGATACAAAAATGTGTCAATATTCCACCAGGTCTTACAAGATTACAAGCTTGGATGACCTTCTTAGATAACGTGACATTGAATACAAAGTCTAAAGAAGCCTTTAGATCACTGTTTAGTAAATGATGATCAGTTTTAAGAACGATGGCAACAACAATTTTAAACTAAAATAATAAAATGTCAGTTATCTGTTAATTTGTCAATTGTCAGTAAACTACTAATTTCTGGGTCATTTGTCAATTAATTACTACATTTTAGGCCAATTGTCAGTTAACTGTTAACCCCATCCATACCCTCATTCGCTCACTCCCCGGGGTCACTCCGCAAAAGAGAGGTGGCTTTTTTCCTTCAGTTTTAGCTCACATTATTCTGCAATTTTAATTTTGAATTTTGAATTAAAAGCTGCTAGGTAGTACTACATAAACATAAACTTAATCTAAAGTCGGATTTCAGCGTTGCACGAATGTACTAATATCTCCGAAATTGAAAAACAATATTAAAATAATAAATGAATAAAATTGGAAAGCTATAAAATATACAAACAGGTAATTGAAAAATAGGCTATAGTACTAAATTTATGCATTATCAAAACACATATTACTAATGGTAGCCTTGAAATCCTTACAATCACTATTACTACATAAGTCATTGTTTAAATTGTCCCATGTCTTTGCAACTAAATATCTAAATGAATGAAGTCAATATGTCATGGTATTGATTCTTGGAATAACTAACTTATTTTTACCCCTTAACCCAAAGTGTGTGGGTCGTTTGACATTGGGCAGACAGCTACTATGAAAAAACTTTTACAAATCTTATATACCAACTGATCTTTAATTTCATCTCACAGTATTTTTATTTGACAAAGGCCTTGAAATGAAACAAGGCGGCAAATAACATCAAACATTGTTCCAGGGACTTCGAAGAAATGTAATGGCGGCTCGTGATCAACTCGTGATCAACATGTAATTTGTCCGGCATGGTTTCCACTTATGAACAAATCGAATCACGACTCTCTCTTTCTTCTTTCTGAGCTTGATGTGACCGGGATGGATTGTAACTTCTAACCCGAATCAACTGTATTTTAAGACTCGTGCTACCACAGGTAGCCCGAGTAATAAACCTTGTAGGGGTCTTGTAAATTATGACATCATTTGGGACATGTGATAAATACTCAAGAAATAAAGTTTTGCAGTAATGCCGAGAACCTAATTTCAACACTTTACTGGCTCAATGCATGTTGGCCACTATGTACTCCTCTGAACCAACATTTCTTAACATTGAAAAGGCATATTTAAAAGCGTGTATACATATGTCCCCGGTTCTTCGAGTCGATAACAAATAATGCATATTCATGCATAACAGCCAATAATCTAATAGGTGGTATTACTAACTTTCATGTGTTTGATTTGTGTACTTGCATCATTTTTGTTCGAGTAGCTTCCATAGCTAAGTACAGTGATATTGTTGGCTTCACATTCAGCCTTGAGATCGGATGCGGCCTGTTGATATATACCAACTGATTAGATGACCATGCATAGTGGCAGTTATGTTATTAGTGATTCGTATTACAGCAACAACACAAACATCACAAAGAGAGATCATTGGATGTTTATATACCTGTACTTGCATATCACGATAATAGAATAAAATCGACACTCTCCTCCAGCCAAATTGCTTAGCCAGCGCCACGAAGGATGTTCGCATGGCGGATGAAGAAGGAATTGTACGAAAAAAATAAGGGTACTTTTTAGTGTTGGAAAGGCGACCAGAAGTAGCGGAAGCTGAAATCTAACAATAAAAGATCATATAGTATTTCACGTAAATACGACAGGCTATCTTTTATTATTAGCATAAACCATCCAGTGGTCTATCACAAATCCTGCGATCTGATTGGTTGGCTACTAGTGGTATATCAGCTGATAGACTCCGAGTAGAGGTAAGCAAACAAAATGGCCGCTTCGTCGTCGCGTTTTGCTAATGTTGCGGAGGAGTTTGTCGACGAATTATTGTCTGTTGCTTATTTCTGACATTTTTACTGACCTACTGGATGGTTTATGCTAAAACAATTTGACTACTCGTTCTCGTTTTCTACCAGGATAGTCAACTCGACGCTACGCGCCTCGTTGACTATTGCCTCATAGAAACCTCGAACTCGTAGTCGAATTGTTAACTGGACACTACGACATCTTAAGAGTCTTTTTCGTATGAGTGGGAAACCTACGGTACCGTGACACGCAAATGCCATTCAAAAACTCATTATTTATTCACGAGGTATAATTTTGCGATTGGAATGCGCTATAGTTTACAAATTGTCATCAGGATTAAAATATAAATGTAATAGTCAATATTATAATTTTATAATATTATTCTGAAACATTCGGCAGTTTACTGTCGCAATGTTTCATTATAAAATTACTATCAAAGAAGCTTCTGATTCGTATAATTATATAATACATGAAATCAGGAGCCCATAAATAGGAGCATCCATGCTACATATTGGGTCTATGGGACGGCGTTTGAACAAGTTAGCCTAATTTTAGACCACGAAATTGACCAATCACTGTGCACTTCCGGCTGGTCATAGAACACGTTGGAGCTGTTGGTCACCAGAGGCGAGCAGCTAAAATTGCTGCAAACACAATTAGAATATGCAGAGAGACTGATTGAAGTTCGTAAGCAAGCATAATATAAATGGACTTGTCAGTCATTGATCTGCAGTTAGCGAAGACCCTGACGAAGATTGAATCAAAATATGGTTTCGTCTGAAATCCCAGAGACAACTAGATTGTTCAGCTGGACTTCTGTTGTTCGACAGTGGTTAGACCATCTACAAAACTCGAAACGTGCTATTTCGACAGTGGTTAGACCATCTACAATACTCGAAACGTGCTATTTCGACAGTGGTTAGACCATCTACAAAACTCGAAACGTACTATTTCGACAGTAGTTAGACCATCTACAAAACTCGATACGCGATATTTTGACTCTAGTTTGACCATCTACAAAACTCGATACGCGCTATTTTGATTCTCGTTAGACCATCTACAAAAGTCGATACGCGCTATTTCGACAGTGGTTAGACCATCTACAAAACTCGATGCGTGCTATTTTGATTCTCGTTAGACCATCTACAAAACTCGATACGCGCTATTTCGACAGTGGTTAGACCATCTACAAAACTCGAAACGTGCTATTTAGACAGTGGTTAGACCATCTACAAAACTCGAAGCGTGCTATTTTGATTCTCGTTAGACCATCTACAAAACTCGATACGCGCCATTTCGACAGTGGTTAGACCATCTACAAAACTCGATACGTGCTATTTCGACAGTGGTTAGACCATCTACAAAACTCGAAGCGTGCTATTTTGATTCTCGTTAGACCATCTACAAAACTCGATACGCGCCATTTCGACAGTGGTTAGACCATCTACAAAACTCGAAACGTGCTATTTCGACAGTGGTTAGACCATCTACAAAACTCGAAACGTGCTATTTCGACAGTGGTTAGACCATCTATAAAACTCGAAACGTGCTATTTCGACAGTGGTTAGACCATCTACAATACTCGAAACGTGCTATTTCGACAGTGGTTAGACCATCTACAAAACTCGAAACGTGCTATTTCGACAGTGGTTAGACCATCTACAATACTCGAAACGTGCTATTTCGACAGTGGTTAGACCATCTACAAAACTCGAAACGTGCTATTTCGACAGTGGTTAGACCATCTACAAAACTCGATACGCGATATTTTGACTCTAGTTTGACCATCTACAAAACTCGATACGCGCTATTTTGATTCTCGTTAGACCATCTACAAAACTCGAAACGTGCTATTTAGACAGTGGTTAGACCATCTACAAAACTCGAAGCGTGCTATTTTGATTCTCGTTAGACCATCTACAAAACTCGATACGCGCCATTTCGACAGTGGTTAGACCATCTACAAAACTCGATACGTGCTATTTCGACAGTGGTTAGACCATCTACAAAACTCGAAACGTGCTATTTCGACAGTGGTTATAGACCATCTATAAAACTCGAAACGTGCTATTTCGACAGTGGTTAGACCATCTACAATACTCGAAACGTGCTATTTCGACAGTGGTTAGACCATCTACAAAACTCGAAACGTACTATTTCGACAGTGGTTAGACCATCTACAAAACTCGATACGCGCTATTTTGATTCTCGTTAGACCATCTACAAAACTCGATACGCGCTATTTCGACAGTGGTTAGACCATCTACAAAACTCGATGCGTGCTATTTTGATTCTCGTTAGACCATCTACAAAACTCGATACGCGCTATTTCGACAGTGGTTAGACCATCTACAAAACTCGAAACGTGCTATTTAGACAGTGGTTAGACCATCTACAAAACTCGAAGCGTGCTATTTTGATTCTCGTTAGACCATCTACAAAACTCGATACGCGCCATTTCGACAATGGTTAGACCATCTACAAAACTCGATACGCGCTATTTCGACAGTGGTTAGACCATCTACAAAACTCGAAACGTGCTATTTCGACAGTGGTTAGACCATCTATAAAACTCGAAACGTGCTATTTCGACAGTGGTTAGACCATCTACAAAACTCGATACGCGCTATTTCGACAGTGGTTAGACCATCTACAAAACTCGATACGCACTATTTCGACAGTGGTTAGACCATCTACAAAACTCGATACGCGCTATTTCGACAGTGGTTAGACCATCTACAAAACTCGAAACGTGCTATTTCGACAGTGGTTAGACCATCTACAAAACTCGATACGCGCTATTTCGACAGTGGTTAGACCATCTACAAAACTCGAAACGTGCTATTTCGACAGTGGTTAGACTATCTACAAAACTCGATACGCGCTATTTCGACAGTGGTTAGACCATCTACAAAACTCGATACGCACTATTTCGACAGTGGTTAGACCATCTACAAAACTCGATACGCGCTATTTCGACAGTGGTTAGACCATCTACAAAACTCGAAACGTGCTATTTCGACAGTGGTTAGACCATCTACAAAACTCGAAACGTGCTATTTCGACAGTGGTTAGACTATCTACAAAACTCGATACGCGCTATTTCGACAGTGGTTAGACCATCTACAAAACTCGATACGCGCTATTTCGACAGTGGTTAGACCATCTACAAAACTCGAAACGTGCTATTTCGACAGTGGTAAGCTAGACCATCTACAAAACTCGATACGCGATATTTTGACAGTTTTGATTTCTTATTGATATATTAATATCCAATATATTTTAGTAACGTGTGTACTCTGTGTAGAGAACTCTGTGTACTAGTTAAGATCAAACCGAATACATTTATAGGATGGTAATAGGTTTCTCTACTACACTTATATATAGGTAGTTTTGTTTGGCAATTATTTGTGTATAAACAGTTATTGGCGATAATCGAATGTGCTGCTGAAGTAGTATATATAGAGGCAAAAAAATACCACTACCTCCAGCTAACAGCCCCGCAAGCCGGGAAGGCTCCCAGCTGCCCCCACAAAATTCGGCACCTCGGACATTGTAGCAAAACCGGCACCAAACACCTTCAAGCACATCGACCAGAGCGCAAGCGAAGTCGACTTCGCTTACACAAACAATTAGGCCAAAAGTGAATGTAAGCAAAAGCGCCATTCAACCGGCTTTACATAGGTCTCAAGGACTGCCGGTCTACAACGGTATATAACGGAGGGGATTCGCTATATGCCGAAGATATCAACACTGCAGCCGAGCGGAGTCGAACACGCGCCCCGAGACTCCCCTCAGATCTCGAGACAGGCGTTTAACCCACTCGGCCACAGTACCTCGTGTGTATTGGGCTTGACTTCGTAGCTGGCTTAGAAGTATGAAATACATTGATCTATATCTCCACCAAGGTTTCAAGCTCCCGTTGATTAAATCTTGGTGGAACGTGGTACTAGTTAGTCCCATCTCCCTCCACGGTTTATATTTTCTGCTACGATCTTCCCGTTCCTTCCCTCGATCGGTAGCCGTCGTTTGTGCTTTTACGCGTGCTCGCAACGTTGCTAGCGTCATCAATTGCGTTTGGTTTTTGTCTGTTATGTATTATTTAATTTTGCTTGTTGTCTATTCCTTCTCTATATGCGTTCTATCCCTCCTCCACGGTTGTTCGTTTTACCTTGACGAAAACCACCTTCCCTCCCTCCCCTCCCTGCTTCGCCGCCGTCCCCTCCCCTCCCCTCCCCGCAACAACCATTTTGTTTCGTACACGAAATATTTATATTTTCACTGTTTTTTCATATTTTCATTTTCTTTCTTCATTCGCCTTTGTCCCTATCTTTTTCTTTTAATTTCTGAACCCTTTATCCATTTATTTTTCTATTTATTTATTTATACATTTATTTATTTATCTCTATTTTTTTACTTTCAATTTTGTATTTTTTAATTTTTTATTTTTTAATCCCCACATACAGCCACTTTATTTATTTATCTTAATTTTTATTTTTATTATTTTTAATTTTTAATTTTTCATTATTTTTATTATTTTCTATTATTATTATTTTATTATTTTCAATTTAATCAAAATTTTAATTTTTAATTTATTTTTATTTCTTTATATATATTTCTTTATTTATTTTTATTTTTATTGCTTTATTATTTTTATTTTATTTATTTATTTATTTATTATTATTATTTTTTTTTTTCATTTTTTTTATTTTTATTTATTTTTTTTTATATATTTATTTATTTATATTATTATTATTTTTTTTTTTATTTATTTTTTTTTATTTATTTTTTTTTTTTTTTTTATTTTTTTTTTTTTTTTTTTTTTCTCTTTCTTTAATTTATAATTTTTTTATTATTATTTTTTTATTTTTATTTTTTTTTTTTTTTTTTAATGTATACTTTCCTCTTCCCTCTTCTCCTTCCTTCAATATGTATGGACTGAATCGCATTTGCCACCCATAAAAACCACCCATAAAAACTGTCATGTTTTTTATCCTCGCATACAACCACTGCTCTCTTCATTTTTCCATATGTATGGGTTGAATTGCATTTGCCACCCCCCAAAAAGGCAATGCACATTTATGTCCTACATATCCCACGCCCACCCTCCATCCACCATCACCCCCTATTCCCCCCTCTTCTAGCCTCATTTCTTCTACACTTCCCGATAATAATATTCTACCCTTTCCGCTTAACCTCTTTCAATGTTTTTCCGCACAGCTCACTCCACCCACTCCACCAACACCACCCACCACCGCACAATGTTCACCCACAACACCACCAAGACCACCCACTACACCAACACCAGGCCTTCTACATACACCAAATTCACCACCGCTTCCTCACTCCTACGACCCCATTTTCCTACCAACACACGCCTTCCCTTTCGAACTGTCCGCCCAACCACCCCCTACCAATACCTCCCACCCACACCTAAGAACACCCACCACCCCCATACCTCGACCACCACCACCCTGCCCATTGAACCCCCCACCCCCTCCACTCCACGACTACCTTCCGCACACCTACCACTACCTCCACGAAACCAACCAACCCCTCTGACCTACTGAATGCCGACCCCACACCCACCCCCCTAAACCTAACCACCCACCATCCCACTCACCTTGAATCTCCTTCTCAATCGACCAACATGTGCCACCTCATGGATGGGGAGTGCGACATCTTGATGAGCATGATACCGGATCACCTCATCTCTGGTCCACCCTTGACCCACACCACCAACCAGACAACAGACACCTCTCTCCACCACCCTACCCATTACAACAAACCCACCCCAACCCGACTACCACTCACGCACCCAACACCCCTCCCCACCACTCCCCCCTACTGAGCAAACCCATCCCACCACTACTCTCCATCTACACAAGCCCCCCCGCAAAACAACACCCATCCTCCACCCGAATCACCCTTTGCACCCCTACATCCAAAACCACCCATTCAACACCACCCACTACACACTCCACCTCCATCCCACACTGGTTCCAAACCCAGCCTTCCAACCCCCGCGACCCCTCACCTCCTATCCACTACCTACCCGCACCGCCCAACACACACACCCCACATACGTTTTTACCCCCCAGCACCGCACCAACACCACCGCCCCCCCACCTACCCAACCAGACCTGCACCGCGACAGCCCACCAATATCCCTCCCATATGACCCTACCCCTAATACCATCAGGCCCCCACCCAGAAACTCTTCCTCCAACACACCTAAACCCCTAACACCTGACAACACCCTACACACCGAACCCCCATGCAGCTATCCCTACCACCCCACCCTCCTACGAACCAAAGCACTACACACCCTTCCCCTGTATGCACACATATGCCTGGCCAAACTTACAAAACATGCGCTTAAACCACATCCTTCCCCTCCCCCCTCCAATCTCTTTACCACGACCCTGTGAAGCGCAGCTATCCCTACCACCTCACCCTCCTACGAACCAAAACACTACACACCCTTCCCTTGTATGCACACATATGCCTGGCCAAACTTACAAAACATGAGCTTAAACCACACCCTCCCCCTCCCCCCCTCCAATCTCTTTACCACGACTCTGTGAAGCGCAGCTATCCCTACCATCCCAGCCCCCCATACGCCCATGATCCCTCCCGTCAACTCCCCTACGCTGCCAACCCACGCCCACTACACACACCCTACATACTCCCTTCCCTACCAGCACTACACCACCCATGCACCCAAACAAACCCCCTCCCCAACCCCCTTACACATGCCTCAATGCAATACAACACACACAGCCATTCCTCTCTATGCACACATAAACATATACACTATCCTTCCATACAAAACGTACGCTTTAACAAACCGAATCAGGCCTATCATTATCTCGATCCGGTTTCATCCAACTCCAGCAGTTTCTCTCATGTTACCGTCCAAGCGTCCATTCCTCGCATTCCACGACCCCTCCCATTGTATATCGCATTACATTTGAACTCCGACATGTATCGCCAGCAACACAACTATTTGCCCTCAGGTTATAGGCCCTTTGCCCAAACCAAGTACCAAGTAAGTCCTACCATCCACTCACGAGATTGCTATACACCGCCACTTTGTTATCACCTCTATTTGTGCTCACGTACTAGTTCACACGCCACGCTAGCGACAAACACGGCTCCCACCGGTACCTCGTGTGTATTGGGCTTGACTTCGTAGCTGGCTTAGAAGTATGAAATACATTGATCTATATCTCCACCAAGATTTCAAGCTCCCGTTGATTAACTCTTGGTGGAACGTGGTACTACTGAGTCCCATCTCCCTCCACGGTGTTATATTTTATGCTACGATCTTCCCGTTCCTTCCCTCGGTAGCCGTCGTTTGTGCTTTCACGCGTGCTCGCAACGTTGCTAGCGTCATCAATTGCGTTCGGTTTTGTCTGTTATTTATTATTTAATTTCGCTTGTTGTCTACTCCATGGTCGTTCAATTTACCTTGACGAAAACCACCTTCGCTCCCTCCCCTCCCTGCCTCGCCGCCGTCCCCTCCCCTCCCCTCAACCTATTTGTATACCTTCCTTTATTGTATAACCATTTTGTTTCGTATACCAAATATTTATATTTTCACTGTATTTTCATATTTTCATTTTCTTTCTTCATTCACCCCCTTTTTTTCCTATCTTTTTCTTTTAATTTCTGAACCCTTTATCCATTTATTTATCTATTTATTTATTTATCCATTAATTAATTAATTTCTATTTTTATTTTCAATTTTTTATTTTTCAATTTTTTATTTTTTAATCCTCACATACAGCCACTTTATTTATCAATTTTTATTTTTTATTTTCTATCTTTTTTGTTTTTATTTTTTATTATTATTTTTTTCTATTATTATTATTTTATTATTTTTAAATTAAATCAAAATTTTTATTTTTTATTTATTTTTCTTTCTTTATATTTTTCTCTTTCTTTAATTTATATTTATTTTTTTATGTTTACTTTCCTCTTCCCTCTTCTCCTCCTTTCAATATGTATGGATTGAATCGCATTTGCCACCCATAAAAACCGCCCATAAAAACTGTCATGTTTTTTATCCTCACATACAACCGCTGCTCTCTTCATTTTTCCATATGTATGGGTTGAATTGCATTTGCCACCCCCAAAAAATTGCATTTGCCACCCCCAAAAAATCCACGTCCACTTTTACTTTTATTTAATATTTTTTATTTCTTACTTTTTATTAGTTTTATTTCTTAATTTTTAATTTTTTAATTTTTAATTTCAAAGATAGTTCTCATTTTATTCATCTATAACCATCCATCCATTTATTTATTTTCACTTCTCCATTCTATTTTTCTTCTTTTCACATATCCCTCTTTCAATATGTATGGATTTAATTGCATTTGCCACCCACAAAAACAGGACCCGGTCCTCGACGCAGGATTAAAACCCCAAAAATGTCACAGGAAGTCGTCTGGCGGCGCCGTGGCCGAGTGGTCAAGACGTCAGATTTCGTGTTGCAAAGCAACTAGAGGTCCGGGGTTCGAGACCCACGACAGGCACTATTTTTTTTATTGCTTCAAACGAGAAGAAAACCCCCTCCGACGTCTTTTTGTATCTTATTCGGACCCTTCGGACTCTAACCTTTTAAAAATCCCCAAACACACTCGTTTTTCGATCTCGGGCGGGGTTTCCCCTGCACTTCGTGTGGCCTGCGCGGGCTTCCTGTGTCGCTGTGAGAGTCGCTCGAATTTCGGCTTTGAGCTGACTGAACTTCACAAGTTCGGCGTTTATCAACGAGAACTCCTCCTGGGAGACCTTTCCATCTTTGAGAGCCTTCGAAATCAAGTCCACGATCGTCGAGAGCTTACTTTTGGCAAGTTCAACGGTCCGCTCGTGCTTCGATATTTTGCTCTCGAATCGACGAGCAACAGCGCCGCAGCCGGCCGAAATAATCCCGAGAAGACCAGCTACACAAGCCAACCGACGATACCAAAGCCGGTCAAAGCGCTTTCGAGACTTCCGCCGGTCAGAACAACAGTCAAACTACCGGTCAGGAGCGAGCATCGTGAGAGACCCGAATGGGCTCGTTTGTACTTCTTGAGAACCTGCTCGTAGTGGCCGAGCTCGGTTTCGATAGCTGTTTGAACGTCAGCTACTTTCTTAAGACGATAGTCTTGTCCTTGGCCTTCGTGTTGCGAAGCAACATTCAGCTGAGGGTAAATAGAGTCGCTTGCCATTGTGGTCATTAACCTGCATCATAGTACCTCTAACATGATGCGGAGAGCGGTGTTATGGAGAGTTATTAGGACCCCCCTCTCATCCACAACACGGAAGTGGAGGGTGTGGACCTGCGAAACGGTCCTAGCTTTGATGCGAACCGGGCTCAGGGTTGAATAGGTCAACTGGTTCCCGCGAGGCCTGGATATTCCACCCAATATATCCGCTCTCCGCGCGATGTTTGTAGCGCTCAGAGCGCTAACAAAGACAGAATCTGCGTCCACAAGGTCGCAATAAATCCATGCGAGCTGAGGCTGAGACCAGGATATAGATAGCCGCAAGCCCTCCGCAGACTCGGGGATAGCTAGAAGCTGTCTTAAGGCTTTGTTTGCGGTCCTACCGGGTTGCAGTGAAAGCATGTGCCCGACGATCTGCGCAGGTTGTCTGCCTAAGTGCGTAGCGGTATCTATAGCCTTCTTCACAGTATCGAGTGTGTACTCTCCGGGTGGAATGGAGAGAAGGAGTTCATCTTCGCTTCGGATTTCACCCTCATCCTCGAGAACTCTTGCAAGAGGCACGGCGGCGCTGTGTAAGATGATCCACTTCGGGTCCCGGATAGATTTATCTAGGGTCACAACAAAGTCCCCAGTTTTGCTTTCAAGGAACAAGACAGTCATATTGGAGCGTGGACTTGTCTACTCACTATAGTCACGCTATAGTGGAGCTCTAACATGGTCGAAACAAAAGAGCTGTTCAGGCAGGCATACCCCCACGCGGATATGTCCAAGTTCACGATAGGCCCTACATATGTCACCTATAACTACGGAGGTATGGGGTACGACGTCTTCGTTGGGAAAGTGGGTCCAGGCGAAAAGGTGCATCACTACGACGACAGCGCAAGCGCGATCGAAAACCCCCTTCAGACCGCATTAGGCACCCCCTCATCGTCCCGACTGCAGAAACCCGTCGTTCCGACTGCGAGGTTCCCACCTGAATTCGCACCAAACGCAAAAGCACGGTACCCCATCCCCGCCGCGGCCATAAACCTTTCGTTGAAGGAGCTGCGCACAGACCTTGCCGCCCTCCTCAACCCCCTCAAAGTGTTTGTGGCGCCCAAGAAGTCTTTCACCGTACGGCTCCCCGACGTGTTTCGGGAGACCCCCGCCAGGTGTCTCAAATGTAGCAGAGATGTCGGAGTGGCTGCAAGGGCCGAACCTCCATATGTGGGATCAGCAACGCAACCTCGCGATTTGGTGCGCCAGGCTGCGGCATCGCGTGGAACATACTGGAACCCGACACACAAATGGCGTGTTTCCTACGGTTCCATGTGCTGTTTACCACCCGTAAAATTCTTTACCAGCTGGGGTGTCCTCCACCTTTGGAAGGGAAGTTCGACTACCACAAGAACTTCTATTCGGAGTCTGGACTCGAAGCATTGCGCCGCGAGTTTGACCTCCAGGACCCGCCTGACTTCCGCTTCAAAGGCAAGGGCGACGTCGTGTTTGGTGTAGAGTGGAAGGGAGCATACTACAAGAGCACCCACAAAAGACGGCGGCAATACGACTGGTTCGTACCGTCCAAAGGCCTGGGGTTAACGAGAGCAGGTCTGGGCAGGCTCAACCGCAGCATCGAGGCGTATGTCTATTGCGTGCTCGCCGCTCAAACTAAAACGAGATCAACCATCGTTGATCCTAGATCAGACTCAGGCGGCGCCGTCGAGACGCAACAGGTGTTTGCCACACTCTTTGAGCAGGCGATAGAAAATGACATCCCGCAAAGCGTCCAACGGTTTCAGAGAGCAGTCGTAGATGCCAGAGTCCGGCTGGACATCGCAATATCACCTGGTCTTTGGCTCCTCCCCAGCAACCTAGAGATCAACCAAGAGAGTGTCCTTGGCTACAACAACGGCCTGAAAAAGGCGACGGGCGATATGCACTTCGGCCAGAATCCCGGTCTAAACACAGAGACGCATCGTTTTCTGCGCCAACTAGCACAAGGTGCGTTGGCCCCGATGGCCGGCCAGGCCGGCCTGCAGCACAAACCCTTGCCGAAGGCGCCCAGTGGCCAAAAAGTCGCCGAGCCTGCCGCCCCCACAGTGCACGCACAGGCGCTACCGACGATCCACGAGAAAAATCTCACGGTTGTGGGGCTGGCCGCAGCAGGCCTCGGCTGGTGGATGCTGCGTTAGTATGCACTATGTATACTTACGTCGCCTTGCGGCTGATGCCGTCCCGGCGCGTTCAACGAGAAAGACCACAAGGCCGACGATCAGCAGCCACGCGTTCTTGGCAAGGAAGCCGACGACCTCACCGGCCGTGCGAAACAAGAACGAGACGATCGCGCCTATGGCGCCAGGGAGGAGCTCTGCCAGCTTTTTCCCGATCGCCTTCACTCTATTGCCAACCGCTCCAGCTACTGCCGCGAGACGCCTGGACAACGCAGACACAATAGCGCCGATGACGGCCCCCGCCGCAACGGCCACACCGACGACGGTGATCCCGTACTTGCGGAAGATACGCTTCACTTTCTCTCGCAAAGTCATGCGATCTTCGAGGACCACGGTTCGCGCTTCGAGGGCTTCATTTTCCTGCTTCCGCTGGGCGACCCGCACGAGCGCCGCCGTCGCGTCAGCTTCACTGGTCTGAGGATCCACCACAACGGCTTCGTCATGGGCGTTGGCTGCGTCGTTCTGCGCGACTAGAGCGTCGTTTTGCTCGGCTAGTTCCGAAGTCGAAGGCCCCAACAGTTCCCTGAGCGTTGGGCTGATTTTGGGGTTCAGTGTGTCACTAGCCTGCGAATACAGCCGCTTTTTTACGCTCGCCACAGGGGCTCCCGAAAGAAGCGTCTGCGGAGTGAGGCCCAAATTCCTGTACTGTGACCTCTGAGGTCATGACAGCTCGTGTTGTAAATCTGATACAACACAGCCGCTCATGTTGTGAACACTAATTCCAAACGGCCTGAGTTTGTTGATTCGGCAATCAAAATTATTGTAGAACATGATTTTATTCATCTGTGCATATGATAAGTCCGATACAATCGCCCACGGCTCGACATTGTAATATTTTGTTCAGGTCGTTGAGTTTAATTTATGCAAATAATGCGATTACCAGCAAGCTGACCAATCAGCTTCTTTGACCAGAATCGGGTCCAAAATGACGTCACAGTACAGGAATTTGGGCCTCACTCCGCAGACGCTTCTTTCGGGAGACCCCTGTGGCGAGCATAAAAAAGCGGCTGTATAGTATTCGCAGGCTAGTGTGTCACCGGTCTGCAACACATACGCGCGAGCGGTAGATATATTTAGTTTTACGGTGACCTGACCGAACTCATTCTCGGCTGTGATGAAATCCGATGTTTTAGCATTAGGATACAGTCGCAGGACTTCTTCCACGGCTGAATCCTGTGCCATCTCCCGATTTATGAGGGGAATATGCTCACTCCGGCTTGCATCCAAGTTAGCCCGGTCAGCCCACATCTTATCCCGTAACCCTTCTGACAGGCGGCGTAGTCGGCGTCTTGCCCGCGCCCCCCAAGACTCACGAGTCTCCTTCTGTCGTGGGATCAAGCTCGTGTAGTCGTCGTCTGTAAGTGGTTCGTTGATATCGACGTCACCCTCTTCGGTCGTAGGGTCAAAGTCCGTTACTTCAGCGTCCATTTTAGAGATGAGCAAGTATCGATAGCATATAAGTATGGAACCCTACGTCTCTAAAAAGCTCGATACCCATAGGTCGCCAAGGCATTTGTTTGGCCTGAAAGGCAAGCGGTTCACCCAGCGAGTGACGTTTAACCCGTCCACTGCCCGACCTGGAGAGACCTTGTACATCAACGTGCCTGTCCTCCCAACGGGCACAGTGCTTGTGCCCAGCACACTTGCGCTCGTAGCCACCTTCACAATGTCTGGCACGGGAAGGCATGCCAACAATCGCGCTGTCCAAAATCTGGGGCGTGCTCTCATCGCCCGGCGCGTCGTCCGCATCGGTGACAAAGAGATTGAATCGCTCACCAGACCAGACCTGGTGGAATTGTATGCCGACCTATGGCGCCCCAAGGAGGAGCGGGCCCACCTCGTAGAGCAAGGTATCCAGACGGTTGAAGTCGCAAAGCATCGGTCGGCCGCCGGAGACAAGAACAGTGTTGCAGGCAACGTCTCTCTCGCGGCTGCATTTCCGAAGTACCGCATCCCCCTAGACGGGCTGGGGGCTTTGGAGATCTTTCGCACCCACGGCGCTCTCCCTACAAAAGACCTCCCCGAAATTCGCATAGAGGTGACTCTCGCACCGGCCGTCGACGTCATCGTCTCCTCAGATCCTACAAAGGTAGGTACGTACCAGCTGGATAACATCGTTCTGGAATACCAGACAATCGAGCCCGACGTGCGATCGACAATCCTAAACGCACCTCCCCGCCTGTTGTTCAACCACATCACGCACCACGCCACGATAACCTTCGATCGTACCACGCAGCCTGTACTGTCGGACGCCATTCAAATCCAACGTAGGTCTTTTGTAGGCCTGCTGGGACTCTTCGTTACCCCTCACACTGTAGGAGCTCGCGACACAGAGGTCTTCCAGGACCCTGGGGTCTCCAAGGTCGAGTTCGACATCGATGGGCAATCCAACGTCCTGTATCAACATGGCATGCTCCCAAGCGACCTCTGGGCGAGCGCCCTATCTGGCGCGGAATGGTTGTTGGGGTCAACAGAGACGGGACGTTCCGAGGGTTTCTTCTCGAGCAAGTACGCGATGTTCATTGACCTCCGTGCCGCTCGCGACGCCCTCGTCCACGGTGACGGAAGGAATTCCCTGGAACCTGGACGCAACATCCAGTATCGCATCCACCGCTCTGGAGGCACGGGCAGCTGCTCCCTGCACCTCTACATCCTGTCAGAGGGCGCATTTGAACTTGATGAAGATGAGCTGTATAAGTAAGTTTGCAACGCAAATGGAACCACCCGATCACGTCATCATCGTCGATCATACGGGGTGCGGTAAGTCCCGTCTCGTCGTCGAAACACTCCGCGGTACTTTGCATGGTAAGTTCAACTTCATCATCCTGATCTGCCCCACGTACGCCTGGAACAAGACGTACCGAGGCTTCGCCAAGGGCGACCCTAGGTTCATCGCAATCCAGCCAGACGCCTCCAATGAGGGGGAGGTTGAAGATATGCTGCGACAGTGCTGCACCGTTTTTGACCGGGGACAGACCCTCCTCATTGTGGATGACTGCGCTTTCTCAAAGGACGTCAAAAAGCGCAGCTCTGAACTCGTTCGTCTTGCGTTCTCTGGGCGGCACAAGGGGATGAGCCTATGGATCTTAAGCCAGCAACTCTCGAGCGTCTCAAAGCCCGTCCGAGACAACGCGTGCTGCATTGTCACCTTCTACACACCCTCCCAGAAGGACATTGATTCTCTGTGGGACGCCTACGGCGCTGGGCTTTCCAAAGAGGAACGCTCGCAGTTCCAAAACGCACTGCGGGATCATCGCCATTCGAGGCTTTACTTCCACCTTCGACATCCGTTCGACGTTGTGTTAGAAGTACCGTCGAGCCTGTCATATATTAAGCACTGATGGACGACTACATCGATGAGATCCTCGCGGAAGCCGGTGTGTCTGACGACACCCATACACAGTTTGCGGAGCAAACACCACAAAGGGAGAACCTCCGAGTGCTTGCTGCCTCGCGGCAGACAAAGGAGTGCCTAAGCAAGGCTATGTCCTTGGGAGACATTGAGAAACTCTCCGAGAAGGACGTCCAACAACTCCACACGAGATACGAAGCGGTGCGCAAGACGGCTGTTGGCGGCATGCTTAGAGTGGCTGTGAAGGTGCTAGGACTCGTGCTACCATACGCTGGCATACGCCTGCGAGACGAGCCAGCATTGCTGGAAGCTCTTCAGAACGACGAGCTGGTCACCACAGAGCTATCTGCGGCTTCCGCGGGCTACATCGCCAACACCTGGCTCTCTCCTTACATCGCGCTAGCTTCGGCAGCACTTACCGCCGGCACACATGTAGAGCCTGTCAGCGAGCATCCAGCAGATAACACAGCGTGTTGGCACCGAATTGAAGACGTGCCACCACCTTCGAATATGGAAGATGAGTGACATCGTGACTTCACCACCGCCTGCGACCGACCCGCCCGCACGCGTCAAGGACCCCAAGAAGGTCGCCGCGGGTCTCCTACTGGCTGCGAAAAACAAAGAGTCCCGCGCGGCCCTCGCACGCGAACAGACCCGCGAACAACAGACGCGAACAACAGACCGAGCCAGCCAGTGATTCCCCCGAAACGGTCGCTCTTCAAGCTGGTGACGTCGATAAAACTTCGGACTCAGAATCATGGAGCACCAACACCCTCCTCGGTATCGGTGGGCTCGCCATTGCCGCTGGTGGTCTGTATTTACAGTACAAACAGAGGCAAGCGTTGCAAACCTCCCGCCCCACGCACGAGGAACCAACTGCTGCGGTTAGAGCTTCCCCGCGACCCGCTGGCCCACCTATGGTATAGGCGCTCGAGTTAGAGGTTGCCCCTTTTCTTGCATATACGTAATGGACTCGCCACTAGCCAAAACAGCCGTCGAAACAGCAACGTTGGTTGGACTTGCCGCTGGTATCGGGTACATTGGGAAGAAGGCTCTAAAAACGAGTTTGACGAGTGACCCTTCTAACAGCCTAGAAAATTACGGCAAGTGC
Organism: Actinostola sp. cb2023; assembly: GCA_033675265.1. NCBI lineage: Eukaryota > Metazoa > Cnidaria > Anthozoa > Actiniaria > Actinostolidae > Actinostola > Actinostola sp. cb2023. The sequence continues at coordinate 305,544 of JAUJYZ010000691.1, read as the reverse complement.
GTTGCAGCCCTGTCTGCCGGCATCTACCTCCGTAATTACCTCCAGAAGGAGAAGATTCTACCTGCCTAGCAAGCTAAGCAAAAATGGCCACCGCACTCGCAATGATGCTCGCCGCAGCGGTCGTTAACGCCGCCGCGTTCACAGGTGGGAACATCCTGGCCCACGCGCTTTTGGCCGGTGGAAGCGAGGCAGCCACCGCGGAGCGCAAGCGCCACGACTTGGCCCTGGAGAAGTACCAAGCCGCGATGGGTGCGTGGGAGAAGCGTCGAACCTCGCTGCGAGACTGGGAGGAGACCCGCGAGATCGCCCGACAAAAAACACTCGCCGGCCTCCGCGACGCCGATGCGGCGCTCGACCTGTATGCCAGGGCGCACCCAGTCCCGCCCGTGGGGGCTGATCCCCACTGGGGCTCCTACTACAAACCGTCCAAGGGTCAAAAGACCGGAGAGATGGTTTTCGTGGGTTGCGCCACACTGGGGGGCGCATATCTCCTATCGAGGGTGTTGTGAGGGTTTTTACTATAGCGCATTTTTCTGCGTCCTAGAGATACACCATGTTGGCTGACGAGCTCTGGATTGCCATGCATTGCGTGACCGCGGCCGCAAAACGGGACCAGGTTCCAGGACTGCTACACCTCGGGTGGGCCGCCAATCAATGTCTTGAGGTGCGGCGCGCAGACAGGGCCGCCTTGCGAGGTTTCTCCCGTGGGGTGTTGCACGGGGGCCTCAAGGATGCCATATCCCGGCTTCCTGAGTGCACAGCGAGTGCATGTTGGAGGTTGATTCGTCTGCTTGAATACATAGACGTGCTCGCACGAAGTGCTGATGGACAGCAAGATTGCGAGCATATATTACAGCCCCCAGGGCTACTGGAAGGGGCTCGCGGCTGTTAAGCATCTTGCCGATGCGGCTGGGGTCTCTGAAGATGTGGCGCGGGCGTGACTCTCGAAACAGGCCCTCTGGCAGATCTACTTGCCGCCTCCGCGACACGTGCCGCGGCCAAGGTTCGATGTGTCGGAGCCCAACGAGGTGCACCAAGCTGATTTGCTCTTCCTGCCGCATGACCGCCCTGGACAGGGGCGAAAGCTTTATAAGTACGCTTTGACTGTAGTCGACGTAGCCTCCCGCTACAAAGAAGCTGAGCCATTGGCTACCAAAGAGGCCAAAGAGGTCGCGGCCGCGCTCGAACGAATCTACAAGCGAAGCCCTCTGACATGGCCGAAGCTGCTCCAGGTCGACCCGGGCCGCGAGTTCATGGGCGCGGTTGGGCCGGTGCTGGCCAAGCATGGAGTTTCTGTGAGGCGCGGCCGTGTTGACATCCACCGGGATCAAGTGATTGTTGAGCGCTTTAATCGGACGCTGTCCGAGCGGCTATTCGGCCACCAATATGCTCAGGAGATGTTGCTGCTGTCCCAAGGGGACAGTCGTAGGTCGGTTGAGTGGGTGAATCGGCTTCCCGCTGTTGTGGCGGCCTTGAACGGTGAAGTCACTCGCTTGATCGTTTCAGAGAAACTGAAGAAGCCTGAGAACGCTATCAAGGCGGAACACGTCGCACACAAGCCTTCTTCTGTGGTTTCGGGTCGCCTAGTTGGGCTCAAAGAGCAAAGGCTTCCCTCCGATGTTGGTGTTCGTTATCTCTATGCCCCGGGTGAGCTGGAAGGAGGCCGTAAGAGGGCGACCGACCCCGTGTGGTCCCTCCAGGTGTACCGGCTTGGGCGCACAGTAATCAAGCCTGGCGAGCCCGTCCTCTATTATCTCGACGTGCCAGCACTTAGTGCGACTGGGCCGGAGCGCGGCTTTGTCCGGAAAGAGTTCCTCGTGGTGCCTCCTGAAACCCAGCTGCCCGTTACGGAGTAACTATGGGGTCCTCAAGTGACGCGCGCAAGTGCGGTCACACGAGGAACTCCTCGATGAATGCTTCCATCTCGGCTGCTCCCCGCAGAGTGTACTCTAGAGGCTCAGTGTGAATACCATCCGGGAGCACTCGACGCTTGTCGTAGTAAGCAGACAACCCGAGCTTGGTTTGGGTGTAGGTGGTCATAGCCCCGTCTCGCATACGAAAGCCTCGGTTTTCCGCGATGTCGACACTACCCTCGAGAGCTGCTTTGTAGCGCCCCCAGGTCAGGTCGTTGTGTCTCTGCGACATACCCTTGCTCGAGTGCTTACTCTTCCCTCCAGGACCCGTGTCAACATAGTAGCACTTGGAGCATAGTGCAATGGCTCGCCTGCCTTCGAATTCCATCTTGAAGAGGCCTGGGGTGCGATTGCTCCAGCGATTCCAGGCGAGCCAGTGCTTCTTTTCCTCCTCGAATTCGGCTCGCAGCTCCGGGCGTACCACCTTATCAAGGGTGGTAGCCGACAAGCCTAGGTAGAGACTGTCGGTGTCCATCTGCAACAGCTCATAGTCCTGGCGGGCCACATACTTGTCGATGAAGTCGTAGTAGAACTCGAGAATCCGAAGTTTGGCGAGTTGATACACTGCGATACCTACCTGGAATGCTCTTCGAATCGTGATGCGCGGCTTCCTGCTCTGCCACATCACGACCAGCTGGTAGCCGCTCGCTCGAATCTTCGCTTCCATGTGATGTGTCTTGGCTAACACTTCCTTGGCGTCTACCTGCTTGCTGTGTTTAGGGCAACCGTGCCATGTGCAGCCGTGGAATTGAAAGACTGTCTTGGACAGAGGCTCGTAGCCATCGACTGGCGCGTTGTTGATATACCTCTCACCGCCGTGACCGCAGAGGTCGTGATGAATATGGACCCCCCGTTTTTGGGCTTCATATTCCAGCCACTGCGTTGCCATCTTGCTGCTGTTTACGCCATGGTTGGGGTAGAAAGCTTTTTCAAAGGCTGAGGCCGGCGGCTTTATCAGCTCGTTTGGGCACACCACCTTGGTGACACCAGCCATACACGTCTTCGCGTGGCGCTGAAAATTCGACGCTTTTGTGAAGCGTGCCTGGCAAGCTCCGCAACAGTACACGTTGGCTAGCTTCTGGATGTCCTTGATCAGGAAGGCGTGCTCATCGTAGACCCCGATAGAGACTTGTTCGTCGTAGTGTGCGGCTCGGCGCGTGAGGTGCCAGTCTCCGCATTCGGTGGGTTCGTAAACCTAGATACCTACCTTGAAATGTTCTTCGATTTTGGGAAGCTGGTCGAGAGAAGTTTTGCCTACATTCCGAAGATCTTTGACGTCTATGTAATAGAAGCTCGCTGCTAGTTCTCTAGCAGGGTTTGAGCTACGATCGGGTCTACCGCCTCGTGAAACCGCCAAGCACCTGAATAGACATAAGTTGTCGTTATAGCTGTCGAGCGCTACCATCCCTTTCTTCCAGCGCAACCAATCGGGGAGAGGGCTAGTGCCCATAAGGGTTGTCGATCGAGCACGATCTTCAGGTCGACACCTATATGTCGGACGAAGGCCCATTTTGTGTTTGGGCGGTCGATCTTGTCTACATTCAAGCGCGTGGTCTCTTGCTCCTGTATCCAGTTTCGAGCTTCTTCTAAGGCATTCATCCAAGGGCTCCCTGGGAGGTTCTTATGGTACAGAATCACCTCCCCGTTTTCTACGTTCCGTAGCCTATAGGTGTACGAGTATCGTAGATAGCATGACGTCCGTAGCTCTTGCTCAAGCTTAGCCATCAGCCATTCTGTGAGGTCCTCTTCCAAATGACGGACGAACCTGAGGCGCAAGGTTCTCCGACCTTTTTCGAAGCCTTCTTGCTCCTCCATCTCGTCAAGGATTCTTGCACCTTCTCGCACGATTTGCCGCGCCCGCGGTTCCGGGGTCTGCCCAAACTCATGTGGCCTGCGTAGTCGAGCAGTTATCCGCTTGAGAGGTTTCAAGCGCAGGGCGGGATTCTTCTTCACACGCTTTGCGTAGACATCGGCGCGCAAAGCAGCATCAACCTCGTCGTTAAGGCGATATAGCTCACGAGCTCGTTGAGCGCGTTTATGAGGATTCTCTCTATCACCCAGTAGGGCAGGGAACTTGCTAGGCTTCTGAAACGCCCGGCTGCTTCGCTTCATACGCGTTAAGACGCGGACTCGCTCCCGCGCCAGGAGGAGACCCTCCTTATTGAGCTTCGATCTTCCGGGGATCTCATGGTCTTTGGCGTACGTACGAAGTTCTTCGACTGTGGGCATCTTCAGTATAACCTATCAAGACCACTTCTCTAGATGCAAATTTTTAAGCTCCACTAAGACGAAGGCAAAGTCTCGTCGCTCACGCTTCGCGGTATCGATACGCTTTTGACCGACGCGCTGAGAACCGCACGGTCTACAAAGTAGTGTTGCGGACCTTGTTCCTATACCACAGCGTCGACACGGGACAGGAGACTTTCGACCAAGACGCAACTGTTGGCGATGGGTGTGACAGTACTGGTAGACGCAGCTGTTTCCACAGGTGGTAGTCGAGTTGATCTTCAACCAGGGGCATCTATTGTTTCCGCGCATACTGATGTATGACAGGAGTATGCGCTTCTCTAATATGAAATTTCGGCCAGTATGTGGTGGTATGTTTGTCCCAATTATTCCTGTACGCGAAGCCGTCCCGAGTGTTGTTTCACTTTTGCCCCAAAAATGGCTGTAAGCCAAGTCGTCCCGACGTACATGCACTTTTGGCCCAATCGCTTGAGCTCTGGTCGATGTGCTTGGTGCCGGTTTTACTGCCCAAGGTGCCGAAATTTTGTGGGGGCTGGGAGCCTTCCCGGCTTGCGGGGTGGCTGCTGTGGTGTGGTGATTCTGTGTGTACTGGGAGCCTTCCTGGCTTCGGGGGGGGGGGGGGGGGGGGTCGCGTCTTCGCATACACGAATAATTAGACCAAAACCGAATGTAAGCAAAGGCGCTTTTGCTTACATTCACTTTTGGCCTAATTGTTTGTGTAAGCGAAGTCGACTTCGCTTGCGCTCTGGTCGATGTGCTTGAAGGTGTTTGGTGCCGGTTTTGCTACAATGTCCGAGGTGCCGAATTTTGTGGGGGCTGGGAGCCTTCCCGGCTTGCGGGGCTGTTAGCTGGAGGTAGTGGTATTTTTTTGCCTCTATATATACTACTACACCTCTATATATACTACTGCTGAATCTGCTGCTAACTTCACGCTGGTGCCGAGTGTCAGTAATGTGAAATGTGCCAAGCTTTGCTCATTCCCGTGACTTGAAATCGCCAGAAAAGGCATAATATGATGATTTGGTGCACCAGCATTTGACCATAGCCATAGAGCGATAGCTGTAACTCGTACTGAATGGTTCAGTGGTGTAAACACTGAGTGCAACAATAAAAAGTTGAAGTTGAAACATGTACACGAGACAATTGAGCAGCTTGGCTGATTTCTTTCATATCATCGTGTTATGTTTGTGTTGTCGTACACTTTGGTCGGTGCCCAGCATGGATATAGGAAGAAAGCTTTTGCCGGACAGCTGGTTGAGCTTCGTCAAGTAGAACTTCGACCAGAGGTTTGTATCCTTCATTCTTGGGATCATGTTCATTTTAACCACCAGCGGCCGACTGTCGGCCGATATGCTGTCGGCCGAGTGTCAGCCGAGTGTCGACCGACCGTATCGGCCGAGTGTTGGCTGACCGTATCGGTCGATGTACCTGTCGACAGTCGGCCGACACGACTGTCGGAATAGTGTCGGTGGAATAGCGGTATAGTGTCGGTGGAATAGCGGTAACATGTCGGTGAGATCGGTTCGGTGACCTAGCGATCATAGCGATTGTTTGACGATTGGTTCGGCAATCTAACACAATATATTTTTACATTGTAATTTTTACATTGTAATTATCAATTTTCATTGATAATGTTTTTTTATACGGCATCAGGCCTGTCGCCAGGGGTGGTTCTAATGTTCCAACGCCCCCCCCCCCCCCCCCCCCCCCCCCCCCCCCCCCCCCCCCCCCCCCCCCCCCCCCCCCCCCCCCCCCCCCCCCCCCCCCCCCCCCCCCCCCCCCCCACCCCCCCCCCCCCCCCCCCCCCCCCCCCCCCCCCCCCCCCTTTACCTTCACCCAACCTTCTTCTTTGGGATTTCTTCTTTAATTATTACTACTTAGCAAATTTAGTGAAAAATGATGCAAATGACAAATCCAATACGCCCTATGCACGAGTGCTGGTTTTCGAGATCAGGATACTAGAATCTTTTGACATAAAAATGACCACTGCCATCTGAAAAAGCAATTATTCATCAATATTTTTGGAAAATGTCAAAAGTATTGGATAAATCCCGCGAAGATATCGTAAATGACATTTATAGGTTTAGTATGGGATTTTGCCATCATGAGTACACAGCCTCGTTCTGGTGTATTTTCAGAATTAAAAACGTTCATAACTCCGCAAGAACATGTCATTTTGTCCTAAAACTTTTACACTTATCTTATATAAATATGTTCTTTTAGTGTAACATGTTAAACCTTGAAATTAAGCATTTTAGAAAATTGATGTACATCAGAACGAGGCTGTGTACTCATGACGGCAAAATCCCATACTAAACCCTAGAAATGTCATTTACGATATCTTCGCGGAATTTTATCCAATACTTTTGAAAATTTCCAAACATATTGATGAATAATTGCTTTTTCAGATGGCAGTGGTTATCAGTTTATGTCAAAAGATTCTAGTATCCTGATCTCGAAAATCAGCACCCGTGCATAAGGCGTATAACGTTGTAGATCTGAGTGAACCATTCTTCGAAGAGTGTCACAGGCTACTAGACATTACATGTTCTGGTCAGACGTGCACGACATAGGCTCAGCTCATGTGGTCGAGGCTGCACTTTTTCTGTTTTGGGCCCTATGTGACAACACCCGGATTTATTGGCGCTGTAAGTACTTATTATGAATTAATTTATTACTATTTGGCCAAATAAATTGGAGAAACGACCTTTTTATGATCGAAAAACGTTTTGAAAATGTCAAAACTAGAAACTCAGTTTACAGGTAACATGATGTGCAAACTTAGCATCAGCTGTTTCTTTGACTGTTAAACAGTTCAAGCGAATTCAATATACTCACAGCATAGGTTTCGAAACCTTACCGGCCTTTACCATAAAAGTACAGAGATGTACAACTGATACTCGACACATTTACCTCATAACAAGACACCTTCGCGAACGACGACACCATAACAAGACGAACGACGACAAAGGCGAACGTAACTTGTGTATAAAACTGATGAAAACAATACCCTTGTCGCTTTATGTAGAAATGACCGAACATAGTTTTATGCTTGGAAATGCTTATTACAGGCAAAGAGGATTTCGGCGCATGAATTTGTAGGCCTGGATAAGAAGTACGGATGTTGATTGTTGTGATACATGGCGCGCGAAATTTAAAACCGATCCTTCGTACGCGTGCAGGTGCCAATGAAAATCGTATAGATAACTACCGAATACGAAACATATGGACACGTCCGTCTATTATAACTGTTTTAGACGTAAAATTACAATTTCTTCATTAACTTTACTGTTGAAATATGATTTTATTAAGAAAATCATTTTACCCCGTTGTTCAGCCATGTACAACCATTGTCCGCCATATTCAAACTCATTATTATTCAAACATTGTGGGCGGAGCATGCCCTTTTATAGTGCATGCGTCCTCGTGTTTAATATCTACATCAAAGTTGAAGAATTGGGATCCCTGTGTAAATTTCGTAGGCCGTGGTCGGAGTTTGAATATGAGTTTGATTTTCGCTTCTAGAAAGCTTCCCTTTTCTGCCTTGTTCTTCAAATACTTGCTACAAATAAAGATTGATGGTTATTTGAGGGTTTGAGGCGTATTTAGTGGATTTCGGGTCAGTCGGATTTCGATTTCGAATTCAGGTTTTCGCCTGAACTCAGTCAAAGACGTTGCCGGCAACATACACATAATGCAAATCCAAGTCATTATTAGATATCAATAGCATACTGTATAAAATTGTATAATCTTGATTGTGCTGATCGTGACAGTCATGTTGCTTTTATAGTGCAACTGCGTCTGGATCGGATTCGTGTTTAATATTTTCTACATCAAAGTTTGAAACTGAATTGGGATCCTACGTGTGTAAATTTCGTAGGCCGTGACATCGAGCGGAGTTTGAATATGAGTTTGATTTTCGCTTCTAGAAAGCTTCCCTTTTCTGCCTTGTTCTTCAAATACTTGCTACAAATAAAGATTGATGGTTATTTGAGGGTTTGAGGCGTATTTAGTGGATTTCGGGTCAGTCGGATTTCGATTTCGAATTCAGGTTTTCGCCTGAACTCAGTCAAAGACGTAGCTCACGGCAACAACACACATAATGCAAATCCAAGTCCAATTCCTCGTCAAGTTAGATATAAATAGCATACTGTATAAAATTGTATAATCTTGATTCGCGTGTGCTGAATAAAGACTTCAGTGCACGCGTGCTGATCGTGACAGTCTTCGTTGCTTTCAAGTTCAACTGACTTCTGGATCGGATTCCAGTTATCCAGGTTGTAATGCTTTTCTGTACAATGAAACAGTTTCACTTCAAGTTTGTATAACTGATAAAGGCTTTCAAGGCTTCCATGCTAAAAGTCTACTTTGAAGGAGAGACAGTTCGCGAATATCTGCATGTTGACATCGAGCGAAGAGTCGTTACGTAGACCTTGTGGCATTGATGGCTCTTCGTTTTTCTCTGCTGAAAGATCTTCTCGTCTTTGACTACACACCGAACACTCTGACGAGTAAAGAGTGCAAGATTTCTCTCGAAAAATTTCACATGAAGTGCCTTCCCAGTCCAAAATAGCCGTCTTCTGAGTTGCTGGGTACCGGAAGTATTGCGCAACTTTTCGATTTTCTGATGCCGACACACACAAAAAAAGTACTTGCTGTGTTTCTCAACTCGTGCCGGCCAAAGGCCTGGGCACGAGATAAAATTCACTAAGGAAATCTCTGGGTCCTGCCGGAACTACCTTAATGGGGAGCAGTAAGAGTATTTTGAAATCATCCACCTTAGCTTTACATAAAAATATATTCGGACATATTTTTCTTTACTGTTTGCATTGTTTTGATATGCACAGTGTATGCAGGGGAAACCATTTGTTGACATGTTGAAACTCGCACGAGCGTATGGTACTATTTTTACGTCTAAAATGCTGTACTTACATGAATGCTTTAGATTTGTTTCGTAAAATAAACATTCACAGTTGAGACACACCAAATCGCCATATCTAGTTGTCTCTGGGATTCAGTCGAAACCCTACTTGAGTCTTTGCTATAAACTGCAGATCAATGACTGACAAATCAATTTATATTATCCTTGTTTACGAACTTCAATCAGTCTCTCTGCGGTAGTTAGACATGAAATACATTGTAGAACATTTCTACTTCGAAATGTTTCAGTGAAAAACAGATTGTAATTGTATTTGCAGCAATTTTAGCTGCTCGCTTCACGTGATCAACAGCTCCGAACGTGTTCTATGACCGGAAGTGCACAGTGATTGGTCAATTTCGTGTTCTAAAAATAACTTGTTCAAACGCCGACCCAGATTTTAATGCTACATGGATGCTCCTACTTATGGGCTCCTGATTCATGCATTATTACAGTGAAATAAGCGAGCCAAATCTCTTCTTGCTACACAGAGAGGCCCGAGGGCGCCTTAAACAATACGACACGGTACCGTAACTTTCCCACTCATACAAAAACGCCGAGTTTATTTCCCAAGTTTTAGTTTTATTTTTCCATCGCAGAACGACCAGTTACCGGCTTTGAGTCGATTGTAACATTTGCTTCGATCATATGTTTAACAAATCTTTCAACACACTTTGGGCTCAAAGTTAGTTAGTTATTATTTAATTTTTCTTTATTATTACTGACCTGGATTAGTTTCCAGTACTTTGCTGTATCAGCTACTGAAATGGCTACATTTGACCTAGCGGGGCCCAGTACCAAGATAACTTCTTTCTTGGTTAAATATTCATACAATATCTTATTTCCTAAACCTGTTTCTCCCTATTTTAATAAAGAGCATGGAAAGCACAGTTAGTTATATACAATCAGAAGCTCATAAGTGGGTTCATATAATACAGCTACCCAATCAAAGCGCGTGTTCTAAATAACTAACCTTGTAGTCATGCTACAGCTACCCAACAACAACAACAACAGCAACAACAACAACAACAACAACAACAACAACAACAACAACAACAACAACAACAACAACGACAACGACGACAACAACAACAACAACAACAACAACAACAACAACAACAACAACAACAACAACAACAACAACAACAACAACAACAACAACAACAACAACAACGACGACGACAACAACAACAACAACAACAACAACAATTTTATTTAGCACCTGAATAGGAATTACAGAATTTAGAAAAGACTAACTGTATAACATAGTAAAAGATAGCTGGCTAATTACAATAACCACAGGGTTAATCTAGGTAATTAGTTGATTAAAGTACAGTGAATATAAAATGTCAGGTAATTAAGTGTTAAACAAATAATACAGTGCATTGAACCTCTATTAAGGGGACACCCTCGGGACCAGGGAAAGTGTCCCCTTAATGGAGGTGTCCCCTAGCTGAGTAGAGGTTGGGCGGGGTTTAACCAGCTAAACAAAAATGTCTGTTTTCTTTACTTGGAATGCAGTCATTTATTTATTCAACAGTCAAATGCATTAAGCTTACAACAGCAACTTTGGACTGTTTAAATTGTGATTTGACTTGTCGCTTGTAGATTAGATTAGCCGGGTAATTATATGATTACCAATTACGGTAATAATATTCATGAAATTTTTAACAGACAATTACTTTTGCAATTCAAGTGCACTGCAGCGTGTAAATAACCTACTTAGCCAAACAGAATCGTTACTTTCTTTCATGTACTGTGTATTAATATTAGTAGTTGTCCCCTTAATGGAGGTTAAAATAGCACTCGGGATGCTCAAAAAGTGTCCCTGTCCCCTTAATAGTAGCCTCCTAAAGCAGACGCGTGTCCAGGCTTCCGTTTTAATTCGCTGGCCACTGGCGTCTGCTCAGATGAACCATACATTCCTTTACAATTGTTTTACGCACCATTGAACTAGCCAATGAAATCACTCGTATTATCAGCTCAACTCAGTTCACACGGTCGAGTTATTTTTAGAGATATCGTGTTGCAAACCTCTAGCTTGTTCAAAATTAATAATCCTTTGAATGATGATGTTTTAAACCTTCGAGTTTTTTTCGATCTTTTTTTTCGAACTTTATATTGCCTCATAGCCTCTCAAATGGAGCATTGAGTTGAAATACACTTAGTAATCAAAATAAATCATTTTTCTGATCAATTTGCTCAATCGATAATTTATCTTTATGTGTTAGAAAAAAACCTAAGTGTTCACGGTTCGAGTGTCCACACCGTAAATGACCACAGATAATGATATAAACACTCCAAAGAAAATCATCAACGAAGACTTATGCTTTATTTGTACCAAAAGTGAGTCAAAGGAGAACAAAATATTCGGACGAACGAAAGTTCATTTACTGGCACTCTTGTCCCGTACTTTGGATACTAGTATCAACATACAAGAGTATCACGATTTTCAAGTCACTTTGTTTTATTTTGAGACGTCAATATTTTGTGGTATTGACGTCTCAAAATTACCGCGCGCGATTGGCTCACAGGATATGATTGACAGCGAAAATGACATTTTATTGGTATCTGGCTTTCAACTACAATGCGAATGCAGGAATGTTCTTCGATTTTTCAAGGAAAATTCAAGGTTATTCCACAGTAAAAAGGAGTTTCTACAATGCAGTATTATCAGTATTATGTTATGTGTATAAACAAGGGAAGCTAAGGTCGTAGTTAAGGGTGGACTAACATATTTCGTTACTATGCAACCGCGTTGCTATGGGGTTTTGCATGTCTTCAATTCTTTAGCTTTGTTGAGGATTTTCTTCTGAAATTTTGATATTTTATAGCCTTGTTAAACATCCTACTTCTCTCTAGGGGTTTTAAATTTCGCTTTAGCAGAAATGAGCAAGCATACAATTTATGAATTGAAAGTCATACAATTCGCGCATCTCCTGCTTGGGCATGCTCGAGGATCCAGCGGTTTTTGTCCGCGCTCCGAAGTCACCGGCCGAAACAACCCGCTGGATAAATTACCTGCTAGTACGAGTTCTGTGGCGTGATACGAATCTTGATTTTGATTGGCCCTCTTTTTGAGGGTAAAAAAACATAATTTTCAAAGATAGCGTCCATGTTGACGGATGTTTTAAAGAAATGCATTTGCGTGATGCGATCGATCACATACTCTAGTTTTTCCCCGGGATCGATTTCCTAAAGCCAGAACAGTTCTTGGACCTTCATGGTTCTCGAAGCGTTTAATTATCGTTAAAAAAAAAGGGGAATGATATTTTGCACAGCTACCGACAGGATATGTCAAAAGCTTGATATTTTTGCTTGTGATATCCGATCCTTTGCGCTGGTAAATGTGTTGTTTGAATTGGGAGGCCAGAAACGATTTGAAGCTACAAGTACCGCCAACTGAAAGAATACGCACCACGAGTACGGAATACGGAGTTTTCAGCGTATATATCATTATGAACAATCTGGACTTCAGTTGTCACTTCATTTTTGACATTTCTTTAGGGTCTGAAATGCGAGCTATACTAAATCCGTTTGAGAGCGTATCACGCCCCAGAACTCGTACTAGTAGGTAATTTATCCAGCGGGTTGTTTCGGCCGGTGACTTCGGAGCGCGGACAAAACCGCTGGATCCTCGAGCATGCTGCTTGGGTACAACAGGAAAATCAAAACGTCTTTGCTGCATAATAATTTTTATGCCAAATAACAGAATAGAGAACTGTCTAAACATTTTCGTAGGATTCTTTTCCGAAATCCATCAATTCAATTCTGAAAAAGAACAGTAAATTTAACAAGACTTCACTGCGCATGCGCAGATTCTCGTTTTCAAAAACCTTCAACATTTTCGAGCACGTTCACTGAGGGTTATTTTTTTCTAACCTAGAATGTCAACAACAACCTAGTCAACATTGCTGAGCATGCTTTTTAAAAACTGAAGACAATATGACAAGTTATGGAATTAATCCTTAAAAACAGCTCGAAAAACGTCCATAAAAAAATCATTTTTCATTTAAATACCAAATCCATGCTCAGTTGTCTGCTCCTTGTGTTGTAGAACAAGTGTATAATCATAGATTTACAGTATCTTATAAATCCTTGGAAAAAAAGAGCGTTTTCTGTTTTGATGACATCATTGTGACGTAATTTCGTGACGTCATGCTCTGACAAAGCTTTCTCCCTTACAATCACTTCCTATAAGTCCCTTCTCTTCTCTTTGAATTTTACGATTTTTTTGAGGTTTCAAATTTTCCTTACCAACAGTCGAAATAAATATGTTAGTCCACCCTTAAGGTGAGAAATGATTCTGTCAAACTTCATTCACAGCTAAAATTTCATTTCACGGCGAAAGCTACGAACACTCTAGTTTCTTGATAAAACTTGATGCTGTAAAAGTGTAAATTACAATCAGGCATATGATGAAAACCTTGATCAGTTTAAGACAATAAAACAGTTATTATAATTATTTGGTCGTTTGTTTATTGCAGAATAACATTGAATGAAGTTGAATGAATTTACAGTGAAAGTTGTTCTTTGCCGTGAAAATCCGGCCAATCTTGACGTAGAATCTTGTGCTTATATTTGCCGTCTTTTGAGCTATTTTCCACCCTGCATTGGACTTGACGTCGACTGACATATTGCAGTCACATTTGCCCTTGTATATACAGAAGATTGAGGGTTAAAACATCGCTGAATTTTCACGAAATTATATTTACTGAATCAATTCACTTTCAATCCGGCGAACCGTACGATAAACTTTGGATTTGTTTTCATTCGCTTTTCTGCCAAAATAAGAGATGAAATGCTTGTCATGACATAAAAGAGGAAGCTTGTCAATAGTTCTTTATAATCATGCACTATCATGTTAACTTGTTTAAACTGTCATTTAAACTTTTTTTTAAATCTTTTTGTACTGAAAACAGTTTTCAAAAACTTCAATCGTCGCCACGTCAACGCGCGAGGTGGTGAGAATTTGAACAAAATCAGAATGCTTTCCTTGTTATTTTATTAGTTTTTCTTGCGAATTATTGTAGAATCGTGATACAAAACTAATTGCGATTTTGAGACGGCGATACCACAAAATATTGACGGCGTTGGTAGAAAATATATTCCGTATTGGGCTCCGTCGCGCAATATTTTGAATACGGTAACTCTTTGTTTGTCTGCAGGAGTTGCTTTGCTAAAGTAAACAAGACGCTCAATGAGCGTACACTCGGGCTTATGAAAAGGACAATGTCAGTTGCGTGAGGAGAGACCTGACAATGACTGACAGTTGCGTGACGATGGAGACTATATGTCTGCCAGATGAAGGGCTATACGATCTCGATTTACGAACATTGACCTTGCTTGCTTTAAATGCTTTGATGTAGTTTTGAAGTACGATTTTGACGATTCCTTTTCCTTCTGAATTTTTCAAACGTGGAATAAAATAAACATCCATCATGAGTTACTGAAAATAACTCGACTGGCTCGACTGTTTGCATGACTTCTGTACATATAGCTTTCTGTCAATAGATGGAGTTATACATGACCGTTGTACGGCGTTGGTCGTGAGTTTAATTATAACAAGAGTCCGCGGAGATCTTTATCTATGAGTCAGACACAAGTCTCCCTCGTCATTGAGCGTCTTCTTCTGTAATAGATCCCTAAAATCTAAGGACGTTTTGATTTCGATTGTATTTTTGCCGTTCACTGACCTGTTTTGAGCGTGGAAATTCGGTTTTAAATCAACGGTTCTAAAATTAGGTCGCGTAATAGATGTATGACTCAGATAAGGATCACTTTACAACTGTCATCTTACTGAAATTAAGAACACGGATTTTCGAACATTGACCTTGCTCGATCGCCTTTGTCTCAATTCATTTTTGGATATGAGTTCGAGTTCGTGGAAAGGCGTTATAGAACAGCCGTTCTCAAACTCATTAATTATTCATGAGGTAACCAGCCAATCCGGTGCATCAATCCGGTCACATGATGGACCTGGAAACCCCGGAAAGTCCGCTCAAGAGTACTTTGAAATGATTTCAAAGTCCAAGGACTTTGAAATAATTTCAAAGTCCAAGGACTTTGAAATGATAGTTTTCAAAGTCCAAGGACTTTGAAATCATTTCAAAGTACTCTTTCCTGAGTTCTTATCCCTCATATAACAATCATCGGAACCTTGGACAGAGTACCACTCTGTCCGAATGAGATTCAATCTGAAAGCAGGCTCTACTTCATGCTACTCAAGAGTCCAACACATGTGGGATATTATTTATATACGATGTACTCGTCTCTGCGCATGAGCAGAGAATATGCAGACTGGAATTCTTGTTTTTCCGGGCTAAAATCTTGCAACTCTTTATTTATTGCCTTTAGGCCATTGCATGTAATAATTAATGAGTATGAGAAGTCGTTTCAAAACCTCGAATTCGGACTAGACGGGGTTTCCAGTCCTCGGCTTCGCCTCGGACTGGAAACCCCGTCTAGTCCTCATTCTCGGCTTTGAAACATTACATAAAACACGGGCTTTAAACAGGCTCATTTCACAGACAAAAGCATACGGCTATTCGTGTGGGCCCACTCTGAAAGATGTCGTTTCATTTATAACAAAAGCAAACGCGCCTTAGCTTCATCGTGGAATGATCAACTACAATCCTGAACTTAATAGCTTGAAGATCTATGATGAGAAATCTTGAAACTCGATAGGATCAAATTCATCGCATTCTTCGCATTTTTTCTTCATTCCATCACCTGAAAAAAAAAAAAAAAAAAAAAAAAAAGAAGAAAGTGTATTTTCTAACTCGGGCTTCCTTCGGAAGGGCCCGAGTAATAAATGACTAGAATCGTTTGTACCGTTGTCGTAGATCAGTTTCAATGCTTGATATATCAGTAATGACTTTCCATAACCAGTCGGAAGGTTGACGACACGTCCTTTTTTTCAAAATTAATCGCTTGGATTTACTTTTGCTGGTGGATATTCAAGTATTGAATTTTGAAAACATCACATCGCTAGCTTCAAAACACTCTTCAAACTCCAGTACGAACTGTTCACGTGATGTTTGTTCGTGGAAGTCCGTTGAGGTCAAAGTCCGCACCACCACAGATTTAAGAGGTTCGTTCTGATTGGCTAATCCACTGGAAAGGAATGTATGGTTCATTTGAGCAGACGCTAGTGGCCAGCGAAGTAAAACGGAAGCCTGGACACGCGTCTGCTTTAGGAGGATACTTTAAAATAGAGGTGTTTCTTTAATATAGGTGGTAAATACAAAGACTATATGAGTGTTTTTCCAGGACCTGGAAAAGTGTCCCCTTAATGGAGGTGCGTGTCCCCTGAATAGAGGTGTCCCAAAGTAGAGGTTCCACTGTATGCAGAAGTTTATAAATGATATACTTAAGGAAAATCAATAATAAATTAAATGAATTATTAAATCAAAACGCGTGTTCTAAATAACTAACCTTGGAGTCGTTATTCATAAGCAATAGTTCGTAATCATTCAAGATACTCGTGTCATTGTTAATGATTTCGAACGCCATTTCAGCGGCCACCGAGATTCCGCGCCCCCACCATCTGTAATTACCGGTCAGCGGTGAAATACAACCAATGTAGAGTGGATGTTTAGCAGACACAAGTGAAGTAAAACAAGTTGAACATGCAAAACTGAGTATTAGGAGCTGGAAGGTTTTCATCTGAAAACAAGTAAATAGTATTATAACTGAATTAACTGAGTGCAGGAGCCCATAAGTAGGAGCGTCCATACGGTATTGGGTAGTGTCACAGCGTTTTCACAGGTGTGGTTATTTTTAGAACAGTTTTCCCGCGAATTTTGACCAATCAGAGAACGTTTCCTGTGTGACGTTTTTTTAAATTTTTGATGAGATGGCAGGTAAAATAAAGATGGCATCCGATAGCGACAAAGAGATTCTTCAAGTGAACTAAACTACGAATCGTCTAGTGATAGTGAGAGCAGTATTGAGTCATTCGGTACAAGATAATCACTTGAAAGTGATAGTGGTGACGATTGTGCTTCTAAAGGCATCCGGCAAAGCTAGTAGTGATTCGAAGAACTCCAACACGAAGGGACCGACTGAGAAGCTGTTGTAGCGTGTGAATGCAAATTAGCCGAAGACTTTCAAAGACATATTTTCGTCTAAACTATTTCGTCAGAAAGTGAATTCAATTTATTCTTGGATGTGGTTTAGTGGTATCTTGTAATTATCGTTGTGGAGTTTGAAGACTGACAAAGCTATTCAAAAACAAATTCGCTGAAACTGCATAAGCGACAAGACGAGTGAATCAAATTACAAATAATATTTGTGAAAGTAAGCGTTTTTGTTGTGTCTTTTCTGTTACCTAAAATGACTTAAAAATGGATTGTGAATCAGTATTTTTGTGAGTCTGCCGATTTGAAATATATTAATAAAAACACCTTCATTCAAGTTTTGATGTTTAATTTAATGGATTCACTGAGCTTATTATTTTATACACACGCTTCACTGTCAATATAAAGCCGAATAGTTGAGCGAAACTGACTCAAAATTGCTTTGTTTTTAAATTCAGTGACCTTCTTACTACTGCGCCGGTACTCAGACATTCAAACAGTCGGCTGAAACTTGTCAATTAATCAAATTTAAAACTCAAACGAATTGAAAACTAAACTGATACATTCTTCGACCAAATGATCCATAATGTAGCTCAAAATCATATTTGGTTTCCATTTGGTGGGTCTTCTGACTTTTATTTTTAAGTTTTCTGATTTTTGAGACCAAATTACCGGTACAAACCAACTGCCTAAAAATAGACTATCGCTTTCAATGCACCTTACTTGACTTTAACTTTGACTTTCTAACGTTTCAGTGGCACAACGCTTCATAATACGTTTGTATTTCTCCGTGAGGTAAACAGGAACTGATATTTCTGATCAGAAAACACGCGTTCACTCACATTATCTATCCTCGAAACTCTGCCACGAAATCGCCTGGCCATCACTTCAATTCAAATCCTGTAAGTTCACTTCGTTCGGGAAACGCAGTCTAGAATTTTAGGTCAAGGTTCAAAGTAGCGGCCTATGGAATCCCGGGAAGTTGTTGGTATGATAAAATTGTGAATCAGACACAAAGAAAACTGGATAATCCTGACTTTTATTTGTACATTCATCTCTTCGGGTCTTTCGAAATTCCGCCATTTTATTTTTGACGTGAAACCGGAAATGAAACCGCCATACCGGAAACGTTCTCTGATTGGTCAATTGACCTTCTTTCGCGGAAAAACTGTTCTAAAAATAACCACACTTGTGAAAACGCTGTGACATAGACCCAATATAGAGCATGGACGCTCCTACTTATGGGCTCCTGCTGAGTGGAATATTGATATTTAAGAAATATAAAACGCTTTCCGTCCTTTCCGTGTTATATAGTCTGATCTAAACACGCTGGGAGAACACGAGAGAAGCGTAGAAAACCACGAGCCGTAGGTGAGTGGATTTCAGCCGCTTCTCAATCATATAAAAATTAAGTCAGGCTATTGTACCTTATAAGCCATCGATAAATTTTCGCGCGCGCCCGTTGGTTAAAACGGGTCACGTGGTGTCAGGTAGTATCCCCCAGTTTTGAGATGATATCTCCCACTTTGGAGAAAAATGAAATTATCTCAACTTTTTAAAGACTGTAATGTATTTTTAATAGGAATATTAGCTTGTATAACATACATGTGGTGTACTTGTTCCTTTTGGGGGATTTTAACGTCGATACGACAGGTATTTGCACAGGCAGCCCAACCATTGCTTTTGAGGCTACTAAACAAATAAAATGATATTTGCGTCTTTTTTGATGGGTTTCCTGTGGTAGAGCGCGCGCGCGCGCGATACGTATTATATTGGGTTCCCTGTGCATAGAAATGTATAATATTGGGATCCCTGTGTACGACCTGAGGGACGCACCCGCAGCAATGTGTATATTGAAACAAGGTGTGAAACTGATGGCGTATCATGGCCTGATGTGCGCCGCATTTTGTTGGTGCAGCCGAACATCCAACGAAGCTAGAGCCGAAGCCGACGTGCGCTGCAGGCCCGTGGGGGGTACCCAGGGTAAAGTCGCTGGAGTTTTGAAAAATGGCGGAGAAGTTGATGAAACAAAACATGAAGTTTTCGGTGTAAGCGTTTGAATTCTATTCCTTATCCATGGTAAGTTAAGCAATTCACAATTCATGTCAACTTTAAGTAACTTTAAAAGAAGTTCGGCGGTTTGAAAGTAGTTAATTTTCATTTTGAATGGTGGAGAATTGCATGTTGTACTCGACATGCGAAAGTTTCGTTGAAAAGCAACTTAACTCTAAAAGTAACTTTGTCAAGGTTTTTACGTAGTATTTGCTCTAATTGTTCTCTAATAAAAACACTTGCCTATACTACAGCAGAAGGGCTGTTTAATAATCATCAACCAATTATTTTTCATAAATTATAACCGTGAGCTATTTGACATGGCTGTGTCAGTTGTCAGTGATCAAAATACACTTCAACAAGGAACTCTCAACTGACTTATGGTACTTTATCTGTTTAAACATTTTGACTGGCTCATCTAGAAAGTGTTTGACATATTTTGTTACTTTCTTACAGTTGTTCTTAAAACACAAGGGAACGCCAACACAGCATAAACCGGCATCTAAAGCAAAAATATAGACGAACTCAATTCACTGGCATCGAAGGAGACATGAATGGATCGGAGATTGACTCATGAAGTTGATGTGAACTAAAAATTAACAGTTCTTCATTATTGTCATTGAAATAACACAACTCATTTAGCAAATGACTATCACTGAGAGAAACAAAGAGTAATTAAATACGGTTTTCGTAAGAATGTAAGTATCGCTTCCAAGTTCTTACAAATTGTTCATCTGATTACGAACTCCGACGTTTGTTATTCATTCACAACTCGTCGATTGTGGTATTGCTGATCAAAATAGTGAATAAATTACACAGAAAGAACGGGAAAACAGTGTGTGAAAAGCTAGTAAACTTATTTTAAATGATTGTTGAAATAAATACGTTTGTTTGTCATATTGTGTATAAGACGTACAAGTATTGATAGTAAAAATGTGTTGTGTAGTACTAAAGATTGAGACTATTCAGCATTTTAAAAACACAATGCCTCAATTTTGAAGCATGTTCATTGATACAATTCAAAACACAATACAAATACTTTATAAAAGTCAAAACAGAAAACAAATAAATTATATTGTAGATGTTTTGACTTATGTTTAGTGAAAATATAAATATTAAAACTTGCCAAAAAGAGCACAGTTCAGATTTGACGAGCGCTTGCCGATGTCCTCTCGAAGGCAAAATCCGACTGTCTCACGGAAAAGTGCACCAACAAAATGCGGCGCACATCCTGCCATGAGGCGCAAAATGCCAAAATTAAAATTCCTCAGCGTACGGTGAAGATAGACGACTGACACTTATAAAGTGTTCAGAGAATACGGTAAAGTTTAGTTATTCGAAGAAAAAATGAATTTTCACGTCATATTGACAAAGATTAGCGGCAAAAACGTATTTGTTACGTGACCGAGTTTCACACCTTGTTTCAATATACACATGTACTGCGGGACGCGCGGGATGTGCACAGGGAACCCAACATAGGACATTACTCAGCACAGGGAACCCAACCTTACGTATTGCGCGCGCGCGCTCTACCACAGGAAACCCATAAAAAGACGCAAATATCATTTTATTTGATTATTTAGTAGCCTCAACAGCAATGGTTGGGCTGCCTGTGGTATTTGAGGTATTTTTATACTTTTTGATCCTGGAACTACGAACAAACGTCAAAATCGGCGCCCAAAAATTCACTCAAATAAAACCCAAAATAGATTCCGAAAGACAAGCAAAATAATCGAACTTGCCCACACTGCGACGAACAGAATCGGCTGGATAAGTGCCTGACAAATTACTACTGTGAGTGACAGGATATATTTGCTTCGTCAGCAACGTCGCTGCTTCGACTAACTCGGAACCAGTCACATTATCAGCCAATGCTACTCGAAAGAAAGATGTTTAAACTGCAAAAGTATTGTAAATCGGAAAACCCTCTTCAGTCCATATCCCGCCTTGAGGACACCCACAAGGTGAATGAAACACCCAAAAGCACACCAAAACAACAGACGCCGACGCACATGAGAACCACACAAGTACCCCACTCAGATGGAACAATTTACGACTCCAGCCAATAGAAACGGAACTACTGGAGGTGACGACGTTCGGTTCGCGCGATAGCAGAATAATGGAATATAAAGTCGCCAAATTCCATATCCAAAAAAATGAAGAGAGCATCGAGCTAAATGAGTCAGTCACCCCTATCATATGCTCTCCGCTGGCGTGTTAAATGAAACGCGATTGTCTAGATCATGTTGAGCTGCAGGGACTCCAACTAGCCGACCCACCACAAAACGTCGACCTCCTTGACGTAGACATCATCATTGGAAACGACCTTTACCGCTACATGATAACAGGAGAAGTTGTGAAGTGCGCAGACGGAGGAATCATCGCTATGAACAGCACGTTACTCCCTGGTCCTGTCACCCAAGACAACAGCAATCAAGCCTCTAATTACACAATGTGCAATAGAATAGACATCAAACCACTCGAAGAACAATTGGAGGATATTCTCCCTAGATTCTGGGAAATCAATACAATAGACCAAGAGAAAATGAGGTAAGAGAAGGAATCCCTGGTACCCCATCATGTGCCCCGTTAATTCTATTTTTAGATCGAAGCTATTTTTAGCTTTAGTTATCATGCACGCGCAACCACTCTTGACTTGTAGAATTTTAAAATACTCAACCTTACCTTGGTTTTTCCTTTCAAAAACGTTTTATTTTTTTGCCATTAAAAAGAAAAGCAAAAGACTACACAGCTTCTGCTCCAAGAAAACAAAGCAGTGGTCGCACGATTTCTATGATGTTTACATGCAAAGTCTGCACTGAATACAAATACAAGACTGAGCGAAACAATATCGTCAACTCTCTGAGACTGAAAGGCCACAATTTAATTCTCTAATACTCCGTTCACACCAAACCTTGTTTAGATAAACTGAGTTTATTCTCGCTTCTCTAATTCGAGGGCATTTGATTTCACAAGAATCAAACTACCTGGAATTTCTACTGTGCAACAGAAAGGACAGTTTACCAGCAGTTTTGTGCCAAAGGTTGCATGGCGTTTGTAGATAATTTCCTAAACCCGTTTAGTTAAACCATGTTTAAGCCTTGGTGTGAACGGGGTATATGACTCATTGAAGGATTTTACGAATACTCAGGCGAATTGAGCAAAATGAAGGTGCTACAAATATAAACTACACAACGGTCAAAGTCAAAGCAATCACGAAAACAAACTCTAAAGTTAAAGTGGTCTTACCGGCACTTGTATTCAACAATTACGAATTCCAAGCGTTATTCTCAGGTTGGAAAACACGAAGGAAACTTTACAAGAGCCAACATCACCAAAACCTTGAAGCACCAGCCATATTGTGGACATGACAATTTAATTCAACCATCTGCAGTCCTACAAGACGCCGGCTACAACAAAACGACTCCTTGCACTTTTTAATATCGGTTTTCTCTGTCGAAGGACATGGCAAACTGAAGCTGTTTTCCTCTATTTAGAATCGTCTCAAGTGTCCCAAATTCACAATAATTTCAGTCAAATCCCAAAAGGATAATTTGGTAAAATCCTTTATTGAGTTTTCGAAGTAAACATTGGTAAAATGTTCGAGAAAGTTGAGAAGATTTTCTTCGCTCACTTCGCTCAATTTTGACTTTTCATATCAAAGTTGTGCGTAACGGCCTGCGCGACCTCGCCTTATATGATCTGACCAATCACGTTCCGTTCTAAAGATAGATTGATTCTAAAAATAGAATTAACGGGGCACATGATGGGTCAAGAGCCCAATACCAGCGATTCCTTCTCTTACCTCATTTTCTCTTGAATAGACACATTAGAAAACACAGAAATCGAGCACGATGTGTTAAAGATCTTCAACGACACCATACAATTCAATCAGGAATCGGGACGATACGTCGTTAGACTCCCATGGAAGGATGACAAACAAGAACTACCCAGCAACTTTGGGCTGAGCAAAAGAAGGCTGAACAGCCTTCAACACAGCCTACAAAAAGGGATCCTACTCTTATTAAGAGTTACAATAATCACATCGAAGATCAAGTTCGACAAGGCTTTATCGAAAAGGTAACAGACCCTAGTAAACATGAAGGAATCGTACACTTTATCCCGCACTTCCCTGTCTTTAAGGTATCAGGATACGTTTTGGACCCCTATGTCTTCGGACTTCAACAACACGCACGCTTTACAATATTTTACCAATAAAGTATACATTTTCTGAAAGCTGAATAAATGTAGTTTTTGAGTATACTTTCATATTATTAGATTTCGCATTATAGAAATTGTTAGGCGAGTATACGTGAAATTCGACCGTAGTGCGTTCTAAAAGTTCGATTGCACATGGAATTTAAGCTATGCTTGTGAAAAACATACTAACAGACTCTCGAGATAATGAACTTCAAAACTGTGTCTCAATTTTTCGATATCTGTTTTGGATCAACCGCAATCCTACGCCAAAGTTAAACAATTGATTTTAGAGCTATGTTGTCAACAAATAGGGCCATAACGTTTGAACGAAAATAACATGAAGAAATCTGAGAAACCGTTTTTTAGATCAACTACTGCTGAGCCACTTTTCAAATTTTCAGCGAAATCCATCGAAACCCTAGCGACATTAAGCATTTGAAAGACGTGCATTTAGCGCTGAAAATAGTTCCGAGAAAAGACGCAATTACTGTTTTGGAAGATCAAGCCACACCATGTTTATCCAACACCTAGCGTAATTGAATCTGTCAACCACTTGTCAAGATATCTGGTCAGTATTCAACAAAGGTGGACAGGTCATATGCAAATGACAAAATATCGCAGTAAATTTATTGTGCTCTGGCTTGTTCGAGTATTGCGGGTGCCGGGGCATGTTTTAGTGTGAATGTATTTGTATGGTTTTCAGCTCTGTTTGGGAACGGTTTCTTTGAAGACGAAGTCGACGATCTTCTTTTTGGATGAGAATATAAAGATTTACGTTTTCTTGAGGATGTGTAGTTGCTTTTACATGTAAAAAGTTCAAAAGTGTATCGTTGTGTTTAATAAAATTATTATGTATAGTTGTTGTATCGTTCGCCGCGTGGTTATGAGTGTCACGTACTGATGCGCTTCGAATGACGTCACAATCCAACCAATTACTGTTGACATATCGCTTCCTGTAGCAAATTAGTCACGATTTTGGTTATCTTCATTTTCTCTGCTTGATTCGTTAAAATTTGTAATTTCTTTTAAAGAAAGTCATAGAAAAAGGAAAGCTTATTTAAAATCTTTAAATATCCGATTTTGGAAATTTTTGCTAAAAAAACATAAAATGAGAGTAGTGTATGACGCCTCCGCCAGAAGTTTCAGCAAACTGAGCTTAAACGACTGCCTATACAAAGGCCCAAACCTCATGCAAGAGTTAATGGGTATCCTTCTGAGATTTCGACTTCACAAAATATTCACGGCTGACATAGAAAAGGCTTTACTACAAATCGAGTTAAACCAGATAGACAGAGACGCC
This sequence comes from Actinostola sp. cb2023, assembly GCA_033675265.1. Taxonomy (NCBI): domain Eukaryota; kingdom Metazoa; phylum Cnidaria; class Anthozoa; order Actiniaria; family Actinostolidae; genus Actinostola; species Actinostola sp. cb2023. The sequence continues at coordinate 280,833 of JAUJYZ010000691.1, read as the reverse complement.
ACAAGGTTCTTATATTATCAGCGCCCATGGCATTACTGTATGATGTACGCCGACGATTCCCAACTCTATGCAGTTCTGAAACATCCCCATGATGATACAGTACAGAAAATTGAACGTTGCATCACCGACATCAAGATATGGTCCATCACTAACAAGCTGTTTCTCAACGATGGCAAGACTGAGGTTCTTCGCATCTATTCCAAATTTCGTCAGCCTTCGCCTTTTACCGGAATCAACATCGGGGAACGCACCATAATTCTAGTTACAGAGGCACGTAATCTTGGTGTCACCTTTGATAAGAACCTATGTATGGACACATCTGTAAAAGTGCTTTCCTTGCAATCAGAGACATTGGCAGAATAAGACGTTACCTTGATCAATCTACCACTGAACGTCTCGTTCATGCCTTTATTTCTTCGCGTTTAGATCACTGTAACAGTATTCTCTTTGGACTTCCAGCTTATCTCATCGAACGCCTTCAGAAAATACAGAATACTGCCGCAAGACTTGTAACTCGATCTAAGAGCTCTGACAGTATCACACCAATCCTCAAGAAACTACACTGGCTTCCTGTCTCTGAACGTATTACTTTCAAAATTCTACTGCTAACCTACAAATGCCTTCACGACCTTGCTCCTCAGTACCTGTCCGATCTTCTCAAGCTCTACCAACCTAAACGTACTCTACGCTCTTCATCTAAATGCCTCCTTTACAACCCGACATCAAGAACTTCTACTTTTGGCGACAGAACTTTCTCAATGGCTGCACCTGCACTCTGGAACAATCTCCCTGATAACTTAAAACACTCTGCCTCCGTTGCTGCCTTCAAATCTTCACTTAAAACTTTCCTGTTTACTAGGAATATTTAATACCTTTTTTTTCTTCTATTTAGCTTTTGCCACTGTTTCGTCCTCTTAATTGTAAAAAGCAGCGAGACTATTGTATGATGCGTTTATAAAGAACTTATTATTATTATTATTATGGTTCAAAGACAAAACAACATGGAAAATTTACAAGTGTACATATTTCGCGTGTACTGTTCGGAGCTGCCCCTTCACCCTTCCTGTTAGGTGCCACAATTCCGAATACCACTGAACTCAATCGAAAGGAGACCGACAAGATAGCCATGGACTTGAAACAATTATGTACATGGACAACGTGGTTACAGGAATGGATAGTGAGAAGAAAGCTACCGAGTATTACTCCCGCTCTCGCGAATATCTGAAGGAAGCCGGCATGAACCTGCGTGGTGAATGGACGACAAGCTCCTCGCAACTAACCTGTAAGACACAAGAGGTCAAAACAGATGCAGCTCGCACAGTAAAAGTACTCGGCGTCGTGTGGAACTCTGAGTCAGATACACTCATTCTTTCCTTCGAGAAACTACTGGAAACAATCAAAGATATCAAGAAAATCACAAAGAGATATGTGCTTAACATCTCTGGCAAAATATAATAACCTTCTGTTGGCCTTAAATCAACTTTTAAAATTTGGATGTCAAAATTGTAACTGTAATCATCGGTAGGCAGAAGAGCAATAAAGGAAGTTTCAGAATAAGTATTAGTTAGTTGTGTTGCTCTATATTAGTCGTTTTTTTCTCTGTAAGATGTTGTTAAATTTATTGTAATTTCTTTAATAAAACAAAAATCGTCACGACGGTTTACGATCTCATTTTCTTTTGACCAAGTACTAATTGGATCATGGACGCCGAACTGTTCAGCCTTCAAAAACACTCCTAACTGCTTCATTAGTGAGAACCACATTGGCGTTTGGCTTGTTCCCCTTTCCTTGTGTTCTAAACTCTCGACGTCTGGATTTGAATACTTCTATGGACATCAGCCCTTGTGGCAGCCGGTATTGAACTGTGCATGGTTATCATCCAAGTAGGCTGGCCAACGAGAAAAGGGCGACATTGTGTCAGGTTCGTAGCTTGTCGCTGTTGTCTTTTTTTGTTGGCGGCCTGAATATAGAAAGTACACAAGCTCTGTTACTGGAACTATCTTTTACTCCTCGTGTTTCATGAGACTCGTCCAGAAAACGCTGGACTACACATTCATGTCGTACTTCGTACTTCCTTGTTGTTGTTCTTGGATATTATAGCTATGGATCATCGTACTTCCTTGTTGTTGTCCTTGGATATAGTCATGGATCATTGTTCTTCCTTGTTGTTGTAGTTGGATATAGATATGGATCATCGTACTTCCTTGTTGTAGTCCTTGGATATATTTATGGATCATCGTACTTCCTTGTTGTTGTCCTTGGATATAGTTATGGATCATCGTACTTCCTTGTTGTTGTCCTTGGACATAGATATGGATGATCGTACTTCCTTGTTGTTGTCCTTGGATATAGTTATGGATGATCGCACTTCCTTGTTGTTGTCCTTGGATATATTTATGGATGATCGCACTTCCTTGTTGTTGTCCTTGGATATATTTATGGATCATCGTACTTCCTTGTTGTTGTCCTTGGATATAGTCATGGATCATTGTTCTTCCTTGTTGTTGTAGTTGGATATAGATATGGATCATCGTACTTCCTTGTTGTAGTCCTTGGATATATTTATGGATCATCGTACTTCCTTGTTGTTGTCCTTGGATATATTTATGGATCATCGTACTTCCTTGTTGTTGTCCTTGGATATAGTTATGGATGATCGCACTTCCTTGTTGTTGTCCTTGGATATATTTATGGATGATCGCACTTCCTTGTTGTTGTCCTTGGAAATATTTATGGATCATCGCACTTCCTTGTTGTTGTCCTTGGATATATTTATGGATCATCGTACTTCCTTGTTGTTGTCCTTGGATAGTTATGGATGATCGCACTTCCTTGTTGTTGTCCTTGGATATATTTATGGATGATCGCACTTCCTTGTTGTTGTCCTTGGATATATTTATGGATCATCGTACTTCCTTGTTGTTGTCCTTGGATTAGTCATGGATCATTGTTCTTCCTTGTTGTTTGTATGGATATAGATCGTGGATCATCGCACTTCCTGTTGTAGTCTTGGATATATTTATATCATCATCGTACTTCCTTGTTGTTGTCCTTGGATATAGTTATGGATGATCGTACTTCCTTGTTGTTGTCCTTGGATATAGTTATGGATCATCGTACTTCCTTGTTGTTGTCCTTGGATATATTTATGGATCATCGTACTTCCTTGTTGTTGTCCTTGGATATATTATGGATCATCGTACTTCCTTGTTGTTGTCCTTGGATATATTTATGGATCATCGTACTTCCTTGTTGTTGTCCTTGGATATATTTATGGATCATCGTACTTCCTTGTTGTTGTCCTTGGATATATTTATGGATCATTGTACTTCCTTGTTGTAGTCCTTGGATATATTTATGGCTCATCGTACTTCCTTGTTGTTGTCCTTGGATATATGTATGGTTCATCGTACTTCCTTGTTGTTGTCCTTGGATATATTTATGGATCATCGTACTTCCTTGTTGTTGTCCTTGGATATAGTTATGGATGATCGCACTTCCTTGTTGTTGTCCTTGGATATATTTATGGATCATCGTACTTCCTTGTTGTTGTACTTGGATATAGATATGGATCATCGTACTTCCTTGTTGTTGTCCGTGGATATAGTTATGGATCATCGTACTTCCTTGTTGTTGTCCTTGGATATATGTATGGTTCATCGCACTTCCTTGTTGTTGTCCTTGGATATATTTATGGATCATCGTACTTCCTTGTTGTTGTACTTGGTATAGATATGGATCATCGTACTTCCTTGTTGTTGTCCGTGGATATAGTTATGGATCATCGTACTTCCTTGTTGTTGTCCTTGGATATATGTATGGTTCATCGCACTTCCTTGTTGTTGTCCTTGGATATATTTATGGATCATCGTTCTTCCTTGTTGTTGTAGTTGGATATAGATATGGATCATCGTACTTCCTTGTTGTTGTCCGTGGATATAGTTATGGATCATCGTACTTCCTTGTTGTTGTCCTTGGATAGAGTTATGGATCATCGTACTTCCTTGTTGTTGTCCTTGGATATAGTCATGGATCATCGTACTTCCTTGTTGTTGTCCTTGGATATATTTATGGATCATCGTTCTTCCTTGTTGTTGTAGTTGGATATAGATATGGATCATCGTACTTCCTTGTTGTTGTCCGTGGATATAGTTATGGATCATCGTACTTCCTTGTTGTTGTCCTTGGATAGAGTTATGGATCATCGTACTTCCTTGTTGTTGTCCTTGGATATAGTCATGGATCATCGTACTTCCTTGTTGTTGTCCTTGGATATATTTATGGATCATCGTACTTCCTTGTTGTTGTCCTTGGATATATGTATGGATCATTGTACTTCCTTGTTGTTGTCCTTGGATATACATATCAAACTTATGTTATACAAAAGGTCATTGTTTCGCAAATGCTAATGACGCGACGGCGGTCTATCAATAAAAACAGCATGATTTTGGTACATTTTTGCTTTTTACTGCATTGTTAAAATACAAATCAAAAACCTACCAACAGAATATAAAAGACGAATATTTAAGGAATGAATAAGCTAGCAATTCAAGCAAAAATAAATAGATTTGACTGTGTCATTTTCCGTTTCTTCAAAGTCGATCGAACTGAAATCTCTGAAGAGATATAGGAGAGCGTGACATACGCTACACACAAATACCTTATGAATTCCTTGGGAATTGTGTCAATCAAAAACCTACCGCCGGATTCTAATGCTCTGTAATTATACGCGCATTTTGATATAAAATACATGTATATTGAACTTAATTAAGCTGTGTCAAAATGAAATCTAAAACAATTTGTTTGGTAATTGTGAACATCATATTGGTGCTCTGTATCCCGGTCTGTATCAGTAGAAGCTACATAGGCCGGCGAATTCGCAAATAAATTATGGCTCGGAAAGGACGTTTTTTGAAGGCAATTTCCAATATTTACACACGAGATCAATAAGTAAGTTCGAATTTGTGATATATTTTCCCGTCGAGGAAACATATGCAGCTTTTCCATCTTCTCTTATATTCTAGCTACCTGATTTACACATTGTCAAAGGAAAAAGTTGAATTCAGAAATGATAAACCAGTCACGTACGAATCTGCTTTATTTAGCGATCATGGTGAACAAATTGCTGGATCAATCGGGCCTCAAACGTGCTTTAGTAAACAAAGTATTAACAAAAAAAGTTGTCCGCGTACGTGATACTGGATCCCAACAGGAGCAAATGTTCAATGATGCAGGACATAAGTTTGATATGAGTTATGGATCATCGTACTTCCTTGTTGTTGTCCTTGGATATAATTATGGATCATCGTACTTCCTTGTTGTTGTCCTTGGATATATTTATGGATCATCGTACTTCCTTGTTGTTGTCCTTGGATATAGTCATGGATCATCGTACTTCCTTGTTGTTGTCCTTGGATATATTTATGGATCATCGTACTTCCTTGTTGTTGTCCTTGGATATAGTTATGGATCATCGTACTTCCTTGTTGTTGTCCTTGGATATATGTATGGATCATCGTACTTCCTTGTTGTTGTCCTTGGATATAGTTATGGATCATCGTACTTCCTTGTTGTTGTCCTTGGATATAGTTATGGATCATCGTACTTCCTTGTTGTTGTCCTTGGATATAGTTATGGATCATCGTACTTCCTTGTTGTTGTCCTTGGATATATTTATGGATCATCGTACTTCCTTGTTGTTGTCCTTGGATATATTTATGGATCATCGTACTTCCTTGTTGTTGTCCTTGGATATAGTTATGGATCATCGTACTTCCTTGTTGTTGTCCTTGGATATATTTATGGATCATCGTACTTCCTTGTTGTTGTCCTTGGATATATTTATGGATCATCGTACTTCCTTGTTGTTGTCCTTGGATATAGTTATGGATCATCGTACTTCCTTGTTGTTGTCCTTGGATATAGTTATGGATCATCGTACTTCCTTGTTGTTGTCCTTGGATATATGTATGGATCATCGTACTTCCTTGTTGTTGTCTTTGGATATAGTTATGGATTTGTTTATCAGACATGAGCTTGTTTTCGACACTGTTGGCTTCCTGTAATAATTCATCGTCAGCTAGTTCATCGGGAGAATAAAATTCATCTTCGCTCTGACTCATATTTTTGTTCCTTTATGTTCTTCTTGTTTTCTTTTTTCTCCAGTAACAAAGAAAAAGAAACGAGAAGGGGAAAATCCAGCAGGTCCGGTCGGCTTTTGCTGGACCGGGTACGTTAGCACGTCCGGCCCTCATCACGTGACTTTTTCTCAATGGTTTCATGATCAATGATAGCGCACATGGGGCCGTACGGGTCATATGATACAACATTATTCTGTACATGGTCATGTAAACGAGCGCAATAAGGATAAAAAATCTAATGAATCTAAACAAATATAAATAATAGCACGTTTTTATTAACATATCTTACTCTAACCCCCCACTACGATTTTGATGCTGTTCTTCTATATTATTTCGATTCATGAAGCGTGTCACCAGGCGTTTTGTAGACTTGCGTCTCGGTTTTGAGAGCAATTGGTTGGGAATTGAATTGATTATTATGAACAAGAATATGGAAATTGACTTTTAGATGCCTCCACCTGCGTACGTTATAAGTTCCAAGCTTCCGTTTAAGTAGTTTTTATAAAAAAACATTCTACAATTCATATATGAGTAATAACGACAAATATCGCACTGAAATTAAGAAAAAACGCTCCGGTCCGAGATCATTTTTCGAGCAAATGTACGATTTGTAATTTTTGAATTTGATTCTACTGAGTGGAAAATGTGAGTACTATTGGCTAATCAGCGAAACAAGCGAAGGAAAAGTTTCTTGGCAAAAAAAGTTGCTTTGACTAAATAAAAGGACAAATCTGCTCACCTTTGTATAGAAGCTATCAAGCGGCAGCCATTGCACGGCAGGGCTGAGCCTTGAAATAATGTTTGCTCACGTTGTATTTGGCCGTCATGAATTGAGGAAGCAATATCAATAAACTCAACCAACCAATCGCGACATATGCTACTTTGTTTTATTCACTGCTTACATAGAGATCAATTCACGTCAGTCTTTAGAAAAAGCGAAATTAAAGTTGAATCAATTTTAGAATGATTCATGCAAGAAGCAAACGAGTGGTAATTTTGAAAGTACTAAACACACACTAAGAATAGATATTCAAAGACAGATTAGCATACAACCACCAAAATTAGTAATGTGTTATTGAATGTTTCATTTCTATTACATCATCAGTATGTACGCTTTCACTTCATCGACTTCATTTCATTCCATTTCATTCTATTCTGCCATTTCATCCCATACCATTTCATCTCATGACTTCGCACTTCGATACCATTACATTCTGTTTCATTACTAGACGTTCATTTCTAGTTAGTTATTTTATTTATATTATTTTTGTTTCCCTTTATTATGTACTTCTTAAATATTTTGTCGGTTTAATTTATATTTTAATTAGTTTTCGACGCATTTAAGAGTGCCTGTCAACCATATTCGAAAATATGTGGCAATTGAAGAGTCGAAAAATCGATTTCGCTCATTCTTTAATGTCAAACCAACAACCTTATATACTGTAGTTTGTTTGGCGTAATGCTACAGAGCACCGAAGTTTCGAGAAATTCACCTAAATTACCTAGATGTCGGCGAGATCAAGCGATTTCCATATTGTACACTTGATTTGCATACGGCTTATTACTAACCTTTCAACAAGAAAATGTGTTTAAAATATATATGAAAAGCCATATAGGATTCTGTAATTAAGATGCGGATCCAGGGGAAGGATGCATGCAGGGGTTGCACAATCCCACCCCCTCCCCCTTTGGACGACTTCGTGTCCTTTTCTTCTGACCGCAGTGGGTGAAGCAATAAGAGTTGCAGGATTTGCATGAAATATGTGGTGAAACGTGGCACTATCACCTTATTACGAAACGAATATTAAAATTATACTGACAAACTCTTAAAAACTTAGTGGGATTAATTCCATAAAAAGAAGTTTCATCTATATATAGATAACCTCTTTTTATGAAATGAATCATACGTACAACCAAACATTGAAGCTACTGAATAGTTGACAGCATTATCCGAGTTATGGTATGCAAACTGCAATGTTGGTTATCATTAAACTATTATTTCCAAATGGTCTTGGGAGCAACTTTAGAATACCCCGCCACTTTTGAAGGCACTAGCCAGCAGCTACCGCAGTCCGCAGTCCCGAAGTGAGCGCACATATTTATGGGTACATAGGGATACTCTATTCTTTTGAGAACGAAGAAAATGTGAATGAAGCTGCTAACGCAGTCCGCGGTCCCGAAATGAGCGCAATGACTTATGGGTACATAAGGATACTTTATTATTTTGAGAAATGGAATGGTTTTCATGAGGACATTAGTCAATTAGTGCATATTCTCAAGACGAATTCCTTCCCTGACCATCTTATCGATAAACTCGTTAATTACACCATTACTAAATCTTTATCCACCAGCGGTCCAGCCTTCAAAAAATGACAATTACTGTACAAACACGTTTTATTTTAAACTTCCCTATATTGGAAAATTTTCGCAAATCACCCAGAAACGCATTCGCATTCTTCTTAAGCGGTACTGTGATAACATTGATATCAAGCTAGTGTTATCCGCGTTTAAAATAGGTTCTTTGTTCAGTGCGAAAGATCCTACATCGCTAGTGGGTCCCGCTCGAGCGTATAGTTTACAAATTTTCTTGTGCAGGCTGTGGTGCCTGCTATGTCGGTGAAACCTCTCGACACTTACTACGCGCGTGCATGAACACCTTACTACGGATAAGGCCTCTCACATTTACAAACATCTAGAGAGTTCGTCGGAATGCCGGGCCCTATGCTCTAATGAATCTTTTAAGATAATTGATCAGGCTAGAACTGGCTTTCCTTAAATCAACAAGTCTTTCATGATAATTTAAAACTTTCATTATAATAATCACATACTTCAATGATCTTTTGTTATTCATAGTGATAGACTATATATACAGCTAATTCAGAAAACGTTGTCGGCGATCTGTACAGGACCCGAAATGATCCCTGGCTCCGAAATGATCCCTGGCCCCGAAATGATCCCCAAAGTGTCCGGACCCGAAATGATGCCCAGACTGGCTCTGAAATGATCCCCAGTGAAATTCTGGAATGGTTGTATTCAGTCCCGTTCCTTTCTTTTCAGTTCTCTTTTTCTTTCTTCTGTTTCTCTGGGGATTTTTTCTTCCTTCCTTTCGTCTTTCTCTCTCTCTTTCTTCCTTTCTTTCTCTAATATCAGTATCAAATCATGAAATGTTACGAATCTATTGCAGAGTCGTAATAAATCATGTAACAGTGATTTCACAATATTACAAGCTGGTCCGAGATATTGTAAGAATATCATTCATAAACTAGTCATTGGTTCAACCAAGTTAAGTGCCGTCATAGTATGGAGCGCCATCCGTAAAAAAATTCCGACTTTCAAAAGGGTTTCGAAAGTCGAAACATTTCGAATTTCGGAATGGTTCCGACTTTCTCGGAATGGTTCCGACTTTCTCGGAATGGTTCCGACATCGGAATGGTTCCGACATCGGAATGGTTCCGAAATTATTCGAAGTCACGTGTTTCGTCACGTGGACAATTTGAAATTGAAACTTCAAATTGAAATAGGATAGGAATACCTATTATTATATTTTTATTCACCATATTATTATAATTGTAACCTTATTAATTCAGTGTATAGTTTACTGCGATTAATGTATTTTGAATAAATATATATATCTAGGATATGATAGAATAGAATATATTTCGTATATATATTTCGTCACGTGGAGTAAATGGAAGAAGTGGATGGAATGAAAATAAATGCAAAAATATATATAAGAAAGTAGGAGTGAAGAGGTAAAATAGAAAGAGTATGAATGAGGGAAAAGTAGAGCAATAAGTGCAGGGAATAAGGGGGGAAATAAATGGGTGTAAAATGAGATAATATGAAGGTGTTAATATACACAGATAAATAAAATAACCAAATGGTGGAAGACTAAATAAAAAGAAAAAGGTAGAAAAGAATAATTAATGGATGAAGTTGAAAGGATAAAATATGAAATAAAATGGAATGAATAGAAATGAGGAAAATGGAAACAAAATAGAACATGTGGTGGTGGTAGAACAACGGCTGAAAGAATACATAAATATGTAAAGGATATATAAATATCTCATTGTTATACACTCGCTTAATACAGACACCCGTTTAATATGGACAGTTTCGTTTGTCCTGACAATAAGCCCATATATGTATCAAAGCCGCAGACTATTTTTGCTTTTATTCGAGAGCCACCATGATTATTAACACCATGGTTATGTAGGTGCAATTACTCTCGACTCTTGAAATGAAGTTTTTATTATTTAAATGGTAATCCAGAAACTACTGACAAATTAATGTATCATTGCAAAAATTTGTCTTGGCTTGTTCTCATAATAGAGCGCAGTCAACATACCCGTGAAATTAAAATAAAATACTTCTTTGATTTTGTTCGAATGTGCTCTACAATAACACTATTTACAAATACACTCCTGTAGTTGGCGTAGTAGAAGTAGTAGGTGTAGTTGGCGTAGTAGGTGTAGTAGACATACCGTAGCAGGCGTAGTAGGCGTAGTAGGTGTAGTTGGCGTAGTAGGCGTAGTAGGCGTAGTAGACGTAGTTGGCGTAGTAGACGTAGTTGGTGTAGTAGGCGTAGTAGACGTAGTTGGCGTAGTAGGCGTAGTAGACGTAGTTGGTGTAGTAGACGTAGTAGGTGTAGTTGGTGTAGTAGACGTAGTAGACATAGTGGGCGTTGTAGACATAGTAGGTGTAGTAGAAGTAGTAGGTGTAGTTGGAGTAGTAGACATAGTAGGTGTAGTAGACGTAGTAGACGTAGTAGGTGTAGTAGACGTAGTAGGTGTAAGTAGGTGTAGTAGACGTAGTAGGTGTAGTTGGCGTAGTTGGTGTAGTTGGCGTAGTAGACATAGTAGGTGTAGTAGACATAGTAGGTGTAGTAGGCGTAGTTGGCCATGGCGTAGTAGACGTAGTTGGTGTAGTAGACGTAGTAGGTGTAGTTGGTGTAGTAGACGTAGTAGACATAGTGGGCGTTGTAGACATAGTAGGTGTAGTAGAAGTAGTAGGTGTAAGTAGGTGTAGTAGACGTAGTAGGTGTAGTTGGCGTAGTTGGTGTAGTTGGCGTAGTAGACATAGTAGGTGTAGTAGACATAGTAGGTGTAGTAGGCGTAGTTGGCCATGGCGTAGTAGACGTAGTTGGTGTAGTAGACGTAGTAGGTGTAGTAGGCGTAGTTGGCCATGGCGTAGTAGACGTAGTTGGTGTAGTAGACATAGTAGGTGTAGTAGACGTAGTAGGTGTAAGTAGGTGTAGTAGACGTAGTAGGTGTAGTTGGCGTAGTTGGTGTAGTTGGCGTAGTAGACATAGTAGGTGTAGTAGACATAGTAGGTGTAGTAGGCGTAGTTGGCCATGGCGTAGTAGACGTAGTTGGTGTAGTAGACGTAGTAGGTGTAGTTGGTGTAGTAGGTGTAGTAGACATACCGTAGCAGGCGTAGTAGGTGTAGTTGGCGTAGTAGGCGTAGTAGACGTAGTTGGCGTAGTAGGTGTAGTTGGCGTAGTAGACATAGTAGGTGTAGTTGGCGTAGTAGACATAGTAGGTGTAGTAGATGTAGTAGACGTAGTAGGCGTAGTAGACGTAGTTGGTGTAGTAGGTGTAGTAGAAGTAGTAGGTGTAGTTGGCGTAGTAGACGTAGTAGGCGTAGTAGACATAGTAGACATAGTAGGCGTAGTTGGCGTAGTAGGCGTAGTAGACGTAGTAGGTGTAGTTGGCGTAGTAGACATAGTAGACATAGTGGGCGTAGTAGACATAGTAGGTGTAGTAGAAGTAGTAGGTGTATAGTTGGCGTAGTAGACATAGTAGGTGTAGTTGGCGTAGTAGGCGTAGTAGACGTAGTTGGTGTAGTAGGCGCAGTAGGCGTAGTAGGTGTAGTTGGCGCAGTAGGCGTAGTAGACGTAGTTGGTGTAGTAGGTGTAGTAGAAGTAGTAGGTGTAGTAGACGTAGTAGACATAGTAGGTGTAGTTGGCGTAGTAGACATAGTAGGTGTAGTAGACGTAGTAGGTGTTGTAGGTGTAAGTAGGTGTAGTAGACGTAGTAGGTGTAGTTGGCGTAGTAGACATAGTAGGTGTAAGTAGGTGTAGTAGACGTAGTAGACGTAGTAGACGTAGTAGGTGTAGTAGACGTAGTAGGTGTAGTAGGTGTATAAGTAGGTATAGTAGACGTAGTAGGTGTAGTTGGCGTAGTAGACATAGTAGGTGTAGTAGGTGTAGTAGACATAGTAGGTGTAGTAGGTGTAGTTGGCGTAGTAGGTGTAGTAGGCGTAGACGTAGTAGACGTAGGAGGTGTAAGTAGGCGTAGTATACATAGTAGGTGTAGTTTGCGTAGTAGGCGTAGTAGGCGTAGTAGGTGTAAGTAGGCGTAGTAGACATAGTAGGTGTAGTAGACATAGTAGGTGTAGTAGACATAGTAGGTGTAGTAGGTGTAGTTGGCGTAGTAGACATAGTAGGTGTAGTAGACATAGTAGGTGTAGTAGGTGTAGTTGGCGTAGTAGACATAGTAGGTGTACGTAGTTGGCGTAGTAGGTGTAGTAGACATAATTGGTGTAGTTTGCGTGGTAGGCGTAGTAGACGTAGTAGGTGTAGTAGACGTAGTAGACGTAGTAGACGTAGTAGGCGTAGTAGGCGTAGTAGGTGTAGTTGGCGTAGTAGAAGTAGTAGGTGTAGTTGGCGTAGTAGACGTAGTTGGTGTAGTTGGCGTAGTAGGCGTAGTAGACGTAGTAGGTGTAGTTGACGTAGTAGACGTAGTAGACATAGTAGGCGTAGTTGGCGTAGTAGGCGTAGTAGACGTAGTAGGTGTAGTTGGCGTAGTAGGCGTAGTAGGTGTAGGATTAGTAGGATTAGGATGAACATTTCCAATAACGAGAAGTCTCTCAAGCTGGAAGGAGGCAGTATGGTTCTTTTCAAAGAGAATACGTGAGCGGCAAAATGTTCGCTTAGAGGTAGAATGTTTTAAAGTAAGCAATTTCGTCATTTCATGAGCTGGATGGTAAACAAAACCATTTTCAACACTTTTAGCTTGATATTGTTGAATAGAAGTAGTTCCAAATCAAAGCAGGAGCATAAGCATCAAGAGTGACCATAGTTCGGATCGTATGGTATTGTATCGTATTGTAGAGTAAGATAGGGTAGGGTACGGTAGAGTAATGTAGGATAAGGTATGGTAGGGTGGTATAGAGTAGGGTGGTGTAAAGTAGTGTAGGGTAAGGTAAGGTAGGGTAGAGTGGTGTAGGATAAGGTAGGGTAGGGTGGTATAGCGTAGGGTGGTGCAATGTAGTGTAGGGTAAGGTAGGGTAGGGTAGAGTGGTGTAGGATAAGGTAGGGTAGGGTGGTATAGTGTAGGGTGGTGCAATGTAGTGTAGGGTAAGGTAGGGTAGGGTAGAGTGGTGTAGGATAAGGTAGGGTAGGGTGGTATAGGGTAGGGTGGTGCAATGTAGTGTAGGGTAAGGTAGGGTATATTGGTGTAGGATAAGGTATGGTAGGGTGGTATATAGTAGGATGGTGTAAAGTAGTGTAGGGTAAGGTAGGGTATAGTGGTGTAGGATAATGTATGGTAGGGTGGTATAGAGTAGGGTGGTGTAAAGTAATGTAGGGTAAGGTAGGATATGGCAGAGTGGTGTAGGATAAGGTAGGGTAGGGTGGTATAGGGTAGGGTGGTGCAATGTAGTGTAGGATAAGGTAGGATAGGGTAGAGTAGGATAAGGTATGGTAGGGTGGTATTGGGTAGGGTGGTGTAATGAAGTGTAGGGTAAGGTAGGGTAGGGTAGTGTGGTGTAGGGTATATCGCTATTGCTAAAACAAATCAGTGGTAATGGTTTGGAAATACTATTTTGTGTTAAAGTCAAACAACAACTTACAAAATTACAACCAAACATGCTGGGTTCAATAACTTTTTACTGAATTCTTTGAGGTGAAATTGGAAATGTCAAAGCCATTGGTTGGCTTTGTCTTGGAAACAACTTGTCTGGTCAATCTTTTTGTGTTCCTCTTAATATGACTGGCTTGGAGAGAAAGGTTGTCTGAATTCATAGGTCATAGTCGTTAGGATGGTATAATTCACTTAACAGACGATACACGTATGATGGAGAATTACCTCCTCTGAAAATCAATTTGAAGAAAATTAGCATAATAGTTTTAAAAGTACTCATTCATTCAATGTAAATATAAATGAAAGCCACTAACAGCAGCAAATTTTGTGTGCGCATGCGTCGACTCACACTTAGTTTAATATAAACAAAGGTTTGGTTGCCTCGAAAATTCAGACCTTGAAATACAGAAACCCCAGACCTCGACCTCCAAAACTCAGACCTCCAAGCAGGCTATTGATAGCCTGCTATCGGCTAGCCAAGCCGAGCTGAGCCTAGTAGCTGAGCCTAGTAGCCGAGCCTAGTAGCCGAGCCTAGTAGCCGAGTATTGGAGCCGAGCCTTGGAGGAAAACACTAGTTAGCAATGACCTAAACCAGGTCAAGATTTGAATAACAATAGGAACTATTGTACAACAATAGGAACTATTGTTAGATATGCCTCGTTCTACAAAGGACATGTCTTTGTAGAACGAGGCATCTATTGTTATTCAAATCTTGACCTGGTTTAGGTCATTGCTATCTAGTGCTTTCCGCCTTGGAGCCGAGGAAATCTAAAGATAAATAAAATAATCGACTCAGCAAAATATATTTATTATTATAGTGTATTATTATAATATGGGAGTTGTAAAACCACAATAGAGGTTTAATAATTTTTGGAAGGAATTTGGGGCCGGTGTGACATTATTAAGCGTCTCCCCATTATTAAACGTCCCCCCATATAACTACGCATGCGCGTCACGCGCCAGTGCGTTTTCCATGAGAAACTGTCCCCCTTACACGGTGCCTCAAGCACATGAAATAAATCGATTAAAAAACACAATTCCTAATAGCAAAGTTGAACCAAATCTTCGAAAATCAAGAGAATAATTAACAAGAAAGGAAACGCTTGATTGTTTTTAATGTGATAGTTAAGTTTCCTATAATAAACTAATGATGGAAATTAGTTTATTTTAGGCTGTTTATAGCAACCATATCTCTGTCATGACGGGGTCAACAAAATATATTCAGATTAAAATCTAACACACAAAACTTTAACCCCCAAAAATATATAATGGTGTGAAACAAGTAATTCAAAAGATACAAATTAATGAGAACAGAATGCAAACGGTACTCATCGAGATTTAAAAATAAATACGGTTAGGAGTACGTTCTTTAGTGGTGTAATTCCATGATCAGTGATTTTATTAAATCGAAATAAACCAATAACCCATGCACATAAGTTATATCAAGAAGGCAATTACTTCATTGTTAAACGGAAAGCTACTTCAGTGCCGTAGAAACCAAATAAGAGGTCATAATAAACCAATAACCCATGCACATAAGTTATATCAAGAAGGCAACTACTTCATTGTTAAACGGAAAGCTACTTCAGTGCCGTAGAAACCAAATAAGAGGTCATAATAAACCAATAACCCATGCACATAAGTTATATCAAGAAGGCAACTACTTCATTGTTAAACGGAAAGCTACTTCAGTGCCGTAGAAACCAAATAAGAGGTCATAATAATATATATGAATTATAAAAAATAGAATTCTAAAGTACGTGACATTTCTAAAACTGCATTCGTTGATCGTCACTAGAGCTGGTCGCTTACAAGCGATCACGCGATGAAAGAATAGGGATATGTAAATATGCTATATAAATTTTTCTTAAGAAGTGTATACTTTGAATTGACTAAAGTGATAATCAATATGAATCAGAATTTTTGAGTGTCGTTTACGAAAAACACCAGTCGGTCATTCACAAAAGCGGTCGCGTAGGAGTTTAATAAAAACACGGGTTTCACAATACTGGTCATAACAAGAGCTAGTCGCTTACCAGAGCGGTCGCAACGAGAACTTGTAGATACGCACTTCCAAGAAACCTATTACAAAGCAATCGACAGCTCATAACTATAACAGGAGCTGCTTTAATTTAGCAGTCGCATTTATAAAAGCACAGTTTGTACTGTACTAGTCCGGGACATTTTATCATGGCTGGTTCACGGCTATGATATCTTGTCCCCCTCTTGTAATACAAAGGGGGGTCATTTTATCATGGCTTGGTTCACGGGTATGATATATTGTCCCCCTCTTGTAATAGAGAGGGGGGACATTTTGTCATGGCTTGGTTCATAGTTATGATATCTTGTCCCCCTCTTGTAATAAAGAGGGGGGACATTTTATCATGGCTTGGTTCACGGCAATGATATCTTGTCCCCCTCTTGTAATACAGAGGGAGGACATTTTATCATGGCTTGGTTCACGGCTATGATATCTTGTCCCCCTCTTGTAATACAGAGGGGGGACATTTTATCATGGCTTGGTTCACGGCTATGATATATTGTCCCCCTCTTGTAATAGAGAGGGGGGACATTTTGTCATGGCTTGGTTCATAGTTATGATATCTTGTCCCCCTCTTGTAATACAGAGATAATTGAATTATTATCTTAGTAATTAATAAAATAGGGGTACGGTAATGAAATAATAGCGAATTTAGAAGAAATAGCCCTAATTAGTACTATATGAAATAAGTATTTTTTGACGCTTTTCTCAAATGCACTCTAGAATGTCATATGCAATGTGCTGTCATATTTATTAATTCAGTTATTATACGCTATACCAGAATGAATCCACTCTTAAGAATTTGTTCTTTCATGTTTGAATCTAGTGGCGTTAAGTCTGTATTCACCGTAAGTTCCTGGTTGTAATCTGGATTTACGATTTTGATACAATTAACGTCTGCATGGTAATAATAGTTACGCCATGCGTCATGAAAATCTTCGATATTTTTGCTGTAAAATGGGTTGTTTTCGTAATGGGCAATCGTATAGTCATCAACCTGATGTTCAAATAGTTCTCTACAACCTTGACAACGTTTTACTCGTCTTGTAAGTTTCTTTAGTGTGTATGGTATTATTAATTTCTGCTTTTTAATGGGTGGTGCGTCTGATTCGCCATCGTTTTCTTTGGATCGTGGAATAGGCATTATTATTATTATTATTAGGCATGGAGGTAGCGTCTTCACAATTTTTGCAGGTGAAGTCGTACTTCCTCTTGGCACAAGCAGGGTGGAAGGTACGATTCCTATATTACGATCCCTATATTACAAGACGAGGGAGACAAGATATCATGGCCGTGAACCAAGACATGATAAAATGTCCCCTTCTATATTACAAGACGAGGGAGACAAGATATCATGACCGTGAACCAAGACATGATAAAATGTCCCCCATCTATATTACAAGACGAGGGAGACAAGATATCATGGCCGTGAACCAAGACATGATAAAATGTCTCCCCTATATTACAAGTGGGAGACAAGATATCATATCTATGAACCAAGCCATGATAAAATGTCCCCCCTCTATATTACAAGAGGGGGACAAGATATCATAGCTATGAACCAATCCATGATAAAATGTCCCCCCTCGATATAACAAGTGGGAGACAAGATATCATAGCTATGAACCAAGCTATGATAAAATATCCCCCCTCTATATTACAAGAGGGGGACAAGCTATCATAGCTATGAACCAAGCCATGATAAATTGTCTCCCCTCTATATAACAAGTGGGAGACAAGATATCATAGCTATGAATCAAGCCATGATAAAATATCCCACCTCTATATTACAAGAGGGGGACAAGATATCATATCTATGAACCAAGCCATGATAAAATGTCCCCCCCCCCCCCCCCCCCCCCCCCCTCTATATTACAAGAGGGGGACAAGATATCATAGCTATGAACCAAGCCATGATAAAATGTCCCCCACTGTGAAGTACAGAATAAAGAGTTAAAAATATTTGTTAATCCACAGAACAGGAAGTTTGTGAAGTCTGTGAAAGGAACGGCCGACGTGCACAGGAAAACGTATATTTAGATTACAGGCTCAAATATTTTTTTGCAGATAAGCTTTTTTCAAACACCCGCAAACAGGATGAAAATAATAATGAGCTAGGTATCGTTTTGTTTGGACAGGGAAATAATTATAATTCCACACTCAACTGAAATGTCACGTACGTAAACTACAGCACAACAAGCCAAGCAAAGTGTATACTTGGATGGGAATTAAGATTTAATTTTATCATCGTATGAAGTTTTCTATCATGTCTCTCATCAGTTATATCCTGATGTTTTATTACTGCAAGCGATTACTAGTTTCGATTGTAGTTTATCATCCTTCTTATTGATTAATAAATTTCATACAATGCTATATATAATTTTGGCAATTTTAATTTAAAAACAGTTCTCAAAATAGCTGTTTCGGACTGTTCGAAATTTATATATACACGGGGAGACAGTTTATCATGGGGGACAGTTTATCATGTTACCTATCTATGCTAACTTGACCCCGGGGGAAAGTTTGTCATGGGGGACGGTTACGCATATTACACCGGAACCGATTTTTAGATTTGATCTAAGTGCGACCCAGACCTATCACTGTCATTGGCCTCTGTTCCATGAATATCTAATGTAGTATGATCAGCCATTTCAAAACCTCGTGTGTGTTTTAGACGTGATTTCCAGATCCGCGTGCCATGAACAATGGCGAGGCGTGAAACACTCACTCGGATTTAAAATATTACTTATTTAGTTTTTCACTTGTTTCTATATTGTTCTCAAACTAGCAAATCAGAACTTGTCAATTGTTGGATCCATGGTTAGCTGTAGCATGACTTCGTACATTCGACTGCCTGACATAACTCATTCGAAAAAAAAAAAAAAATAAAGTAACTAAATACAGGTAATACAACGTGACCAACAGTACGTTTATTTCACATTTGATGGTTCGCGATTACCGTGTTACAGTCAATAATTGTATAAATGAAGTGCAGATGCATAGAAGTTTATTGAGAAACGATTAGAATCATCAGACCAAAACGTTAAGAAACTTACAAAATACAGTTTTCAGTTTTCAGTGACAATCCTTGGAAAGGGTAAGCATTTTCAATTTGTAATCCTTAACCAGGGTCAGGATTTCGACATCCCTGCGGCACACCTCTATCCTAAATTTCCGGTAGTACCCTCGGTTAGTCGTACTTGTTCGAACTCTACGATAGCATTATATATAATAATAACTGTTTTTTTCTAAGTGAGGAGAACCAAAATCCTCAAATTGAAGCCTACTCGTGTGTTCGGAATATGTACTTATTGAATGAGTTAGGTCGGGCCGGACGGGAAAATATTTGGCTCGAGGTCATGGAAGTACGGACCGAGCGCAGCGACCATTTCATATGGACCATTTTGGTACTAAACATCATTCAAGAACACAAACGCGCGATTACGCTAGAAGAACCAATCAAAACAATTTATATAAAATCAAAATTGTTCACTTTTGTTGTTCACATTTAAAAAATATATTTTGCTGCAAAAAAAGCATAACAAATCTCCTGACAAAAATCGAGCAGGGCCGGACGGATTTTTCCGGACCAGGTACGTCAACGTAGTTTATTTCGAAATTTAGTACAGTATTTTCATATCATACAATGCTTTCTTTTCATTGACCAGTTTGAAATGCTTCGTATAACTCTATATTTTGCTTAGAGACCTCGCAGCATTTCACTTGCAATATGTAACCGCTAGTTATAATATTTTATCATTGATTTATGAAAATTTATTAAAAAGGCTATGGGTGGTTGTTCAAACTGGTAGTGTTGTGTTGTTTGTTACCATGCCCAGTAAACGAGCTTCAGACATAGTGGAAGCCAGGGAAAACATAAAGAGTACTTACATATTGGAAAGAAACAAGTTGACAAGTTCAGGCAGTATGTAATCAAATACAGGATTTTGTACATCTACTTTGGATAAGATGCATCCTAAAATGAGAAATAAGAAATTATCAGAACAATAGAGTACAAACACTAAAAGCGTGCAACATAAATAGTACATTATCCTTTCTGCTGCCTTATTAGCATTAAGGTGGCTCAAAGTAGTTTTTAACTGACCACAATTCTACTTTTCATTTGGTGAATTGCCCTATACCACTATGACGTAACGGCTTATTTATGAGGGGGACAGAATCGTGAAGAACAATAGAATTTTGAACTAAATCTGCTATGCTGAGGTTCGCTTGATTTCAAATTGGCTAGTTTCCAGATATTATATTCATCGATACTTTTCCCACAATATTTACTGTGTTTGGTGACTTTTATCGCTTTCAGACCGTCTGTAAAATACATTTATTTGGGAAATCCTTTGTGTTGTTGCTGTTTTGTCCCCCTCTAGCGACCATGATCCTTAGCGTTTAAACAATAGATTGTTTTGATTTGACGTCATAGTGGTATAGGGCAATTGATAGACTTATCTTAGACCGATCAAAATGACTTTTGCACCAGTTATCGGGCAAAGATGGAAATTTAGAATTATGTCAATTTCAGCTCAATTGAAGTTTCCTTGGCAACGATAAACAAAGATCGTTGAAATCAGTTTTACTAAAATATCTCAAGATTTCGATGAGCTCTTGACTAGCGACTATATGCATGATAAACTACATACTAAGGCAAAGTATCTGTGACAGAATTCAAACTTTTTGATCAGAGCGTTTTGAATAATTTGCATAAACATTCTTTATGCAAATTATTCAAAATTGCTCTGATCAAAAAGTTTGAATTCTGTCTCAGATACTTTGCCTTAGTATGTAGTTTATCATGCACATAGTCGCTTGTCTAGAGCTCATCGAAATCTTGAGATATTTTAGAAAAACTGATTTCAACGATCTTTGTTTATCTTTGTTTATCGTTGCCACGGAAACTTCGATTGAGCTGAAATTGACATAATTCTAAATTTCCATCTTTGCCCGATAACTGGTGCAAAAGTCGTTTTGATCGGTCTAGGATAAGTCTATCAATTCACCAAATGAAAAGTAGAAGTGTGGTCAGTTAAAAACTACTGTGAGTCACCTTAAGGTATGGGTACGCCCTCCCTGTCGAATAACCAACAGGAAGTAGCACGGAGTGCTAATAAGTCAGCCAAAGTAGGGGTGGGGGGGGGCGGGGGAGAGGGCTGGGACGACTTTACTCTTACTTCCGAACGTTGCGAACAGACGCCTTTGCATAATTAAGTTGGTCTTAAATAATGCTAATGAATATTCAATGAAGTTTGAATAGACATCAATTTGACTAGCAAAGGCTGACGCATCACAACAAGTCTCGTGCAGCTCACGGCTGTAGCACGCGCATACTTGAGAAATTGGTTTATAAAACCGGAGAACTATCTCTACCATATACTGCTGTATATAATAAGAATGTTGTCTAGAGTTTGTTTGGGTCTCCATCAGTCATTGCAAAGGCTCGTGTGAAGCCCATAAATTCGTTCTGTCCCTGGTATGATTCATATAAGTCCAATGGCCGCTCTGCTAACGAATCCCCAGACCTCCAGACCTTAACACCTGCTTCCATATTGATGTAATGACGTGCTGTACCTGTGGTCCTCCAGCCAACGTGGTTCATCACTGTTTCCAATTCCGCTCCACACATTGCTAGAGAAATTGCACAACCACTTCTCAATCCATGCAGCGTAATTTTGCGACTTCCAAATACTGATGAGGCAGAAATTGCACATAAGGTCGCTAAACGGTTCCGAGCTGCAGGCGAATCCAGTGGTGCAGTTGATACCTCTCCCGAAGGTTTACAAGGCCTAAACCGATAACACTCGCGTAATGGAACAGGCCATTTGCTCGCCAACCGCCATGTACACTTCGATACCTGTGACCGGACATATAAACGAGGGAAGCCAACTGAAGGCACGAACAGTCTCGGTACCAAATGCTAGTGGTCACACTAAACTAAAAAGTTATTACAGTTTCTGTAGAGTTTGTTTCTTCCCTTTAAAATATTTAATATGGAAAGCCCATAAGTCCCAAGGTGTTGAGAATGGTACAAAACCGTGTTTTGTTGGGCATAGGATGGCTTCCTTTGAACCTTGTCTGGCTAATGTTAATTCCTTAGAGGAAATCGCTTTCAAGATTGGCCACCACGACGGTAAGGGAGATAAGCAAGGCACCGCAATCGTAATTGCTGCCCGCGTAGCGATCGAGCAGCGACACTAATCTTGACGGGATCCCTGTGTACATGTGGATGCGTTTTCCCAAACACTATAGACTCTTGCGAATCTAAACTTGCGGACGAACTGGCTGGTGATGATTTTGAACTGCTGTACGTAAGATCAGTGGTAGTTCCTGGTAAACCAGGTAAATGTTCTTTTTTGTTTTTATTTTTATTCTATTTTCCCCCCACTTTTCCACAAATTTATCATGCCAAATACAACTTTATTCGTTGCTGGAAGCATTCATCAAGGTTCCGAACGAATTAGAGTGACTTTTAGCCCTGCTGATGTGCACAGTCGTGCCCAGTTTGATGGAATACATGTACAGTCGATCAGATACATCCCAGATACAGAGACGATCTAGCTCGATATCGCTCACCTATCTACCAGAGCGACCTCACCGTTAGTCGTCGTCCCATCGTCGCAACTACTCAATCAACCGTTGACTGGGTTGAGGCAAAATCAAATCAAAACTCAAATCAATCGCCTATGTATCGAATTTATGTTTACATTTGCAAGTTTCATGCAATAAATATATCGATGAACTTTAGATATATCTGTTATCTCGTGTCGTTATTATTTGCCTGAAATGTAGAATGAATTCATGTGCATAGGCAAATAATTAAACTCGCAGCACTTCACTTTCTATTAGAAACGACTAGTTTGTAATAGTGGGGCGATCATTGCAAAAAGGAAAAATGCGTACACATTGATCTTAATCCCATCACAGATCCTGGTTAAACACATTGATCCCTACGGAACTAGATAACATCTCCTGCTAACACCCTTTCTATATTCACAAACAGTTCCCTTATTCCTGTCATCCCCTCCGAACTCAGATTCCCATCCAATAATATCCATTTCACTTTTCCCACAGATAATTCCCTCCCCCTTGAGGTTGTTTCAATTCCATCACTTGGGTTTTTTGTTCTAGGCTAAAACATGACACAAATACAAGGTATTAATCGAACTACTTGAAAAGCAAATGGATGGGAACCCAAGTTCAGAGGAGATGACAACCACTGCCCGACAAATCGGAGCAACAAGGGAATGCCCTAGAGGACAAAACGCTTGCGGCATTATTCCTCCTTACCCAGTTAACGAAAACAATAAAACAAAACAAAAACAAAAATTTGATACTCCACAGAGTAAAGGACTACCAGTTATCAAATCAACAGAACCCATTTAATCAACTATAAATCATCAATATTAATCACTGCTCTACAATTTTATTTATATCATAACAAACTAAGCATTATCATCGTCGATGAAGAGATTACAACCAATCAAGATGGTATCGGTCCTCTTGACGCAGTCGCGGCCAAAATGGCCTGGTTGGCCAACCGAGTAACATTGCTGGGGTTACCGACCCTCTATTTGGGGAGCCCCTCTACCTCTATATACATGGAGACCAGCGCGTCCGGCCAAATGATCTCCTCTGTCGATTTTCTCCGTAAATCTTACGTGAGCCCACACAGTGCATCACGATTTTCTCCGTAAATCTTACGTGAGCCCACACAGTGCATCACGATTTTCTCCGTAAATCTTACGTGAGCCCACACATTGCATCACGATTTTCTCCGTAAATCTTACGTGAGCCCACACAGTGCATCACGATTTTCTCTGTAAATCTTACGTGAGCCCACACAGTGCATCACGATTTTCTCCGTAAATCTTACGTGAGCCCACACAGTGCATCACGATTTTCTCCGTAAATCTTACGTGAGCCCACACAGTGCATCACGATTTTCTCCGTAAATCTTACGTGAGCCCACACAGTGCATCACGATTTTCTCCGTAAATCTTACGTGAGCCCACACAGTGCATCACGATTTTCTCCGTAAATCTTACGTGAGCCCACACAGTGCATCACGATTTTCTCCGTAAATCTTACGTGAGCCCACACAGTGCATCACGATTTTCTCCGTAAATCTTACGTGAGCCCACACAGTGCATCACGATTTTCTCCGTAAATCTTACGTGAGCCCACACAGTGCATCACGATTTTCTCTGTAAATCTTACGTGAGCCCACACAGTGCATCACGATTTTCTCCGTAAATCTTACGTGAGCCCACACAGTGCATCACGATTGTCTCCGTAAATCTTACGTGAGCCCACACAGTGCATCACGATTTTCTCCGTAAATCTTACGTGAGCCCACACAGTGCATCACGATTTTCTCCGTAAATTTTACGTGAGCCCACACAGCGCATCACGATTTTCTCCGTAAATCTTACGCGAGTCCACACAGCGCATCACGATTTTCTCCGTAAATCTTACGCGAGTCCACACAGCGCATCACGATTTTCTCCGTAAATCTTACGTGAGCCCACACAGTGCATCACGATTTCTGAAAAGAGAAAACATATATAACTAGTGTTAACGTTATAACCAATTCAAATTGTGATAGGGACTCACTCGGTAGATAAATAACCTATCAATCGACAGTTGGCTATATCTTTCCCCTTTAAAATACCATTAAGCTAGGAGCTTTAAAATAAGATACCATATGAAATTATAAATAAAAGAACAAATACCGGTTTAAACCCATCAAATGTAAAATGGCGGGAAAGGGAACATTACGTACATTAAAGCGATGAAGCAAATCCCTCGGGTAAGAATTTCGAAACTCGACTGATCCAACAGAAGCTAATGGACAAAAAATCACAATCTTATATTCCCAACTCTCGCCAATAAAACACATAATTTTGGTTGGCAAACTGGTTACGACAACAGAAACTTAAACCATTACCTCAAGGATTCAAGGCTTGTCTGATTGCCATCCAAGGCAGCCGCATCAGAAGCCGAATTCGTAGCTGGCGTTTCCACTCACCTCCGGCGGAACTTAACCGAAGAAGCATTTGTATTCACGGGACTCAACCAACGAAGCTGTGTTTTGCTGATTCAAGACTCTTACAGTCCGTCTAATGCCAGTAATTGCTTCTGGATCCGTTGCCGGACGCGCTGAAGACATCACGACTAGTTCTTCTGACGAACGTTGCGAACAGACGCCTTTGCATAATTAAGTTGGTCTTAAATATTGCTAATAATGACGTCATCATAAAGCATCATGAATATTCAATGAAGTTTGAATAGTACTAAATAGTGCTAAATTATGCTAATTATATTGTTTTCTATTGTTTAATTAGTGCTATTTGTATAGGAAATCATATGGTTTAAGGGGGTGGGTTAAGGGCGTGTAATTTCCCACAAGTTAAAATTTATTCCAAATTGCACGAGAAAAATCATACGATTTCCTTTTAATAATATACATGAACAAATTTAACGCAAAAATTATGGAGTATTTCACTGAAACAAACCAAAATTATGAAGAAAGCGCTCGATGTCGTGATGACGGTGTCAGTAACGCACGCAAGGGTTCTGAAAATGGTGCAACATTGCAAATTTAAAACCTAAACATTTATTACTCGTGCCCAGGCATTTGGCCGGCACGAGTTGAAAAACACAGCCCGTCAAGGGGCAAGTTCAGCTGTCAAATATCTCAAGCAGGTCTTTATTGCACGATCTAAGCCTACGAGCACGAATGTAGGAAGGAGGTAGTAGATACAAGAATAATGAATATGTAAATTAGTTCGATTAAAACTGTTCAAGTTTTTAGCACTTTCTGAAATAGTTTCTTACGTTTCCTAAGTACGTTTTTTCGATTTTACTAGTACTCTTATTAACCAGCCGTTTATACAAAGTCGAATATCTTAGGCCGTGTTGACACAATGTTGACATCGAGAGAGCGAAGCCAGTTGCTACGTAGCGACCATCGTTCCTGATCTCTTAGTTCTTCACAGCTCCCTCACGAATGGAAGGTGGAGGCCAATAAGTATGCGTCATTCATGCTGCAGTGCATCCCAGTACTCAATCGCACCAGGGCACGGGTGAACGCTTGTAAAGCGTCTAGTTTCTAATGGCATAGACTAGAAGTAGGCTTAGCATGGCTTATTGCAGCACAATTTACTGTAAAAGTCGACAATACCTGAGCTCATGATGAGTATAAACGTCAAGGTTAAGAATGCTAGTAATATCGATGTTTGATCAACGAGTCTTTCATCCATTTCGCAAACAATGTTTTATAAAACATGTTTTACCATGTTTTATTCATTTGGACAGCCCGTAAAACATCACACCATGTTTTATAAAACAATATTTTATGACAAAATCGCAATCGTTAAACGCAATGTTTTACTGATGTTTTATTCGTTTGAACGGGCCTTTACACAAGCATAAAGATTGTCTAACTAAACATTAATCCAAGGCACCCATTGGTGAACTCGTGGATTTCCATCATCTTTCACTGTATGTACCTTATTATAGGGAGTTAGCGCGACTTAAATTAACGAGAATTGAGGGCAAACATGCTTCCAAATAAAGAAAATTAACACGAAAGACAAGCCAAAATAACGTAACGCGATGGAAATGAGGACACCCGATGACATGATCGATATCTCATCTGAAAGTGAAAATGAAGAACTTGTAGAATGAGAAACAATATGAACATTTCGGACAAACACTGAAGTGTTGTTGTTGTAGCGTCAACGTTACGTTTTGCTAGGTAACTGTAGCTGTGATGTTCAGTTTTAAATGATAAATAAATATAATATTTCAAAAGCAGATTACAGAAAAAATTGCTACTAGAAATTAATATCGTGAAAATCAACGCTCTACTTTATTAATGATATGGAAATTAAGGTGACTCAAAGTAGTTTTTTACTGACCACACTTCCACTTTTCATTCGGCGAATTGATAGACTTATCCTAGACCAATCAAAACGACTTTAGCACCAGTTATCGGGCAAAGATGGAAAATTAGAATTATGTCAGTTTCAGCACGATAACGATAAACAACGATAAACAAAGATCAAGATTTCTTTATGCGAATTATTCAAAATCGCTCTGATCAAACAGTGTGAATTCTGTCTCAGCTACTTTGCCTTAATATGTAGTTTATCACGCATATAGTCGCTTGTCTAGAGCTCATCGAAATCTTGAGATATTTTAGAAAAACTGATTTCAACGATCTTTGTTTATCGTTGTGAAGAAACCCTCGATCGAGTACCTTCTTCTTGCAGCAAACAAACGAATTATCAAAATTACCCATGTGTATGTTGTCTGTTTGTCAATGCGTTTGCTTGAGTGCTTGTAGCAACGACAGTAAGCAGTTGTATACAGCTATTTCAAAAAAAAATTTGTCGGAGCCAAAGGCGATAGGCAAAAGGCGATTGACAATGGGCGATAGGAGATAGGTCATTATATACGAAACCTCAAAAAAATCACTGGTAATGTTTAAAGTGCATATGAAGCGAATCTTTTTCTTTTAAACATCGATTACATATGAAGTGAATAGTGGAATATTTCAGTATTTTGTGTTTTGAACTTCGCATTTGCGAGTTATAAAGGGGGTTTGAAATCGTGATATGCAAATTCGGTGACGTCAACTTGGTTGCACGCCGTAACTTATTTATCTTTTTAAAGCAGTGCTCTTTTCTGAAATAGAAAAGAAAGTTTTTAAACATCATTTAGAGTGATGGCACTTAACCCGTGAAACAGATATTAGGCAAGTAGATATTACTACTCAGTAGGCACTAATTCCATTGTTTTCTTTTGTTTCGATTGGATTATTAGTCACTAACTATTAGATTTTGTTTCACGGGTTAAGTGCCATCACTCTATATAAGTTGTAGAAAACTTTTTGCCAGATTAAAAAAATGTCAGTAATTTGCACCACAATTAAACACGAGGGCGCACTATAAAAGGGCATCGCTCCGCCCACAATTTATTGAATAATAATGAGTTTCAATATGGCGGAAAATGGTTGAACATGGCTGAACAACGGGGTAAAATAATTTTCTTAATAAAGTCACATTTCAACAGCAAAGTCAATGAAGAAATTGTAAAGTTAGGTCTAAAACAGTTATAATAGACGGACGTGTCAGTATTTTTCGTATTCGGTAGTTATCTATACGACTTTCAGTCGCACCACGCGTACCGAAGAATGTTTTGAATTTCGCGCGCCATGTATCACAATAATCAACATCCGTACTTCTTATCCAGGCCTACAAATTCATGAAGCGAAATCCTCTTTGCCTGTGATAAGCATTTCCAAGCATAAAACTATGTTCAGTCATTTCTACGTAAAGCGACAAGAGTATTGTTTTCATTACACAAGTTACGTTCGTCTTCGTCGTCACCATAACAAGACGAACGACGTCGTTCGCCGCGAAGGCGTCTTGTTACGAGGTAAAAGTGTCGAGCATTTGTACATCTCTGTACTTTTATGGTAAAGGCCGGTAAAGTTTCGAAACCTATGCTGTGAGTATATTTAATTCGCAAGTGGCATTTCCATGTCTTGGCGGGTAAATTTTAGGACTACTTACGAAAGAAACGATATAAGCAGAATACTAGAGCCGTGCGATTTCAAAACGGCTATAACGGTTCCAGTTCAAATTACCATAATAATTTTATTTTACCAAAGTGAAAAGTGATAGTGAATTGTACAACAAAAATTATCCATGTGCGTTTTAGTACTTATTTCCACAGTTTCTTGTTCATTTGATTGATTTATAGAGCTTGCAGTTCTTGAGATCCTCTCTCTGTGACGTCTCGGTAGATTTGATTGACAGATCCAACGAGGTACCTCTCCATTTATAGTGCGCCCTCGTGTTTAAGGGCGCGCTTTTGAATAATAAATTGCAACCAAAATGACGTCAAAATGACGTCGTGCAAACCTTTATAACTCGCAAATGCGAAGTTCAATACACAAAATACTGAAACATCCCACTATACGCCGAATTCATAATGGCGTATTTTTAGTTTGTACAAATGATCACCGTCATCTAAAATAGTACCTAGAAATAAACATTTTTGGAAAGCTTCTTTGCTGTAGACAAAATATCATCGGAGTTATGACAGATCATGAATAGAGAGTTTTGTATGTATTTTTCAAGTGAGTCCTCACCAGCCTCGTTTTGGTGCAATTTCACAATTTCAAATGTTCATATCTTCTCAAGGATTTATTATTTGGTTTCAAAACACACACATAGTATTTAGATAATCACATTCTATCATATTAAATATTTACTTTTCCCAAAATGATATTTTTTGGCTTTTATGCAAATTAGAAGCAGCCATTATCAATTCGGTCTATTCACTTCATTAAAACGACCCTATAGGTCCATAACGTTCAATCCATGTTAGGTGTTTGTGATTTTTGCCTTTCGCCTATCGCCTTTGGCTCCGATAGCTGTATTTTGTGGGATGAATAGCAATGACGTGAGATTTACCTTCAGAAAACTTCAAAACGTCGTGCGGTGCAACAAACTTATTACAACTATCCTGAAATTAATAATAAGTAAAAGTAAGTAAATAACAAATTGACAAAACATTTTATCAGGGAACTATTTGCTGTAACATTGGATGTGCTGTATCATTGGATGTGCTGTATCATTGGGTGTGCTGTATCATTGGATGTGCTGTATCATTGGATGTGCTGTAACATTGGATGTGCTGTATCATTGGATGTGCTGTATCATTGGATGTGCTGTATCATTGGGTGTGCTGTATCATTGGATGTGCTGTATCATTGGATGTGCTGTAACATTGGATGTGCTGTATCATTGGATGTGCTGTATCATTGGATGTGCTGTATCATTGGATGTGCTGTATCATTGGATGTGCTGTATCATTGGGTGTGCTGTATCATTGGATGTGCTGTATCATTGGATGTGCTGTAACATTGGGTGTGCTGTATCATTGGATGTGCTGTATCATTGGATGTGCTGTATCATTGGGTGTGCTGTATCATTGGATGTGCTGTATCATTGGATGTGCTGTATCATTGGATGTGCTGTATCATTGGATGTGCTGTATCATTGGGTGTGCTGTATCATTGGATGTGCTGTATCATTGGGTGTGCTGTATCATTGGATGTGCTGTATCATTGGGTGTGCTGTATCATTGGATGTGCTGTATCATTGGATGTGCTGTATCATTGGATGTGCTGTATCATTGGATGTGCTGTATCATTGGATGTGCTGTATCATTGGGTGTGCTGTATCATTGGATGTGCTGTATCATTGGGTGTGCTGTATCATTGGATGTGCTGTATCATTGGATGTGCTGTATCATTGGGTGTGCTGTATCATTGGATGTGCTGTATCATTGGGTGTGCTGTATCATTGGATGTGCTGTATGTGCATCATTGGATGTGCTGTATCATTGGATGTGCTGTATCATTGGATGTGCTGTATCATTGGGTGTGCTGTATCATTGGATGTGCTGTATCATTGGGTGTGCTGTATCATTGGATGTGCTGTATCATTGGGTGTGCTGTATCATTGGATGTGCTGTATCATTGGATGTGCTGTATCATTGGATGTGCTGTATCATTGGGTGTGCTGTATCATTGGATGTGCTGTATCATTGGGTGTGATGTATCATTGGGTGTGCTGTATCATTGGATGTGATGTATCATTGGGTGTGATGTAACATTGGGTGTGCTGTATCATTGGATGTGCTGTATCATTGGGTGTGCTGTATCATTGGGTGTGCTGTATCATTGGGCGTGCTGTATCATTGTATGTGCTGTATCATTGGGTGTGCTGTATCATTGGATGTGATGTAACATTGGGTGTGCTGTATCATTGGATGTGCTGTATCATTGGGGTGCTGTATCATTGGGCGTGCTGTATCATTGGGTGTGCTGTATCATTGGATGTGATGTATCATTGGGTGTGATGTAACATTGGGTGTGCTGTATCATTGGATGTGCTGTATCATTGGGTGTGCTGTATCATTGGGTGTGCTGTATCATTGGGCGTGCTGTATCATTGTATGTGCTGTATCATTGGGTGTGCTGTATCATTGGATGTGATGTAACATTGGGTGTGCTGTATCATTGGATGTGCTGTATCATTGGGCGTGCTGTATCATTGGGCGTGCTGTATCATTGGGTGTGTTGTATCATTGGATGTGCTGTATCATTGGGTGTGATGTATCATTGGATGTGCTGTATCATTGGATGTGCTGTAACATTGGGTGTGCTGTATCATTGGATGTGCTGTATCATTGGGTGTGCTGTATCATTGGATGTGCTGTATCATTGGGTGTGATGTATCATTGGGTGTGATGTATCATTGGATGTGCTGTAACATTGGGTGTGCTGCATCATTGGATGTGCTGTATCATTGGGTGTGCTGTATCATTGGGTGTGCTGTAACATTGGGTGTGCTGTATCATTGGATGTGCTGTATCATTGGGGTGTGCTGTATCATTGGGTGTGTTGTATCATTGGGTGTGCTGTATCATTGGATGTGCTGTATCATTGGGTGTGTTGTATCATTGGATGTGCTGTATCATTGGGTGTGCTGTATCATTGGGTGTGCTGTATCATTGGGTGTGTTGTATCATTGGGTGTGTTATATTTAACAAATTGAAAACGTTTTCCCGTGTTTACATAGCGCCTTATATAAACACTCGGCTCGGTTTTACACAATAGCTCTCGACTTCTCCCAAACTTCAATCTTGTGTAACAAACGGGAAACGTTTTCTATTTGTTAAATAATCGGGCAATTTTGGTTCGATTCAGCGAAATATCAGGGTGAGTTAGGTCGAGCCATTGTTCGTATTTTAGCGAGACGTAGTCGAGCCAAAATAACCATGGCAAGACCTAACGAGTGATTAGCATTTTGCCGGCACGCGTCCGTGAGTTTGAGAAGTGGCGGAAAAAAATCGCAGTTTTGTTGAAAACGTTTGTAAGGGGTCATGGGTATATTTGGGAGATCCCATGGGAGGTAAGGAGTACTTAAGGCGGGATCGCATGCACGAACGAACGAGAGAGTTGTGCAGATTCCTTTGAACGAGATTCAGGTCCCTACTTCGTGGTGACTGTGCGATTCCTGCCCCCACAAGTAGGAATATAGAACGTAAAGCAAGTCAACCCACTGTAAACTGTATTGCAAGGATTTATCTAATACGAATAAAGCCCATTTGCTACATTTGGCGCCCAATGTGGGAGAGTTGTGGGAGAGTTGTGCAGATTCCTTTGAACGAGATTCAGGTCCCTACTTCGTGGTGACTGTGCGATTCCTGCCCCCACAAGTAGGAATATAGAACGTAAAGCAAGTCAACCCACTGTAAACTGTATTGCAAGAATGTGGGAGTCAGTGCATAAGTCCGTTGTGTAAAAGGTTTGTGCATAGGATTGGCCGCAGTGGGGACATGATGGCAAGTACGATGGTTCATAAGCCTAGCAGTTTCATTGATTGGTTATAAGTAATATGATAATGTAATTGTATATGCATGCATATATAGAGATAGATAGGCAATTCACGATCGTCATCTCCGAAGAGTGACTTATACTCGGTGACTGACGATGATGATCGGGGATTCTCGTTATGGGGTGTGAATATAGTTTATTACATGTAAGTATCTGTAAGTTCATTGTGTTTCTACGATAATCCTGTTAGGTACGTATGTGGTTTTGATAAGTTTATTGTGCACTATGGCTTCCCCAGCAGTTAGCGCTCAGTTAACTCAACAAGCTTCCCTTTCACGCAGTTAGCGCTCAGTTAACTCAGCAAGCTTCAACAAAGTCAAGCTGCAGAATTCAAGCTTCCCTTTCACGCAGTTAGCGCTCAGTTAACTCAGCAAGCTTCAACAAAGTCAAGCTGCAGAATTCAAGCTTCCCTTTCACGCAGTTAGCGCTCAGTTAACTTAACAAGCTTCAACAAAGTCAAGCTGCAGAATTCAAGCTTCCCTTTGACGCAGTTAGCGCTCAGTTAACTCAACAAGCTTCAACAAAGTCAAGCTGCAGAATTCAAGCTTCCCTTTCACGCAGTTAGCGCTCAGTTAACTCAATAAGCTTCAACAAAGTCAAGCTATATAATTCAAGTTTCCCTTTCAAGCAGTTTGGGAGTACAAAAGGATTGCAGAATTCAAAATAGTTCAAGTTATCAAGCTAAGGAACTACAGGAAGAAGACAGAGCTAAGTACAAAAGAACATTTGAACTCTTTATGTTGAACATTGAAGTTTATGCAAAAGAAATTGTTGTATGTTATTTAAATTGTATTGCATGAATGAGTGAATGTAGTTTGCTATCTCATTTGCTTAACAGATTTAGGATTGTATATTTTCAAGCGTTTTCAATTATCTAATATTTGGGATTGTTCGCACTGTGTATGTATTCGCATGAATTGTTCGCATATTTGTTTAAGTCTCGACATTTTGTTTTCTTTAAGTCTTTTGGGAATTAGCAGTTACGAATTTAGAATTGTTCAAATCGTTTTGTTTTGCTGTGGGGATAGGAACTTGCGTTTTCGGTGTCGTTTCGGCCTTTTCGGTTCGTTCAACGCATGCTGGTTCCGTTCTTTTAAAAATACTCCTTTAGATTTTTCACGTGGTTTCATTTTCTTTAAGGGAGGTTTTTCTTTCGTTCTTCTGTTTTTCTCGTGCACGCTTTTCGTTTTTTTTTCATCTTCTTGAATTGAATCAAATCGTTTTGTTTTGCTGTGGGGATAGGAACTTGCGTTTTCGGTGTCGTTTCGGCCTTTTCGGTTCGTTCAACGCATGCTGGTTCCGTTCTTTTAAAAATACTCCTTTAGATTTTTCACGTGGTTTCATTTTCTTTAAGGGAGGTTTTTCTTTCGATCTTCTGTTTTTCTCGTGCACGCTTTTCGGTTTTTTTTCATCTTCTTTATTCTTTTTGAACATTTTTTGTTTTCATTCATTTTTTTGTCATGGGGACTAAACCGCAGGATGTCTCCGTACAAATTGATGCCGCAGAGGAGGACGAGACAGAACGACTTGCAGGTGCGGTTAAGCTGCTTCGACGATCTGGACATTTTCAAGTGGAACCGATCGACCGTTACTACGATGCTGGTGCTGCCTCACAACAAAGTACATGTAAACCCTTTTCCACGCCTCATAACTCGCGATCTCGCCCGAGTACTTACGGTCGGAGTGGATTTGTTGATGCACAAATGTTTCCCCAACCACCTAGACTGTCGACGTTTTCGGGCTGTACGACAAAAACCGATGTATCGCTTGAAGCATGGCAGTTTGAGGTTAAGTGCCTAATCAAGGATGGTTTTTACCCCAGGGACCTCATCACTCAAAATTAAAAAAAAAAAAAAAAATTTAATCAAGATTAAAAGGAGAAGCTGGAAAGTTGGTCATGCACCTCGGCGAAGATGCATCCTTGGAAGCCATCTTACGAAAGTTGGAAAAAGTTTATGGAGTCGTTGAAAGCGCTCTATTTTACAGCGATTCTATAACAGCAAACAAGAAGCAGATGAAGGAGTTACAGTTTATGGATGTCACCTAGAGGATACGATTAGCAGTGCCATCGACCGAGGAATTGTTGCAAGGGAATAGGCAGACGAAATGCTAAGGAGTAAATTTTGGTCTGGTTTTAAAGATGAACGAGTCAAGAATGTAACGAGACATCGAGTGGACCACATTAGAGATTTTGACACCCTTTTGGCTGAAGTTAGAGCTGCTGAACAAGAAGTAAAGGAAAATGAGAAGATGTGGGGTAGAGCGTTGAAACGAACTCCGGCAGCATCCTATCCACAACAAGAGTGGAATACAGCTTCAATGCATGATTCTAGCAATGTCAAGTCCTTAAGATCAACAATTGATGAAGTAATGCGAAAAGTAAACACACTTGAAGTTAAAATGAATCAACAACCGAATGTCAATGACAAGTTAGAAAAGATCCTAAGCAGACTAAACGACATGGAGAAAGGTAGTACTAGAAACCAGAAAGAGAACCAGAGTGACTTCCGTGGTGCTGGCGATGCAACCAAGACACATTGGAACAAACCTAGGGAGACCACCCAAGCAACCTCCTCTCAGTCAAACTCCAAGGGACCTCCGCAAGGGGGCAGGCGTTAGGTCCCTCACCACGCCCCACACCTCTACTCTCATCTCGCCCCACCCAGACTTCAGTGAAGAAACCTCAGATAGAAGATGTCGTGGGTGAAGTTAATGAAAGCAGAGTATTTTTGAATGATATACCATGTACAGCTCTTATTGATACTGGGTCACAGGTAACCACATTAAGTGAATCCTTTTGGAATTGTCAGCTTGTCAATTGTCCTATTCAACCGTTAGATGACATTATTGAAGTGGAAGGTGCTGGTGGACAAAGGTGCCATTCTTAGGCTTTATAGAGGTAAGTATTTCTTTTCCACAGAACGTTAATGGGATTCTGGAAACCATGAATGCAGTGGTATTGATAGTACCTGATACAAGATTTAACTTGACAACGCCCTTGCTAGTAGGAACAAACCTGATTACACGTTGTAAAGACAGCTGCGCTGCTAGACTGGGGCCTTGTTTCTTACAAAGAATTAGACCTGACACTGCCTGGATGGTGGCGTACAGACACCTTGGACATCAAGAGCGGGCACTCAGAAAATCCACACAAGTCTTAAGAGTGCAGAATGAGCCAGGAACACCAATGTTGATACAAAGCCAAAGGTCAACGGTGATTTGGACGAAAATAAGAACAACGAAGGTAGGGGGGACATTTCCAACGCTAATTGATGATTCGAACTCAGAATTGCCTAAGCCGCTTCAAGTAGTCCCATCACTGGTTGAGATTGAAATGAATGGAAAGAGCCAGACCATCCCAGTTGAAGTGCTAAACCCTGCTGACAAGCCAGTGATACTTCAAGCTAGAACAATAATAGGTAAGTTACATCCCGTTTCGCTAATCTCATACGAATCCTCAGTTTCAAGTTCTGGTCAAGACAGTCTAATACATAACAACTCTGTGCCTTCTGCACCTTCTGAATTTCCTTTTTCTCCTCATCTCACTGAAGATCAAAAGTCTCAGGCCTCTCAGATGTTAAATGACTGGAATAGAAGAGTTTTTGCACAAAGCGATTTTGACCTTGGGTGTACCGGTAATGTAAAGCATTCCATTCCTGTGACTGATCATGTGCCGTTCAAACAGCGTCACCGCAGAATTCCCCCTGCGCAATATGAGGAAGTACGCAAGCACATTCAAGAGATGCTAAATTGTGGAGTAATTAGGGAGTCACACAGTCCTTGGTCCTCTCCAGTTGTGTTAATTAGAAAACGAGATGGCGGTCTGCGCTTTTGTGTCGACTTCCGCAAACTTAATGCCCGCACAATAAAAGACTCCTATTCCTTACCAAGAATTGACGAAGCACTCGAGTCCATGTCTGGATCCGCCTGGTTTTCAACTTTAGACTTAAAAAGTGGGTACTGGCAATTGGAAGTAGAAGAAGGTGATAAGGCCAAGACGGCATTTACGGTCGGACCCTTAGGCTTCTTTGACTTCAATCGTATGGCTTTTGGATTAACGAATGCCCCTGCCACTTTCCAGCGACTGATGGAGCATTGCATGGGTGAATTGAATTTCAAGAAATGCTTGGTGTATATTGATGATATAATCGTATTTGTCAAGACTTTTGAAGAACACAAGGAACGCCTACAAGCTGTGTTTGAAAAATTGGAGACGTTTGGTCTAAAACTCAAACCTTCAAAATGTTCGTTTTTCCAAGACAGTGTTAAGTACCTCGGTCACGTAATTTCTGCAGATGGCATCGCAACGGACCCTGATAAAATCAACGCCATTAGAACTTGGCAAACACCTACGAAAATGGAAGAACTAAGAACTTTTCTTGGCTTCGCTGGATATTACAGAAAGTTTGTTTCAGACTACGCAAAACTAGTAAAGCCTCTGAACGATCTACTGGCGCGATTGTTGAAGCCCAATGGTCCAGCCAAACCTGTCTGGAGTTGGTCACCCCAGTGTGATGATGCATTTAACGAAGTTGTTGAAATACTAACTTCACCTCCAGTATTAGCGTATCCAGATTTTGAGAAACCTTTCATCCTTAACATCGATGCCAGCCAAGACGGACTTGGAGCCACTTTATGTCAGAGTCAAAACGATTCAGAAAGAGTTATATCTTTTGGTAGCAGAGGCCTGCGCAAGGCCGAGAAGAATTACTCTGGTCACAAACTGGAATTCCTGTGTCTAAAGTGGGCCGTCACTGAAAAATTCCATGAGTACCTCTATGGCAGAAAATTTACTGTGCGAACGGATAATAACCCATTAACTTACGTTACTACAACCGCGAAGTTAGATGCCACTGGTCATAGATGGCTCGCAGCCCTTTCTACATATGATTTCGAACTGGTTTATAGGCCGGGGAGGAGGAACCAAGACGCTGATGGTTTGTCAAGGAGACCACACCCTTCAAATCGTGAGGTTGTCAATAGTGACGTTGTCACCGCGTTATGTAAGAATCAAGGAGTGCCAGCTATTGAAACTGTTTGTTGCAGCGTGACCGGTACTGATGATACTATGGATAACCTTAGTCAACCCTCCTTCACGAAAGACGACCTGAAAGCCCACCAGGAGAGAGACCCTGTGCTAGGAAAGTTTATCCCATGGCTGAAGAAAGGAAAACGGCCAACAAAGACAGATGTATCCAGAGAGGGACTTGAATTTAGAATCCTCATGACCCAGTGGGAACGCTTAAGTTTCAAAGAAGGAGTTCTTTATAGACGATGTAAACAAGATACGGGCGAGAATTGGCAACTAGTAGTACCACAGGATCTCCGTACAAAGGTCTTCGAGGGAATTCATGACAATATGGGACATTTCTCCATAGATAAAACATCTACATTAGCTCATAAACGCTTCTATTGGCCTGGTATGACAAAGGAGCTTAACCAAAGAATCAAGTCTTGTGGACCGTGTGTGATGAGGAAATCCCAGCCAAGAGAAGTTCCACTGGTGAGCATCACCACGACCGAGCCTCTGGAACTGGTGTGCATTGACTACCTAAAACTAGAGAGATCAAAGGGGGGTTATGAAAACATCCTCGTCATAACGGACCACTTTACGAGATATGCTCAGGCCATACCCACTACCAATCAAACAGCGATTACTACTGCTAAAGCTCATTTTGATAAGTTTATTGTGCACTATGGCTTCCCCAGCAGATTGCACAGTGATCAAGGACGAAATTTTGAGTCTAAGGTGATCCAGGAGCTTTGCAAAATTGCAGGAGTTCAGAAATCTAGGACAACACCTTACCACCCCATGGGCAATGGCATGACGGAAAGATATAACCGAACGCTACTTAAGAGGGTGTCTCCGTAAAACACGCCCATCATTTTTACGATCAAAAATGAATTTCTCTTATACTCCTGTATTTTGAAGGCCTGACATAAGGAATCACTAATATCGATTTGGTTTCTTTGAAAATCATTTAATTATTTTTTTATAATTATTTTTAATTATCGCGCTGCTCATGGCAATTTCGAAGTCCAGCAGACTGTAAAATGGCAAGATTTTGCAACTGCCGCATAAAGCTAATTCGAGATTAAATGCAATACTTTTTGCATGGGTGTGTAGATATATCCTTCTAGTTTCTTCGGCAATTTGGTTTTAAGAAATTGCATCTCACATTGTAACGGAATCAGGAAGAATATGGACCCTCATGCATGCGTTGTATTCATAAACCCAAACCACCCCAACTTTGAGGGCTTTTTTCAAAATCGTGGCACCTGATTCAAACTATTTTACTATGTGTGGATAAAGTACTAATGTTTATCAATGCAAAACGCCAATAAAATATTTCTGCATAGCATTTTTGAAAAAATCGTCGTAAGCGTTCAATATTGGGGAAAATGCCCAAATCGAACTTCTGTCAGATTTCGATTGTTCGAACTAACAACAAAACTAAATACCTGAATAGGCTTAATCAGAGCTTGGTAGTCATAGTAAGTCCTTCTGAATCGTCTATAACGTGTAGAATAATTGCTTGACCTCCAAGGTTAGGGAATCAAGTGGCGGCCATTGTACGTAAATTCATATTCAACGATCAGTCCAGATCGTAACAGTGTTTTCATGTCTTCTGATGTTCTTGTAAATTCCATTGTGTGCGAATCTTTAGTGCAAAGAGGCGTCTACAGAGAACCAGTTATACATTTATCAAACAGCAATCGAGAATGGAGCTAAAGAATTCAAACAATCGAGTGAGGAAACAACTCAGTTTCAATTCTTAGCCGGGTTCCGTGTTTACAATGAGATCATTCGTTCCCAGTCCCCCTCTCCTTTTGTACCAGTGAGGGTGGTAGAGGGTCATTTCGCTATACAATATATAAAAAGTCCGGGTATCATTTCGTTTTAAAATTCAACTCTAATTAAGAATATGTTGTCTTGTGTATGAATATATATATAATTTTTCTATATTTATGTACTCGTGAGATAGTTTATCATCATTTAGGATCATTTTTAGCCGATGGTAGGTGTTTAGAAGTGGCTGGAGTACAAGGTGTAGTTGTTGTTCAGTCTAACAAAGGGAAAACAAATGCAAATGGGAAACAAATGAAACTTTGATTTAACAAAATCGACTTTAGAGACAGATCTAGGGTAGGGTAGGGTAGGATAGGGTAGGGTAGGGTAGGGTAGGGTAGGGTAGGGTAGGGTAGGGTAGGGTAGGGTAGGGTAGGGTAGGTTAGGGTAAGATAGGGTAGGATAGAGTTAAGTAGGGTTGTGTAGGGTAGGGTTGAGTAGGCTAGGGTAGGGTTAGCCTGCCTAGCTTCAGGCTCTCATTTCTGTTTTTTTAGTGGGAGGAAGAGGGAGGGAGACTGGGGAGAGAAGAGAGGGGATTGGGGAAAGGAAGGGGATTGAGCCCCTTCCTCTCCCCAATCCCGTCTCTTCTCTCCCCATTCCCCCTCCTTCTCTCTCTCTTCCCCTCCCCTCCCTCTTTCCCCTCCCTCTTCCCCTCCCCTCCCTCCCCAAAAAGAAACACAAATAAGAGCCTGAAGGCGGGCTAGGGTAGGGTAGGCTAGGGACTTTCGTAGTTTATAGTTTGCCTAGCAATTTGCACCTCATGTATAAAGAAACATAAAAAGCCGGGATGGCTGAGCGAGAAAAAGACAAATAGGAAGAAGAAGAGATAACCCACATTAGAGACGAGGAATCAAGGTTTACAGAAGTGCCTGAACATTTTCCATGCCGATCCTAAAATATCTGGCTTTCTATTGTGCCCGCCTTTTGAATGGGTTGTCAATTTTTTTCCAATTTTAGGAGTGATCCCTCCCCTGGGTCTCCGATCCTCGTAATAGCGAACTGTCCATAATACCGGGGTGTCCGCAAGGTGAGAGTTGACTGTACATGTATAATTAAGTAGAGCTGCTCGGATTTATATGATTTTTGAAAATAAAATATAAAATAAAATATGAAATACAAGTATAAAAATCGCTATATATCATTGTCATCTGTCGATCAAAAGCAAAGACGAATTCAGCTAGGATGTTCTTCAAGAGTGGGTGCAGCGTTAGAGGCGCACCGTCCAAACAATTGTAATGTGACGTAATTGCGCAAAAAAAAAAATATAATCAAGAAGCAAGTAGTCCAAGGACTCAGCAAAGACCAATACAACGTATATTTTTTTGGTAACTATATTTCGGCTAGCCAGACTAGCCTTCTTCAGGTTAGCAACCATGAAAGTATTGAACTGATGAATGCTAGTTGAGAGACTCACATTCAACCGTGAAAGTCTGCGATTGAACAGAAAACAAAACATTTTATTTGGCTCACTGGACACCGCACAGATGAAAAAAAATACCCTACCCTGCCCTACCCTACCCTACCCTACCCTACCCTACCCTACCCTACACTACCCTACCCTACCCTACCCTACCCTACCCTACCCTACCCTACCATACCATACCCTACCCTACCCTACCCTACCCTATCCTACCCTATGCTACCGTACCGTGCTGGCTGTAAACGATTTTTTTAACTAGTTCACTAAATACACGGCACTCCTGAAAAGCAGGTTATTTTGTTTATTTATAGTATTAGTTTTTATATATAATAATTAGATAGATAGAGTGTTTATGTATATAGATATTTACAATTTTATCATATTTCTTTGTAAAATCCTGATGGGTCCACCGTGTTTAAATAAAGTTATATTATTATTATTATTATTATTATTATTACCCTAGATCTGCCTCTAAAGTCGATTTTGTTAAATCAAAGTTTCATTTGTTTCCCATTTGCATTTGTTTTCCCTTTGTTAGAGCAACAACTACACCTTGTACTCCAGCCACTTCTAAACACCTACCATCGGCTAAAAATGATCCTAAATGATGATAAACTATCTCACGAGTACATCATATAGAAAAAGTATATATATATTCATACACAAGACAACATATTCTTAATTAGAGTTGAATTTCAAAACGAAAACGATACCCGGACTTTTTATATATTTTATAGCGAAATGACCCTCTACCACCCTCACACAAAAGGAGAGGGGGACTGGGAACGAATGATCTCATTGTAAACACGGAACCCGGC
This sequence comes from Actinostola sp. cb2023, assembly GCA_033675265.1. Taxonomy (NCBI): domain Eukaryota; kingdom Metazoa; phylum Cnidaria; class Anthozoa; order Actiniaria; family Actinostolidae; genus Actinostola; species Actinostola sp. cb2023. The sequence goes on along the minus strand of JAUJYZ010000691.1, from coordinate 239,210 downwards.
TAAGAATTGAAACTGAGTTGTTTCCTCACTCGATTGTTTGAATTCTTTAGCTCCATTCTCGATTGCTGTTTGATAAATGTATAACTGGTTCTATGTAGACGCCTCTTTGCACTAAAGATTCGCACACAATGGAATTTACAAGAACATCAGAAGCCATGAAAACACTGTTACGATCTGGACTGATCGTTGAATATGAATTTACGTACAATGGCCGCCACTTGATTCCCTAATTTTGGAGGTCAAGCAATTATTCTACACGTTATAGACGATTCAGAAGGACTTACTATGACTACCAAGCTCTGGTTAAACCTATTCAGGTATTTAGTTTTGTTGTTAGTTCGAACAATCGAAATCTGACAGAAGTTCGATTTGGGCATTTTTCCCAAAGTTTGAACGCTTACGATTTTTTCAAAAATGCTATGCAGAAATATTTTATTGGCGTTTTGCATTGATAAACATTAGTACTTTATCCACACGTAGTAAAATAGTTTGAATCAGGTGCCACGATTTTGAAAAAAGCCCTCAAAGTTGGGGTGGTTTGGGTTTATGAATACAACGCGTGCACGAGGGTCCATATTCTTCCTGATTCCGTTACAATGTGAGATGCAATTTCTTAAAACCAAATTGCCGAAGAAACTAGAAGGATATATCTACACACCCATGCAAAACGTATTGCATTTAATCTCGAATTAGCTTTATGCGGCAGTTGCAAATTCTTACCATTTTACAGTCTGCTGGACTTCGAAATTGCCATGAGCAGCGCGATAATTAAAAAAAATTATAAAAAAATAATTAAATGATTTTCAAAGAAACCAAATCGATATTAGTAATTCCTTATGTCAGGCCTTCAAAATACAGGAGTATAAGAGAAATTCATTTTTGATCGTAAAAATGATGGGCGTGTTTTACGGAGACACCCACTTAACATGCTTGGAACCTTGTCAGATGCCAGGAAAGCAAACTGGAAGGACTATGTAGCGCCCTTAGTACATGCATATAACTCGACCAAGCACGACTCGACAGGATTTTCACCCTTTTACTTAATGTTTGGGCGTGAGCCAAGAATTCCAGTGGATGTTCAGTTTGGACTCGACCCCAACTCAAGACATCCAACTGGAAGGGACTCATCCAAGTTTGTAGAAAACCTTAGAAAGAGGTTGAATCTTGCCTATGACCTTGCAACAAAGAATGCCCAAGTTGCGTCAAAAAGAAACAAAGTTCGCTATGACGCCAAGAGACGAGAAGCGAAACTGTTACCTGGAGACCGAGTACTTGTAAGAAATTTAACTCCCTCTGGTAAACTTGACAACAAATGGGAAAAGGAAGTCTATGTGGTGGATAAGAAGCCGAACGAAGACATCCCTGTGTACATCATTCGCAGAGAAGATGGAGTGGGGAGGAAAAGAACCCTACATAGGAATCTACTGCTTCCATGTCCGCTACCGTTATATGAAATGGAGCAAAAACCGACAAGTCAACGCCCGCGTAAAGAGTTTGCCGTCAGATCTCCTAGATCTGTAGAGACCCCTAAAAGTGACGAGGAAGATAATAATCAGTACGCGATAAGATTGAGAGAGCGACATGGGGAGAACGAAAACACACCATTAAGGGCATCGACAGAAGACGTCAGCACGACTCGCACTAGCCCATTCGACAGAGAAATCCCCAGCGGAACTCCAGGGGACGTCAGTATGACTCACACTAGCCCATTGGACATATAAATCCCCAGCGGAACTCCAGAGGACGTCAGTATGACTCACACTAGCCCATTGGACAGAGAAATCCCCAGCGGAACTCCAGAGGACGTTAGTACGAGTCGCACTAGCCCTCGCAATGCTCAAGAGACAGCCTTTGGTAATGTCTCCGAAAGAGAGAGTCCATTGGAAGTGGAGAGTCCACCTGAACCACGACCTAGACGAGTGAGACATCCACCGAGATGGATGGCAGATCCAAATTGGATCTGCTACCAACATACGGTTCCCACCATGCCTGCCACATCCACCATCATCCACGTGTTCTTTCCACATCTTGGTATTCTACCTACATATTTCTCATTTCCTCTCCCCCCCATTTCGAGAGGGAAGGATGTAAGGGGTCATGGGTATATTTGGGAGATCCCATGGGAGGTAAGGAGTACTTAAGGCGGGATCGCATGCACGAACGAACGAGAGAGTTGTGCAGATTCCTTTGAACGAGATTCAGGTCCCTACTTCGTGGTGACTGTGCGATTCCTGCCCCCACAAGTAGGAATATAGAACGTAAAGCAAGTCAACCCACTGTAAACTGTATTGCAAGGATTTATTTAATACGAATAAAGCCCATTTGCTACACGTTTATAAAAATACAATGGTTACTTATTTAGAAGCACATATTAACCAACTGTCCGTGATATCGTGGGATATCAGGACAGTAGATCTCGCTTCTGATTGGCTAACTGATAGTGGGATGATAATAGGCCACTTGCACTAAGAGGTCACGTGACCCTAACTTCCATGAAATCGAACAGAAGTGTCAAAATGAACTCCAGAAATGAAAAGAGCAGCTTGAAATTAGTAAAAGGTCTGTAGGATTGAATGAACAACATGGACGCCGAAAACTGCCAACTCAACAAGAACCATGCATGGTCGCTGTTTGTACTTTCTCCTTGGTGTTGAACAATTAAGAAAAACATCCCAAGAATAGATGGAATCGATTTGAACGCGCATGAAAGTACTAAATCCGATGGAAACTCTAAGGATAAAGTCGTGAAAATTGCTGGATTTTCAAAAAGGCTGTTGTAGCGTGTGGATGCAAAGCTGCCTTAGCCGAAGACTTTCAAAGACATATTTTCGTCTCTTTCATCAAACTATTTCGTCAAAAAGTGACTTCAATTTATTCTTGGATGTGGTTTTAGTGGTATATTTGGTGGTAATTATCGCCGGTTGTGGTGTTTGAAGAGTTTTCACAAGGCTATTCAAAAACAAATTTCCTGAAACTGCATGATGATGTGCGACAACACAAGTCACGAGTGAATCAAACAAGATTGGTGAAAGTAAGCGTGTTTGTTGTGTCTTTTCTTTACCTAAAATGACTTAAAAATGGATTGTGAATATTTTTTGTGTGTATAACGGCATCTGACTTGAAATATATCTATAAAAACACGCTTCATTCAAGTTTTGATTTTTAATTTACTGGATTCACTGAGTAAAGTAAGCTGATTATTTACGCACGCTTCAGTGTCAATAAAAAGTTGAGCGAAAAACTCAACATCATTTTGTTGTTGTTGTTGAAATGGCCATATAATAAATATATTATTAACCGAGCTTGGTCGGTCTGTACAGACATGTACAGACCTCCCGCTCGGTTAGTAAGAGGTATATATTGGCAATTTGGAATTTTAAAATCAATTGTGTCATTTCTCGGCATTTATCATCCCCAATATTTGTTTCAACCAATCAGAATCGAGAATTCCCCCATATCAAGACACTCTACTGTCCTGATATTCTACGGTATCAGGACACTCTACTGTCCTGATATTATATATCACGGACAGTTGGTTAAAATGTGGTTCTAAATAAGAAACCATTGTATTTTTATATTACTTCTGGTCATTTTAAGGGAAAATATGTTTCATTCAAAAGATAAATAAACGTTTTGAACAAAACTGCGAACGATTGAACTCTTCCCGACACTTCTCAAACTCACGGACACGTGCCGACAATATGTTAATAAGTTTGTATTTTGAAAAGATCGTCCTCGATGTTTTTAGTGAAATTCTTTCATTTCGGCGAAAAGAGTGGGATGATAAATAAATAACCGGTCAATTTTGGTTCGATTCGGCGAAATATCAGGACTCGTTAGGTCTTGCCATGGGTATTTTGGCTCGACTACGTCTCGCCAAAATACGAACCATGGCTCGACCTAACTCGACCGAACTCGACCTGATATTTCGCCGAATCGAACCAAAATTGCCCGATTATATATAAATATCACTTACCTCATCATATGAAACAACATATTGCGGAGTGAGTTTATACATAGCAGCACATGCAACCAACTAAAACATTAACAAACAGTTAGTAGGGTCTTGACAAGGCAATTCGCAAATAATTGACATATAAGTACTTACTGGCACAGAATGGTGCTTAGCTGCAAGGGCCAGAGCATGAGTACCATTGACTGCTCTTAATCTGGAATGGTAAGTCGTACGCGTCACAAACTTCAAATTTCCTCATTTTACAATGACAGCTACACCCACTACTAAATAAACTGGAATGGAACTCATGGCAATATATATTCATGGTTGAAAGGCCCCATACATTTTATCTCTCAAACTCAGTTATGGTTTTATAATTTGTACTAAATAAATATAATTGAAATTTAATCTAAGATGATCTAAGCGCCTAGAGCCGCTCTGTATAGGCGCTATATAAACGTATAATATTATTACTATGATTATGTACTTCACCAAAAATTCGTGCCCTCACAAAAATTCGGTTACCACCGTTTGCATACATTTGTTAAAATAATCAAAGATCTCTACCGTAGAACATCGTTCACTAGTTTTCTCAAATACGCTTGACAAATAAAGAACAGTCGCTCGCCTCAGCAAGTTTACTGCTAATTCAGTAGATCTTGAACGCCATCTGATTCAAAACAACAAACACGGATGTAGAGAAGTGTCGAGTTTGCAGATGTTAATATCTTAAAGAAAACGATGGGGGGAGGGGTTGTTGCCGTTATCGCTCTTTTTCACTTTTTTCCTTTGGAACAGACAGAATAAAATAAAGACTTCAAAATATGAATAATGAAAGAAAACAAAAATTAAATAAAAAATATAATTATATATAAATCACCCGATTCTCCCTCCAAAAAAGAAAATGCAACAACGGCAACAACCACTCCTCCCATCGTTTTCTTTAAAAACTGAATTATTCGATATTATGCACTGACGGATCTTAGCCGATCGGCCGAAGGCGTTTGAAAATAAATTAATTAACGTGGTTGCAGACCAACTATAGTGATTTGATTTGGAACTGAACTTTTGGTATTTTGGAAAACTGGTGGCTTAGGAGACGTGGTTGGCTACGAGGGTGGTTCGACTTTACTTAATATCCTAATAAATAACAGAAGGATAGACACTCTGTCTAAGGACATTTTGAAATTAAATATTAGTTAAGCTTTGTCAGAAGATCAAAAATTGTGTTTCATAACACCGACTTTTATCGTGAGTGCGCCTCATACAAGGGTATTTATGGATCATTTTCATGAACATGTATATTGTGGTATCTAGTATAGACATAAAATCAATGACCTAGTTTCCTTAATGTGACTGAGTTTAGTTTAACATATTTACCCTCCATCAGCCATGACAGCGTGTGTCCCAATGATAACCTGAAATTGCAATAAATGAATGAACATGATAACATACATGTAGGATGACATGTATCAGTTTTACCTTATTTACTCTTGACATAATAGCAAATACAGCAGAGTCTGTAATGACAGTGGTATCAATCCCTGCTTCAGCTAAACTCTTAGCCAAATCTTGACCCTACATGAACAAAACATGATTAATTCATGAGGAAAAACAAAATTGAATCATAACTGTGAAATTGTTTGTAAATCTGATACAAATATTGCCCTTATTTGCAAACATTTCAACTTTGATTTACTCGGCAAACCTCTTGTCATGACAAACATGAACTGAGATAGCATATCTTTGATTTATACAGTTTATTGCAACTGATTTACAATGTCTCTTTCTTTGGTTCAAGATCAGTTGTGAAATCAGATACAGCACTGCCACTCATGTTGTACACACTACACTCATGTTGTACACACTACACTCATGTTGTACACACTACACTCATGTTGTATACACTACACTCATGTTGTACACACTACACTCATGTTGTACACACTACACTCATGTTGTACACACTACACTCATGTTGTACTGATACACTACACTCATGTTGTACACACTACACTCATGTTGTATACACTACACTCATGTTGTACACACTACACTCATGTTGTACACACTACACTCATGTTGTACACACTACACTCATGTTGTATACACTGTACTCATGTTGTATGACACTACACTCATGTTGTACACTCACACTCATGTTGTATACACTACACTCATGTTGTACACACTACACTCATGTTGTATACACTACACTCATGTTGTACACACTACACTCATGTTGTACACACTACACTCATGTTGTACACACTACACTCACACTACACTCATGTTGTACACACTACACTCATGTTGTACACTCATGTTGTACACACTACACACTCACTCATGTTGTACACACTACACTCATGTACACTCATGTTGTATACACTACACTCATGTTGTATACACTACACTCATGTTGTACTACACTACACTCATGTTGTACACACTACACTCATGTTGTACACACTACACTCATGTTGTATACACACTACACTACACTCACTCATGTTGTACACTACACTCATGTTGTATACACTCATCATGTTGTACACACTACACTCATGTTGTATACACACTACACTCATGTTGTACACACTACACTCATGTTGTACACACTACACTCATGTTGTACACACTACACTCATGTTGTATACACACTACACTCATGTTGTACACACTACACTCATGTTGTACACACTACACTCATGTTGTACACACTACACTCACTACACTCATGTTGTACACACTACACTCATGTTGTACACACTACACTCATGTTGTACACTCATGTTGTACACTACACTCATGTTGTACACACTACACTCATGTTGTATACACTACACTCATGTTGTATACACTACACTCATGTTGTATACACTGTTGTACACTCACTCATGTTGTATACACTGTACACTACACTCATGTTGTATACACTACACTCATGTTGTATACACTACACTCATGTTGTACACACTACACTCATGTTGTATACACTACACTCATGTTGTACACACTACACTCATGTTGTACACACTACACTCATGTTGTACACACTACACTCATGTTGTACACACTACACTCATGTTGTACACACTACACTCATGTTGTACACACTACACTCATGTTGTACACACTACACTCATGTTGTATACACTACACTCATGTTGTATACACACTACACTCATGTTGTATACACACTACACTCATGTTGTATACACTACACTCATGTTGTATACACTACACTCATGTTGTATACACTACACTCATGTTGTATACACTACACTCATGTTGTATACACTACACTCATGTTGTATACACTACTCTGTTGTATACACTGTTGTTGTACACTACACTCATGTTGTATACACTACACTCATGTTGTATACACTACACTCATGTTGTATACACTACACTCATGTTGTATACACTACACTCATGTTGTACACACTACACTCATGTTGTACACACTACACTCATGTTGTACACACTACACTCATGTTGTATACACTACACTCATGTTGTATACACTACACTCATGTTGTATACACTACACTCATGTTGTATACACTACACTCATGTTGTACACACTCATGTTGTACACACTACACTCATGTTGTATACACTACACTCATGTTGTATACACTACACTCATGTTGTATACACTACACTCATGTTGTATACACTACACTCATGTTGTACACACTCATGTTGTACACTCATGTTGTATACACACTACACTCATGTTGTACACTACACTCATGTTGTATACACTACACTCATGTTGTATACACTACACTCATGTTGTACACACACTACACTCATGTTGTATACACTACACTCATGTTGTATACACTACACTCATGTTGTACACACTACACACTACACTCATGTTGTACACACTACACTCATGTTGTACACACTCATGTTGTACACACTGTATACTCATGTTGTACACACTACACTCATGTTGTACACACTACACTCATGTTGTATACACTACACTCATGTTGTACACACTACACTCATGTTGTATACACTACACTCATGTTGTATACACTACACTCATGTTGTACACACTACACTCATGTTGTACTCATGTTGTACACACTACACTACACTACACTCATGTTGTATACACTACACTCATGTTGTATACACTACACTCATGTTGTACACACTACACTACACTCATGTTGTATACACTACACTCATGTTGTATACACTACACACTCACTCATGTTGTATACACTACACTCATGTTGTATGTTGTATACACTACACTCATGTTGTATACACTACACTCATGTTGTATACACTACACTCATGTTGTATACACTACACTCATGTTGTATACACTACACTCATGTTGTATACACTACACTCATGTTGTATACACTGTACTCATCATGTTGTATACACACACTCATGTTGTATACACTACACTCATGTTGTATACACTCTCATGTTGTATACACTACACTCATGTTGTATACACTACACTCATGTTGTATACACTACACTCATGTTGTACTACACTCATGTTGTATACACTACACTCATGTTGTATACACTACTCATGTTGTATACACTACTCATGTTGTATACACTACACTCATGTTGTATACACTACACTCATGTTGTATACACTACACTCATGTTGTATACACTCATGTTGTATACACTACACTCATGTTGTATACACTACACTCATGTTGTATACACTACTCATGTTGTATACACTACACTCATGTTGTATACACTTGTATACACTACACTCATGTTGTATACACTACACTCATGTTGTATACACTACACACTACACTCATGTTGTATACACTACACTCATGTTGTATACACTACACTCATGTTGTATACACTACACTCATGTTGTATACACTACACTCATGTTGTATACACTACACTCATGTTGTATACACTACACTCATGTTGTATACACTACACACTCATGTTGTATACACTCATGTTGTATACACTACACTCATGTTGTATACACTACACTCATGTTGTATACACTATACTCATGTTGTATACACTACACTCATGTTGTATACACTACACTCATGTTGTATACACTACACTCATGTTGTATACTACACTACTACACTCATGTTGTATACACTACACTCATGTTGTATACACTACTCATGTTGTATACACTACACTCATGTTGTATACACTACACTCATGTTGTACACACTACATGTTGTATACACTACACTCATGTTGTATACACTACACTCATGTTGTATACACTACACTCATGTTGTATACACTACACTCATGTTGTATACACTACACTCTCATGTTGTATACACTACACTCATGTTGTATACACTACACTCATGTTGTATACACTACACTCATGTTGTATACACTACACTCATGTTCATGTTGTACACACTACACTCATGTTGTATACACTACACTCATGTTGTATACACTACACTCATGTTGTATACACTACACTCATGTTGTATACACTACACACTCATGTTGTATACACTACACTCATGTTGTATACACTACACTCATGTTGTATACACTACACTCATGTTGTATACACTACACTCATGTTGTATACACTACACTCATGTTGTATACACTACACTCATGTTGTACACTACACACACTGTACTCATGTTGTATACACTACACTCATGTTGTACACACTACACTCACACACTACACTCATGTTGTATACACTACACTCATGTTGTATACACTACACTCATGTTGTATACACTACACTCATGTTGTACACACTACACTCATGTTGTATACACTACACTCATGTTGTATACACTACACTACACTCATGTTGTATACACTACACTCATGTTGTATACACTACACTCATGTTGTATACACTACACTCATGTTGTATACACTACACTCATGTTGTATACACTACACTCATGTTGTATACACTACACTCATGTTGTATACACTACTACTCATGTTGTATACACTACACTCATGTTGTATACACTACACATGTTGTATACACTACACTCATGTTGTACACACTACACTCATGTTGTATACACTACACTCATGTTGTATACACTACACTCATGTTGTATACTCATGTTGTACACACTATGTTGTTGTATACACTGTTGTACACTACACTCATGTTGTATACACTACACTCATGTTGTATACACTACACTCATGTTGTACTCTACACTACACTCTCATGTTGTATACACTACACTCATGTTGTATACACTACACTCACACTACACTCATGTTGTACACTACACTCATGTTGTATACACTACACTCATGTTGTATACACTACACTCATGTTGTACACACTACACTCATGTTGTATACACTACACTCATGTTGTATACACTACACTCATGTTGTATACACTACACTCATGTTGTATACATGTTGTTGTATACACTACACTCATGTTGTACACACTCACTCATGTTGTATACACTACACTCATGTTGTATACACTACACTCATGTTGTATACACTACACTCATGTTGTATACACTACACTGTTGTACACACTACACTGTTGTATACACTACACTCATGTTGTATACACTACACTCACTACACTCATGTTGTATACACTACACTCATGTTGTATACACTACACTCATGTTGTATACACTACACTACACACTACACATGTTGTATACACTACTCATGTTGTATACACTCATGTCATGTTGTACACACTACACTCATGTTGTATACACTACACTCATGTTGTATACACTACACTCATGTTGTATACACTACACTCATGTTGTATACACTACACTCATGTTGTATACACTACTACTCATGTTGTATACACTACACTCATGTTGTATACACTACACTCATGTTGTATACACTACACTCATGTTGTATACACTACACTCATGTTGTATACACTACACTCATGTACTCATGTTGTATACACTACACTCATGTTGTATACACTACACTCATGTTGTATACACTGTACTCATGTTGTATACACTACACTCATGTTGTATACACTACACTCATGTTGTATACACTACACTCATGTTGTACACACTACACACTCATGTTGTATACACTACACTCATGTTGTACACACTACACTCATGTTGTATACACTACACTCATGTTGTATACACTACACTCATGTTGTATACACTACACTCATGTTGTATACACTACACTCATGTTGTATACACTACACACTACATGTTGTATACACTACACTCATGTTGTGTACACTTGTACACACTGTTGTTGTACACTACACTCATGTTGTATACACTACATGTTGTATACACTATGTTCATGTTGTATACACTACACTCATGTTGTATACACTACACTCATGTTGTATACACTACACTCATGTTGTATACACTACACTCATGTTGTACACACTACACTCATGTTGTATACACTACACTCATGTTGTATACACTACACTCATGTTGTACTCATGTCATGTTGTATACACTACACTCATGTTGTATACACTACACACTGTTGTACACTCACTCATTGTACACACTACACTCATGTTGTATACACTACACTCATGTTGTATACACTACACTCATGTTGTATACACACTCACACTACACTCATGTTGTATACACTACACTCATGTTGTATACACTACACTCATGTTGTATACACTACACTCATGTTGTATACACTACACTCATGTTGTATACACTACACTCATGTTGTATACACTACACTCATGTTGTATACACTACACTCATGTTGTATACACTGTTGTTGTATACACTACACTCATGTTGTATACACTACACTCATGTTGTATACACTACACTCATGTTGTATACACTACACTCATGTTGTATACACTGTACTACACTCATGTTGTATACACTACACTCATGTTGTATACACTACACTCATGTTGTATACACTACACTCATGTTGTATACACTACACTCATGTCATGTTGTACACACTACACTCATGTTGTACACACTACACTCATGTTGTATACACTACACTACACTCATGTTGTATACACTACACTCATGTTGTATACACTCACACTCATGTTGTATACACTACACACTCATGTTGTATACACTACACTCATGTTGTATACACTACACTCATGTTGTATACACTACACTCATGTTGTATACACTACACTCATGTTGTATACACTACACTCATGTTGTATACACTACACTCATGTTGTATACACTGTTGTACACTCATGTTGTATACACTACACTCATGTTGTATACACTACACTCATGTTGTATACACTACACTCATGTTGTATACACTACACTCATGTTGTATACACTACACTCATGTTGTATACACTCATGTTGTATACACTACACTCATGTTGTATACACTACACTCATGTTGTATACACTACACTCATGTTGTATACACTACACTCATGTTGTATACACTACACTCATGTTGTATACACTACACTCATGTTGTATACACTACACTCATGTTGTATACACTACATGTTGTATACACTACACTCATGTTGTATACACTACACTCATGTTGTACACTACACTCATGTTGTACTACTGTTGTACTCATGTTGTATACACTACACTCACACTACTCATGTTGTATACACTACACTCATGTTGTACACACTACACTCATGTTGTATACACTACACTCATGTTGTATACACTACACTCATGTTGTATACACTACACTCATGTTGTATACACTACACTCATGTTGTATACTACACTCACACTCATCATGTTGTACACTACACTCATGTTGTATACACTACACTCATGTTGTATACACTACACTCATGTTGTACACACTACACTCATGTTGTACACTACACTCATGTTGTATACACTACACTACACTCATGTTGTATACACTATGTTGTACTCATGTTGTATACACACACTCATGTTGTATACACTACACTCATGTGTATACACTACACTCATGTATACACTACACTCATGTTGTATACACTACACTCATGTTGTATACACTACACTCATCATGTATACACTGTATACACTACACTCATGTTGTATACACTACACTCATGTTGTACACTCATCATGTTGTATACACTACACTCATGTTGTATACACTACACTCATGTTGTATACACTACACTCATGTTGTACACACTACACTCATGTTGTATACACTACACTCATGTTGTATACACTACACTCATGTTTGTATACACTACACTCATGTTGTATACACTACACTCATGTTGTATACACTACACTCATGTTGTACACACTACACTCATGTTGTATACACTACACTCATGTTGTATACACTACACTCATGTTGTATACACTACACTCATGTTGTATACACTACACTCATGTTGTATACACTACACTACACTCACTCATGTTGTATACACTACACTCATGTTGTATACACTACACTCATGTTGTATACACTACACTCATGTTGTATACACTATACTCATGTTGTATACACTACACTCATGTTGTATACACTACACTCATGTTGTACACACTACACATGTTGTACACTACACTCATGTTGTACACACTACTCATGTTGTATACACTACACTCATGTTGTATACACTACACTCATGTTGTATACACTACACTTGTACACACTCATGTTGTATACACTACACTCATGTTGTATACACTACACTCATCATGTTGTATACACTACACTCATGTTCATGTTGTACACTACACTCATGTTGTATACACTACACTCATGTTGTTGTACACACTACACTCATGTTGTATACACTACACTCATGTTGTATACTACTATGTTGTATACACTCACTCATGTTGTATACACTACACTCATGTTGTATACACTACTCATGTTGTATACACTCATGTTGTATACACTACACACTCTCATGTTGTATACACTACACTCATGTTGTACACTCTCATGTGTATACACTGTTGTATACACTACACTCATGTTGTATACACTACACTCATGTTGTATACACTACACTCATGTTGTATACACTACACTCATGTTGTATACACTGTACACTCATGTTGTATACACTACACTCATGTTGTATACACTACACTCATGTTGTATACACTACACTCATGTTGTACACTCACTGTTGTATACACTACACTCATGTTGTACACTACACTCATGTTGTATACACTACTCATCACTACACTGTTGTATACACTACACACTACACTCATGTTGTATACACTACACTCATGTTGTATACACTACACTCATGTTGTATACACTACACTCATGTTGTATACACTACACTCATGTTGTATACACTCATGTTGTACACTCATGTTGTATACACTACACTCATGTTGTATACACTACACTCATGTTGTATACACACTACACTCATGTTGTATACACTACTCACACTACACTCATGTTGTATACACTACACTCATGTTGTATACACACTACACTCATGTTGTATACACTACACTCATGTTGTATACACTACACTCATGTTGTATACACTACACTCATGTTGTATACACTACACTCATGTTGTATACACTACACTCACACTCATGTTGTATACACTACACTCATGTTGTATACACTACACTCATGTTGTATACACTACACTCATGTTGTATACACTACACTCATGTTGTATACACTACACTCATGTTGTATACACTACACTCATGTTGTATACACTACACTCATGTTGTATACACTACACTCATGTTGTATACACTACACTCATGTTGTATACACTACACTCACACTCTCATGTTGTATACACTACACTCATGTTGTATACACTACACTCATGTTGTATACACTGTGTTGTATACACTACACTGTTGTATATGTTCATGTTACACTACACTCATGTTGTATACACTACACTCATGTTGTATACACTACACTCATGTTGTATACACTACACTCATGTTGTTGTACACTACACTACACTCATGTTGTATACACTACACTCATGTTGTACACTGTACACTACACTCATGTTGTATACACTACACTCATGTTGTATACACTACTCATGTTGTATACACTCTCATGTTGTATACACTACACTCATGTTGTATACACTACACTCATGTTGTATACACTACACTCACACTACACTCATGTTGTATACACTACACTCATGTTGTATACACTACACTCATGTTGTACACACTACACTCATGTTGTATACATACACTGTACTCATGTTGTATACACTACACTCATGTTGTATACACTACACTCATGTTGTATACACTACACTCATGTTGTATACACTACACTCATGTTGTATACACTACACTCATGTTGTACACTACACTACTCATGTTGTATACACTACACTCATGTTGTACACTACACACTACACTCATGTTGTATACACTCTACACTACACTCATGTTGTATACACTACACTCATGTTGTATACACTACACTCATGTTGTATACACTACACTCATGTTGTATACACTACACTCATGTTGTATACACTACACTCATGTTGTATACACTACACTCATGTTGTATACACTACACTCATGTTGTATACACTACACTCATGTTGTATACACTACACTCATGTTGTGTTGTATACACTACACTCATGTTGTATACACTCATGTTGTATACACTACACTCATGTTGTATACACTACACTCATGTTGTATACACTACACTCATGTTGTATACACTACACTCATGTTGTATACACTACACTCATGTTGTATACACTACTCATGTTGTATACACTCATGTTGTATACACTGTACTCATGTTGTATACACTACACTCATGTTGTATACACTACACTCATGTTGTATACACTACACTCATGTTGTATACACTACACTCATGTTGTATACACTACACTCATGTTGTATACACTACACATGTTGTATACACTACACTCATGTCACACTGTCATGTTGTATACACTACACTCATGTTGTATACACTACACTCATGTTGTATACACTACACTCATGTTGTATACACTACACTCATGTTGTACTACACTCATGTTGTACTCATGTTGTATACACTACACTCATGTTGTACACACTACACTCATGTTGTATACACTACACTCATGTTGTATACACTCATGTTGTACTACTCATGTTGTATACACTACACTCATGTTGTATACACTACACTCATGTTGTATACACTACACTCATGTTGTATACACTACACTCATGTTGTTGTACACACTACACTCATGTTGTATACACACTCATGTACTCATGTTGTATACACTACACTCATGTGTTGTACTACACTACACTCATGTTGTACACTACACTCATGTTGTCATGTTGTATACACTACACTCATGTTGTATACACTACACTCTGTTGTATACACTACACTCATGTTGTATACACTACTACACTACATCATGTTGTATACACTACACTCATGTTGTATACACTACACTCATGTTGTATACACTACACTCATGTTGTATACACTACACTCATGTTGTATACACTACACTCATGTTGTATACACTACACTCATGTTGTATACACTACACTCATGTTGTATACACTACACTCATGTTGTATACACTACACTCATGTTGTATACACTACACTCATGTTGTATACACTACACTCATGTTGTATACACTACACTCATGTTGTATACACTACTCATGTTGTATACACTACACTCATGTTGTATACACTACACTCATGTTGTATACACTACACTCATGTTGTACACTACACTACACTCATGTTGTATACACTACACTCATGTTTGTATACACTACTCACACTCATGTTGTATACACTACACTCATGTTGTATACACTACACTCATGTTGTATACACTACACTCATGTTGTATACACTACACTCATGTTGTACACTACACTCATGTTGTATACACTACACTCATGTTGTATACACTACACTCATGTTGTATACACTACACTCATGTTGTATACACTACACTCATGTTGTATACACTACACTCATGTTGTATACACTCATGTTGTACACTCATGTTGTATACACTACACTCACACTACACTCATGTTGTATACACTCATGTTGTATACACTACACTCATGTTGTATACACTGTACTCACACTCACTCATGTTGTATACACTACACTCATGTTGTATACACTACACTCATGTTTGTATACACTACACTCACTGTTGTACACTCATGTTGTATACACTACACTCATGTTGTATACACTACACTCATGTTGTATACACTACACTCATGTTGTATACACTACACTCATGTTGTATACACTACACTCATGTTGTATACACTACACTCATGTTGTATACACTACACTCATGTTGTATACACTACACTCATGTTGTATACACTACACTCATGTTGTATACACTACACTCATGTTGTATACACTACACTCATGTTGTATACACTACACTCATGTTGTATACACTACACTCATGTTGTATACACTACTCACTCATGTTGTATACACTACACTCATGTTGTATACACTACTCATGTTGTATACACTACACTCATGTTGTACTACACTACACTCATGTTGTATACACTACACTCATGTTGTATACACTACTCACTCATGTTGTATACACTCATGTTGTATACACTCATGTTGTATACACTACACTACACTGTACTCATGTTGTATACACTACACTCATGTTGTATACACTACACTCATGTTGTATACACTACACTCATGTTGTATACACTACACTCATGTTGTATACACTACACTCATGTTGTATACACTACACTCATGTTGTATACACTACACTCATGTTGTATACACTACACTCATGTTGTATACACTACACTCATGTTGTATACACTACTCACTCATGTTGTATACACTACACTCATGTTGTATACACTACACTCATGTTGTATACACTACATGTTGTATACACTACACTCATGTTGTATACACTACACTCATGTTGTATACACTACACTCATGTTGTATACACTACACTCATGTTGTATACACTACACTCATGTTGTGTATACACTACACTCATGTTGTATACACTACACTCATGTTGTATACACTACACTCATGTTGTATACACTACACTCATGTTGTATACACTACACTCATGTTGTATACACTACACTCATGTTGTATACACTACTCATGTTGTATACACTGTTCATGTTGTATACACTACACTCATGTTGTATACACTCACACTACACTCATGTTGTATACATGTTGTATACACTACACTCATGTTGTATACACTACACTCATGTTGTATACACTACACTCATGTTGTATACACTACACACTACACTCATGTTGTATACACTACACTCATGTTGTATACACTACACTCATGTTGTATACACTACACTCATGTTGTATACACTACACTCATGTTGTATACACTACACTCATGTTGTATACACTACACTCATGTTGTATACACTACACTCATGTTGTATACACTACACTCATGTTGTATACACACTACACTCATGTTGTATACACTACACTCATGTTGTATACACTACACTCATGTTGTACACACTACACTCATGTTGTATACACTACTGTTGTACACACTACTACTCATGTTGTATACACACTACACTCATGTTGTATACACTACACTCATGTTGTATACACTACACTCATGTTGTATACACTACACTCATGTTGTATACACTACACTCATGTTGTATACACTACACTCATGTTGTATACACTACACTCATGTTGTATACACTACACTCATGTTGTATACACTACACTCATGTTGTATACACTACACTCATGTTGTATACACTACACTCATGTTGTATACACATACACTCATGTTGTACACACTACACTCATGTTGTATACACTACACTCATGTTGTATACACTACACTCATGTTGTATACACTACACTCATGTTGTATACACTACACTCATGTTGTATACACTACACTCATGTTGTATACACTACACTCATGTTGTACACTACACTACACTACACTCATGTTGTATACACTACACTCATGTTGTATACACTACATGTTGTACTCATCATGTTGTATACACTACACTCATGTTGTATACACTACACTCATGTTGTACACACTACACTCATGTTGTACACTACACTACACTCATGTTGTATACACTCATGTTGTATACACTACACTCATGTTGTACACACTACACTCATGTTGTACACACTACACTCATGTTGTACACACTACACTCATGTTGTACACACTACACTCATGTTGTATACACTACACTCATGTTGTATACACTACACTCATGTTGTACACACTACACTCATGTTGTACTCACTCATGTTGTATACACTACACTCATGTTGTATACACTACACTCATGTTGTACACACTACACTCATGTTGTACACACTACACTCATGTTGTATACACTACACTCATGTTGTACACACTACACTCATGTTGTATACACTACACTCATGTTGTATACACTACACTACACTCATGTTGTATACACTACACTCATGTTGTATACACTACACTCATGTTGTATACACTACACTCATGTTGTACACACTACACACTCATGTTGTATACACTACACTCACTTGTACACTACACTCATGTTGTACACACTACACTCATGTTGTATACACTACACACTACACTCATGTTGTATACACTACTCACACTACACTCATGTTGTATACACTACACTCATGTTGTATACACTACACTCATGTTGTACACACTACACTCATGTTGTACACACTATGTTGTATACTCATGTTGTATACACTACACTCTACACTCATGTTGTATACACTACACTCATGTTGTATACACTACACTCATGTTGTATACACTACACTCATGTTGTATACACTACACTCATGTTGTACACACACTATGTTGTCATGTTGTATACACTACACTCATGTTGTATACACTACACTCATGTTGTATACACTACACTCATGTTGTACACACTACACTCATGTTGTATACACTACACTCATGTTGTATACACTACACTCATGTTGTACACTACACTCATGTTGTACTGACACTACACTCATGTTGTATACACTACACTCATGTTGTACACACTACACTCATGTTGTATACACACTACACTCATGTTGTACACACTACACTCATGTTGTACACACTACACTCATGTTGTACACACTACACTCATGTTGTACACACTACACTACACACACTCTCATGTTGTACACACTACACTCATGTTGTATACACTACACTCATGTTGTATACACTACACTCATGTTGTATACACTACACTCATGTTGTATACACTACACTCATGTTGTACACACTCATGTTGTACACACTCATGTTGTACTACACTCATGTTGTATACACTACACTCATGTTGTACACACTACACTCATGTTGTACACACTACACTCACACTCATCATGTTGTACACTACACTCATGTTGTACACTACACTCATGTTGTACTGATACACTACACTCATGTTGTACACACTACACTCATGTTGTATACACTACACTCATGTTGTATACACTACACTCATGTTGTACTGATACACTACACTCATGTTGTACACACTACACTCATGTTGTATACACTACACTCATGTTGTATACACTACACTCATGTTGTATACACTACTACACTACTCATGTTGTACACACTACACTCATGTTGTATACACTACTTATCATAGAAAATAGCATTATGATATATTTTAAATTGTAATTCGGATACAAAATCATCTTCATTTGAATAAACTTTAACTTTATTATTCTCAGCCAAACTCAATGGCTCACAATTGTATATCCCATTCAAATCGATCGCTCATATTGTTCTAGATAGATATTAATAAATCATTTCCTGATTGAATCATACCGTTGAAGCTTAAAATAGAGTTGTTTTCGTATGAGCGAGTAGTCATTACAGGGGGCTGTGTAGTTGATACTGTTGTGTCAGTTCTGTGGATTGGGTGACCAATGATGAACCGATGTACTATTGGTTCTGTTACTGGAGATGGGTGCTCACTGGAGGCTGCAAACCCTGGTGTAGTTGCCGGTGACTCATCAGTTGTATCGGCTGGGGTAACGGCTCGGCTAATTGGCCTTGGATAATTGGGAGTGAAGGTACCTCGGTGCTACATATATGCCTTATGTTACGTGTGTATCTCTGACCCTCAGTACATACTTCGATTCGTATTTGCGGATGCCGACCTTGTTCTCAACGCGGGTTTTCGCCGAATAGACATTTCCGATTGAGCGGTATTGGCAAATTATATTCCGCGGACTAATCCATTTCTTCATTTTACAGAGGATTGAGGAGACCGGAACTGAGAAGATCCAATTTCAGTTGAGCTTTTTATAATTATTCTCGTTTTCTCTCTTTATGATGCTTTCTTTTAATTGTCTCAGTACAATAATTTTAGAAATATGTTTTAAAGAAACAAATATACAATAGTTTTGTTTTATATATATGATATATTTATTATTTCTAACGAATAACAATGTGATTAGAGGAACACACAAGAGCATGCCGCATGTGGCTATTACAAATGGTTGAAATGGTCTCTGATGTCTAAAGATGGATGACGTCGAGGAATGTATCTAAAACAAGCCAATACTGTGTTCAACACGAACACGCATCGCACTTAAAGCACGGTTTGCCTTGCGTTGTCTTCTATTTTGGGGTCTGGGTCGGGGTGTGATGAGAGGGAGTCCGTTTGGGTAACCACCATCAGCAAGTAGCCTAGCTCTCTGAGGAAGATTACGTACTCTACCATGCCCCATTGGCAGTAGACGTCCATATGTGCCTGCATCATTCGTACGTCCTGGGGAACTTGAAGAGTATAAAGGTTGCATTAACCGCTATATTAGAATGAATAAATATGCAATTAAACCTACCCTGAAACAAGAACTATCAGACCATCCGCGTCCACAACGAGTTGAGTAGTCATAAAGTGACAACGTTTATCGCCTCTATAAAAATCGGCTTGTCTTGGTCCACTTGGTCTTTGAATTCTGTGAATAGTCGCATCTATCATCCCACCGCATTTGGAAAATAGGGGTTAACATTGAGGGATGAACTCCATTTTCTGAGTGAATGCCAAGTGATAAAAATGCGATATCTTATCAATAGCATTGGTACGATGTGGTGAATGTCTTCGGCAACTGTGCTCTTACTGATACCAAATAATAAAGCGAGGGCATGGAATGTGTGATAATGTCTCAGCCAAATAATAACCATCAGGACTTTGTTATAAGCATCTAGTATACAATATGTCTTTCTGTTTGTACTTGGTACTCTTGGAAGATGTCTGGGAGAGGTGACATCTAGCGCAATTCTTCTGACGATAGATTCAAATGATTCTGGGGTCTCTCCTGTTGTGTACCAAAATATATGGGGATGTCGACGAAGGATCATAAAAACATCCTTTGTTTCGAACACAACGCAACTGATTTCCAAAAAGACGAACCAACAGGTTTCTATTGCCAGGTAGGTCCACCACTGTTAGAAACATACCCAACACCAACAAAAGCGTTATAATGATATGAAGCGGTGGTGGAATGAGTGGAGGTTGTCTTGTTAAAACGACCTTAAAGAGTATTATGACCAAGCTGAGCAAAGAAGCAATAAAACCGGGAAATGGAATGACATCCATTGATAATAAGAGTGCGGTGCTGGATTGCAGAACAATTATGCAAATTTAACAACTCTTCAACGTCGCCTCATAAAAACATGCATGCCAACATTTCTTCACAGTGAGGTGATAATTGAGTTCGTGCACATGCACAGCAGAGTGTGCGTTATTGCACGTCCGCTGAACTTCTATTCACGACGTGCGCTTGCTGCAATTGTCATTCATCGACACCTGTCTCTGAAAACCATGGAAAAAGGAGGACAACGAAATATTATACCACAGGAAACCCAGGCTGTTATCTGTCTGGGTCTTTACGTAAATTATAGTAAAATACAGTAAATGAATGATAGCTTCTAAATAAAGTGTATTTCACATATACATGCCGTCTTGTCTTCATTTTGCCTCGTTTCGGTCGATTTTGACGTGTTTTGGCTGCTCTAACTCTCCCCTCCATAAATAATGAGAAGGACGGAAACATCGAGTCTCAAATCACTACAGGTCACGATCGATCATCCTCGATTTCTCTCCTGAAAATGTATTCCCCATCAATTCAAACGACCTCAGGTGAAAGAATGATAAATATGGATTCCTCGAAAGTGAGTCACGACAAGAAAAAGCATCAAATTCATTCTCGAATCCTTCGAAGAATCCATAACATACAGCCATTTTCATCCGGAGTTCCCGTTTGCTGTCCACGGAAGTAAACGTTACACCACAGGAAATCCCAGCGGGCTTTGGCGCTCGGACCTGATTGGACAAAAACAACAAAGGAAATTCAAATATTTCACTCGTGGGGACTATCGAGAGTAAGAAATGGATAGACAAAATTATACACATCCAGGAATGGGTAGAATATGAACAAACAATCCGAAATCGACAACAACATGACGACCCGTGCATGGAAAACCCCGCAAAATTCCAGCGTTTATAGCGAGATTCAAAACGTTACTTTATCGCATTTATAATAATAATTATTCGATATTGTCAAATACAAAATGCTGTCTACGCTGATCGAAGCGGAAATATGAAGAATGCCATGGTAATGTTCCGAAGAAGAAGAGTAAAGGCGAAACAGTTTTAGTTCCTTTTTATGTATCTTTGAAAGCCTGGTAAGTTTGAAGTTACGACCGTTCGATTCAATAATATTTTACATCAATAGTTTTCAGTTTGTTCGATAAATGACTTCTTTTATTTCAGGGTTTTGCGTAATTATGAGCAAACTGCAGGATGCTTTTCATTACGTGATGATATTTTAACTCATGCACTGGGAAAAACATAATATCATTGTCCAGAATGATCACGACAATATAACAAAAAGCATAGTCCCCACGAGTGAAATATTTGAATTGCCTTTGTTGTTTTTGTCCAATAAGGTCCGAGCGCCAAAGCCCGCTGGGATTTCCTGTGGTGTAACGTTTACTTCCGTGGACAGCAAACGGGAACTCCGGATGAAAATGGCTGTATGTTATGGATTCTTCGAAGGATTCGAGAATGAATTTGATGCTTTTTCTTGTCGTGACTCACTTTCGAGGAATCCATATTTATCATTCTTTCACCTGAGGTCGTTTGAATTGATGGGGAATACATTTTCAGGAGAGAAATCGAGGATGATCGATCGTGACCTGTAGTGATTTGAGACTCGATGTTTCCGTCCTCATTATTTATGGAGGGGAGAGTGAGAGCAGCCAAAACACGTCAAAATCGACCGAAACGAGGCAAAATGAAGACAAGACGGCATGTATATGTGAAATACACTTTACTTAGAAGCTATCATTCATTTACTGTATTTTACTATAACTTACGTAAAGACCCAGACAGATATACAGCCTGGGTGTCCTGTGATTATACTTCTGTGGAGGATACTTTACTCCTTCATGCAGTGCAGTTTTGTGGTAGGGAATGGCGGAGTGTTCTTGCTTTCATGAGAAGGCACATTGAAGTATTAGGGAGTGAAGTAGGTGCACACTATATGAACAGCACAAACGATAAAAGTTTGCAAGAAAGACTCAGAAAGCGAGCATCGAAATTGCTCAAAGATGCTGCAGGTTTCAGTCAAATGCCTCCAAGGTAATTATTATTAGCATTCTGAGCTCATTGTGACTCAGTCATTATTAATGCATGTGCGCGTTTGTTTATTTGTTCGAATTGATTATGTGCACCTTGGGATAAAACAACTATGGCCTCGGTATAAACCTTTCAAGAACCATGCATGTCAGTTATGTCTTAGTAATATTGCGCGTTTCTGATATCAGAAATGATTAAAGAGATTGTTATTTCATGCATTTACAGAAGCGTGGGTCAGATAAAAGAAGGCACGTCGACGAAAAAAAGGTATCGATTCTAGGCAGGGTATCGATTCTAGCTCAGAGGACGACATCTGATGTTGTTCCCTCACCTGATTTGCAGTACCATGGCCTGGTCCCAGACACTCTGACTCGTTGAGTCACCGGTTTAGACTTCCGGTGAGTGCGAGAGTGACTTTGTTTTGTTCAGTTTTTGTAAACATGAGAGCATATATTATAATATATAAAATTCTCTGACATACATTATAATAAATAATTATAATTATTATAATAAATACATTATCCGGTACATGATCAAATACTTTACTGTATAACTGTCAGTCCTGATGAGAAATAAATGTAGGAAAGTGTATTTTGAAGTTCTTGTTATTGTTGCTAATTTCATTTCTCTCCTGATAAACCCGTAGGAAATGCAGCCAAAGTGTACAAACACTAAACACGTGCAACGTTCTTAACTAATTCGTATATTTAAGTGTACTATATTTATGATTAGTTTACTCCTTTCATTGAATGTGATATGACCTTGATATAATTTGTAAAAACATACTGGAAAGTTTTTTAACGGAAAGCCATTATAAGGGGTAATATTCTCGAATCTCCGGACAAGCAACCAACGCGGAATAAAGCGTGCCTATTCCGCTCATAATCCGCTCAATCGGAAATGTCTAATGGGTAGCATTACTGCTTACTTGAGGTACGTAGGTGGGTATTTTCGGTTGCAGGAGTGCATCAGTTGTAGGCAAGAGTGAGGCTTTGTCCGACGGTTCATTAGTCGCCATATACAGGACCTTCAACATGTTCAAGTTCAAGGACTGGATCCGAAACCTTGTGAAAGGATGCTGCTGCAATCCAGAAGGCTAGGCATGGAGCTTTTTTTAGAAATGGAAGTCCATCGCAAGGGTAACGTTCTACGGTGAACTTCTTGGTTGCCAAAATACCTTAGGATGGGTGTGTCAGCGATCCAACACATTATTTCTTATGTTATCATTAACAAGCAAGGACCAGGATACCATAATACTCAGCTTAAAGTAAAATCAAACTTACTTGGTAAAATGGTGCTCCTTCCACAACTATCACATTAAACTTCCTTTTCCTTGCTGCATTCTATATCAGTGCAAAAAGAGTGATAAGACAAATCAACCTAATAAAGTCCTTACATCAATCAATCAATAACTAATGTTTGTTATTTAAACCTTTCACTTGACTGCATCTATTTTAACTATTAATTGCGTATTGTATTGAATCTATATCTATTATGTTCATGTATATTTATAAAATAATTTAGATAGTATGCGCGCTCCGATTGGCTGTTTCCTCCTACAGAGGTGAAACACAAGGAACAAGTACGAGGCTTATGAAGGCAAATTATTATTATTTATTAATTAAAGTACACCAGAACGAGAAACCCATACATTTACTGTATTTACGCCACTGATACTGAGCTTGGGTACCTGTGTAACCACCGAGGAAAAAAAGTTTTGCAGATTTAGTTCGCATACTCATTAATTATTCATGAGGTAACCAGCCAATCAAATGCGCAGAATAATACCACGTGATGTACTTTGAAACTAGGGAAAGTACTGGCAAGAGTAACTGGACATTTTTCCAGTAACTGGAAAAAAAGATTTCCAGTTACTCTTCCCAGTAGTTATCGTGAGGGACGATTAGAACTAATCGTTCCTCATGACTGCACATGAGTTATTATCCCTCATACAACAATCATCGGGACCTTGAACAGAGTAGAGGCAATACCACTGTCCGAATTCGCTTTAATCTGAACGCAGGCTCTACTCCATGCTACCAAAGAGTCCAACACATGTGGGATACGATATCCTCGGCTCTACGCATGAGCAGAGCATATGCAAAGACTCAAATTCTTGCTTTTATGGGGTTAAAATATTGGAACTCTTTATTTATTGCCTTTAGGCCATTGCATGTAATAATTAACGAGTATGAGAAGTCGTTCCAAAGCCTTGAATAGTAGTAGGGAAAGGAGAGTTCTGGGCCATGGTATATACCGGTATCACTGGAGCAAATCCCCTCATACCGGTATCACTGGTGCAAATCCCCTCTGTACCAGCTATGGTTCTCGTAGGTATCCCGGTACGGTCAGTCTATCGTTCTGAAGTATACCTTTTGTTTACAATCTATTTTTAGTATCCAATATTTTTTTTTTTTTGTACCGGACTAAGGATCTGTGTTACGTCACGTCTATTTTTAGTATCCAACTCGTGGATAATTATTATTTTATATATTTATTTATTTTTGTTCTGAAGAAAATAACAGGTCACCAATTGTATTAAGTTGACTCCGTCTTTTGCGTCGGAACTATCATTTTATTGAGTTTACTCATATAAAAAATTGCATTTTATCTCCGTCTTAGCAAATAATAAATACATTTCTACAAGCGGTACCACCTATTGTTAAGAGAAGTTATTTTTCAAGTTCTTTTGAATGAGGACGAACTTTAACTCTTGTTACGATTTTTGTAGGAGTTATAGAAGAGGTACTCCTTCTCGGTGTTACAGCTAGCCATGTAGATTTCGCGCGAAAAGCCGCCCTGTATTTTAATTAAAATTATCCGTCTCCGCCCCCAAAAGTGATATCGAATCCCTGCAAGGGAAACAAGTCGCCAACTCGCGACTCCGTCGCTCGTATTATGTTCGCGCTTCGCGCTCGCCAAACTCTCTTTCCATGGGCAAGGAGAGGAAAAGAGAGTGTACGACTTGTAGCAAGTATAATCAAACTAAAGCGTGTCGAGTTGTATAATTGTTATTATGCCCGCAAATAATGATGGGTAGGGACTATATTCAATCATGGAAAAGGGGAAAAATAAGCGTAGACAATACTTGGGTTGTCATTGTGATGACGTCACATATATTATCAAAATGATAATGAACCGGACTGTCCCTTTCGCGATAGTAAAATTCACTGTCACTG
Source organism: Actinostola sp. cb2023 (assembly GCA_033675265.1). Lineage (NCBI taxonomy): Eukaryota > Metazoa > Cnidaria > Anthozoa > Actiniaria > Actinostolidae > Actinostola > Actinostola sp. cb2023. The sequence goes on along the minus strand of JAUJYZ010000691.1, from coordinate 211,348 downwards.
TGATATGTCATTGAGTGAATAAAATGTAGACTGAAAAAAAAAACCGCCTAGTGAATGTTGTTGTTATTTATACTGTTGCTTTTTGCTGTTATTGTTACTATGAGCGTTTATTGTGGTGAGCGGTCCGGTTTTCGCAGTCCAGATGGGAAAATACGGGCCGCTCTCGAGCTAATCAGAGCGCGCGATTTCTAAGAAAACCGGACCGGAAAAAAATAATAGTAGTTTATTATGTTAAACTTACCTTTAAGAATTTTTCCACTGTTCTCGACTTTCCAGTAGTCATAATCACTTCATTGGAATGGATATGTTCTAAGGCTTGTGTTGCAATATTATCTGCACTGTAAAACATTAATACGTGTACATACAATATTATTATGTGAGCTATTTATGACTGCGGCGGTACTTCTCTTTCCTATTGATTATTTACACTGTATGACATATGTAACAGACAGTGGTAAATGTAATATTGTAAACTATCTAGTATTTTTTATTGTATGTTTCACAATAATTTTAGAAATATTGCACTTTAAAACCTAACTATTAATTATTAGAAAACGTTTGCTTGATATATCTGATACTCATCACTGACCTTGATTCAAGCTCCACAATTAGTTCATTTATCGCATCTATGACAGTGGTCTGTATATGAAATACCAACATTATTAACTGAATTAACTGAACTGAATATAAATTCAACAAATTACACCATGGAACAAGCTTTGGTACATGTACTGCAGTAAGTATTTAAAAAAACCGCGTATAAACTCAAATTTTGGAAAGAGAGTTTTGAAAGAAACCGGCGAAGAAATTTGAAACAACGATTTCAAATAAGACCCGTAGGCGCGGAAGACAATGAATTGGCAGCGCGCAAGCGCGACCGAAACGGGCGGGCACCACGCAAACGCCCCATTAGATGGAAGTGTGTTGATAGGTATACAAGTGTTTGTGGAGATATATCTGAGGTATTCACGCTGCTAGAATGAGGGGTTTAATTTCTGTGCTTGGATTAAGGTGGGAGAAACATATATATGTGAAAAGTCTTGCATAAGAACCTATTGCAAGGCCCACCGCAAGAAGATACTAGAGGGGAGGCCAGTCCCTCATTCATGCCGCAATTGTGGAAAAGGCCTCCAGAGTGCTCTCACCATCTGTGAGGGATGGGGCTCTACGGGTTAAACTATCTAGGAAAGGCTACTAAAAAGCAATTACAGGCTGTAATGAAGTAGTTCTTACAGTTTGTAAGACGGTGCCCCTAGGCTATTTCCCTTTACGTCCTAGTGTTGACCCCCTACCCGCGGAATACGCAGTAAAGGACTTCGGCAACCCAAAATACTTCGAACATTTCCGGCGGCAGATAGAGGTGGGTCTTTGCAGAGGGCGTACGAATTGGAGCATCGACGAACTCAGTTCGCGCATGGAGCTTCGTTCGTTGGTCTGTGGGCCAAATTTCAGCGGCTATGGCTCAGTTTACTGGGTCTCTTGCGAGACACGGAGTTTTGTGGGTCCGCCTCTAATCACCCGCCTCGCGTACCACCTCACATTCGCCTCGTCCTTGCGCCACATTTCGAGGTTCCGACTTGCACCCACATCGAAGTCTATCAACCCGCCGGAGATCCTGTCGCGTTTCGCGGCTGCAGCCACATCATGTACAGCACACCAAAGCTCGTCAGCCAACACTGTGGCACACGAACAAGGATTTAGACAGTCGAAACACACTGGCATCACAGCCGACATCGTGTATTTACTAGCACACAGAACATTTAGGTATCACAGCAAACATATCTGATGTGTATTGGCCAACCGACAACGATTTTGTTTATTTGATAGCGAAACTCCAACCACCACCAGCAAGTGGCGTGACTGGCCAGAATGCATCTGGCGTCCTTCTGGCGTATATTGGGAAAGAAGCATGTTTCGATGAGTGTTGGACCTGGCCTTGTTCTGACCCTCAAGTGCCGGTTGAGACCCAATGGAAAGTGTGGATTACATTGGATAAACTAGACATTGCTATGGGCAATATACACTCGTGCCCTGTTGGGAATGAGCAGTACCGACATGCTTCAAGAATTGGGATCCCTGTGGAATGTGGATTTCGAAGTTTGTAACGAGTTTGATTTTCGCTTGAAAGCTTCCCGGGCTTTTCTACCTTGTTCTTCAAATACTTGCTAGAAATAAAGATTGATAGTTATTTGAAGGCTTGAGGCGTATTTTAATAGTGGGTTTCGGGCACGGTTGTTTTCGCCTGAACAGCTCAAATACATAGGGAATAAATATATCTTAAAACTTGTTTGAAAGTAATAGAAAACATTACATGTAATAATGAAAATGGCAATCGATACACAAATGCAATAATGCAAGGAATTCAAGTCCAATTCATCTTCAAGTTTATAGATATAAATAGCATACTGTATATTCACCATATAATATATATAATCTTGACTTATTGTCAGTTCGTCAGTCTCTCCGGAAGACTCATTCAACAACTACATTGTAACTTTTGCCGTTCTGGATCGGATCAGTTATCCAGCCTCCATGCCAGGTTTGTAATGCTTCAGTTTAACTTCAACTTCGTATATTTTTTGATAACGGCTTTCAAGGCTTCCATGTGTCTCTGTTTTAGTTCGTGAATATCGGCATGTTGATAGTTTTATCGAGCGAAGCTCATGACATTGCTGGTCTCAGCACAGGCAGCCCAACCATTGCTTTTGAGGCTACTAAATAATCAAATAAAATGATATTTGCGTCTTTTTTATGGGTTTCCTGTGGTAGAGCGCGCGCGCATTTATATATTGGGTTCCCTGTGTATAGAAATGTATAATGTTGGGCTTCCTGTGTGTGTCCTGCGGGATGCGCCCGCAGCAAATGTGTATATTTACACAAGGTGTGAAACTGATGGCGTATCATGGCCTGATGTGCGGTGCAGTTCTCTGGTGCACTTTTCCGTGAACCGAAGAGCCGAAGACGTCGTACGCTACATGCCCGTGGGGGGTACCCAGGGTAGCAGGGTGAAGTCGCTGAAGTTTTGAAAAATGGCTGAGAAGTTGATGAAACAAAACATGTTTTTTTTCGGTGTAAACGTTTGGATTCTATACTTGATCTATGGTAAGTTGAGAAGTTCACAATTCATGAAAACTTTAAGTAACTTTAGAAGAAATTCGACGGTTTTAAAGTAGCCTTTTTTCATTTTGAATGGTGGAGAATTGCATGTTGTGCTCGACACACGACAGTTTTGTTGAAAAGTAAGCTGAACTAAACATATTTTCTGAAGTGTTTTCTTGAGGTTTTAGTAGTTTTTGCTCTAACTGTTCTCTACTAAAAGACATAAAAGGACTTGCCTATATTATGGCAGAAGGGCTGCTTCAGTTATTTTTCATAAATTATGACCGTGCTATTTGACTTGTGTACAGTTGTCAATGAAATACACTTCAATCAAGTTCAACAAAGAACCTCACAGTACTTTATATGTTTAAACATTATGACTCTCTCATCTACGTTATTTTGTACTTTCTTACAGTACTTGTTAAAACACAAGCTGGATCAGACCTAAACTATCTGAAGCAAAAATATAGCGGACGAACTCAAATTCACTGACATCGAATTAAGGAGACATGAATGGAGATGGACTCATGAAGCTGCTGTGAACTAAAATATTAACAGTTGTTCATTCTTGTCATTGAAATAGCACAACACATTTAGCAAATACTATCATCTGAGAGAAACACAGAGTAATTTTAAATACGGTTCACGGAAGAACGGATTAAGTAATGCTTTATCGCACTCCGATGTTCATTGTTATTCATTCCCAACTTCGTTGATTGTGGTGACAGGCATTAATTTCGTATTTTTAAATACGAAAAAATATCCATAGTATTACTGATCAATATAGTGAATGAATTATACAGAAAGAACGGCAAAACAGTATGTAAAAAGCTATTAAACTTATTTTAACTGATTGTTGAAATAAATACGTTTGCTTGTCATTTTGTTTATAAGCACTGATAGCGAAAATGTGTTGTACAGTACTAAATATTGAGACTATTCTGCATTTATAATACACAATGCCTCAATTTTAAAGCATTTTAATCGATAACATTCAAAACACAATACAAATACTTTATAAAAGTCAAAACAGAAAACAAATAAAATATATTGTAGATGTTTTGACTTATGTTTAGTGAAAATATAAATATTAAAACTTGCAAAAAAGAGCACAATTCAGATTTGCCGAGCGCTTGTCGATGTCCTCTCGAAGGTAAAATCCGACTGCTTCACGGAAAAGTGCACCAGAGAAGTGCACCGCACATCGGTCCATGAGGCGCAAAATGTAAACATTAAAATTTCTCACCGTACGGTGAAGTTAGACGGCTGAAACTTAAGAAGTGTTTAGAGAATAACGGTAAAGTTTAGTTATTCGAAGAAAAATTGAAATTTCACGTCATATTGACAAAGATTAGGTGCAAAAACGTATTTGTCACGTGACCTAGTTTCATACCTTGTGTAAATATACATGCACATGTAGTGCGGGAAGCGCGGGATGTGCACAGGAAGCCCAATATAGGATATTACTCAGCACAGGGAACCCAACATATCTACGTATTATATATTATATATTGAGCGCGCGCGCGCTCTACCACAGGAAATCCATAAAAGAAGACGCAAATATCATTTTATTTCATTATTTAGTAGCCTCAAAAGGAATGGTTGGGCTGCCTGTGGTCTCAGTTCGTGTGGCGAGTCCAAAATAGCCATCTTCTTCGACTTCGTAAGACACGATCGAAGGGGTGGCGATATCAAATTTGAAGATCTTCTCGTCTTTAAAGTGCTTATGAAGCTTATTTTTTTATTTTGAAAATCGATTACATATGAAGTGAATAGTGGGATGTTTCAGTGTTTTGTGATTTGAGCTTCGCATTTGCGAGTTATAAAGGTTTGAAATCGTGATATGGTAATTCAGTGACGTCAAAGGAGGCATCATTTATTATACAAAAGCGCCCCTTTGCAAATGACTGACATTTTTAAACTGGCAAAAAGTTATTCTACAACTTATATAAAAGATGTTGAACTTTTTTTTCTATTTCAGAAAAGAGCAATACTTGAAAAAATATAAATAAGTTACAGCAAAAGCCTTAATTCTTTGACGTCACCGAATTAGCATATCACGATTTCAAACCATTATAACTCGCAAATGCGAAGCTCAAATCACAAAATACTGAAACATGCCACTATTCACTTCATATGTAATCGATTTTCAAAATAAAAAAATAAGCTTCATAAGCACTTTAACACTCAACTTAACACTCCGACGAGTAAAAAGTGCAAGATTTCGCTCGTGAAACTCCACATAATTCGCCGAAGCCTTCCTCGCTTTGTCTAAAATACAAAATGGCGTCTCGATAGCATTTGCGATTTTCTGACATTGAAAAAAAAAAACCGCTGTATTTTATACCTCGTGCCCCGGCCTAAGGCCTGGGCACGAGTTATTAGGATTTATTCTTTTTCAGGTGTTAGAATTTTTAGAATTAGATAAATTAGTGATTGTAAATTCGTAAGGGCTACACGTTTATTAGTGCTATGGACTATTATGTACTACCCTGGTTAAATAATAATAATAATAATAACAACTGGTTTATTTGAGCCCTTTGCAGTTGAATTGAATTACAGGCTAATGAGATTCTATCTATCTATCTACGGTATGTGGGCCCCCACCCAAGTAACCAAGTACCGGGAGGCTTCCCCAGAGGCACGCTTTATAATCCACGGCAGAAGTACTTCGCTTTCGGTCTGCACTAGTCAATATCTCCTCAGCGGGGACCCAAAAAACGGCCAGCGTTGTTTTTTTTTCTTGGTGATGCCTCACTACTTTGTTCATACATGCTGCAAGCGATGAGCTCTGAAGGAGTCATTTCGGATATTCAGGGGCTTTAAAAAAAACTCGGAGGTTAAAGCACCTTGCTGGTCAGATACCCTGGCCCCAACACCCCTCACCCACGAAAACCAGCTCACCAGTGCACTGAGCCCTCGATAGTCTATAATACCATTGGGGCTCCGCACTGGCGTAGTATGTGTGCGGCCGTATAAGTCGAGATCGCAGTCGGCATTCTGCATATCAGCGAGCGCTCATTGGCGAACAATCTCATGGGCCTCCGAGTCCTGTCGAGCCGTGCGCTGTTTTTTTTTCCCGTTCACCGATATCGCGAAGATACTACTCTAGGGCTTTATTGTGTCTCTTCCGATCTTCAGAAAGCTTGCCGGAGTCACCGCCTTCAAGGTGGTGGATGTGCACAGCGTCCGTTATTTAAGAATCACTTTTCGGTCCTGAAGGTACTCGCCAATATAGATACCTGCTGAAAGAGCTGTCAACCTCTTTCCGTAGTTCTCGATCGACAACGAGGAGTCTGGAGTCAAGCTCGTTCTTAGCAGCTTTTTACTCGCAAAGCCAGCACCAGCAGCTAGACCTACCAAGATAGCAGTTTCCATAACACTTGACAACCTTAGAATCTTCTAAATGTAATCAGTACTCCATGGGCTATCAGGTGTGGTTGCCTCGCCTTCGGCCACGCTCACGCGCATGTCCTTCTCGCCTGTTCTTTTCGCGGGTTGTTCCCTCTCCTGCTCGCATATGAGGGCGTCCCTTGCTTCTCTGTTCCTTCGGGCGAGCTCCAAGCTGGCGACGATTTTCTTAGGGTCCTTGGCCATGCTCACAGAAACCAGGAGGGGCGCTGTGTTTATATCATTATTCTCACTCATTGTGTGGTTTATTCGAATCGGGGGGCGTGTCTTTAATTATACGTCAATCTAACCATCAACCTTCGACATGGTACCCTTGACGCTAGACTATTCTCGACCCTCGAAATGTTAACCTCGACCCTCGACATGGTACCCTCGACATGGTTCCCTCGACATGTTACCCTCGACATGTTAACCTCGGCATGGTACTCTCAACCCTCAACATGGTACTCTTGACCCTCGACATGGTACTCTTGACCCTCGACATGCTATCCTCGACCCTCGACATGGTATCATCGACCCTCGACATGGTATCCTCGACCCTTGACATGGTATCCTCGACCCTCGACATGGTATCCTTGACCCTTGACATGGTACCCTCGACATGGTACCCTCGACATGGTAGTCTCGACCCTCGGCATGGTATCCTTGACCCTCGACATGGTACCCTCGACATGGTACCCTCGACATGGTACTCTCGACCCTTGACATGGTACTCTCGACCCTCGACATGGTACTCTCGACCCTCTACATGTTAACCCAGACTCTTGACATGGTACATTTGTACCATTCACCCTCGACATGGTACTCTCAACCCTCGACATGGTACCCTCGACATGGTTCCCTCGACATGGTACCCTCGACATGGTACTCTCGACCCTCAGCATGGTATCCTTGACCCTCGACATGGTACCCTCGACATGGTACCCTCGACATGGTACTCTCGACCCTTGACATGGTACTCTCGACCCTCGACATGGTACTCTCGACCCTCTACATGTTAACCCAGACTCTTGACATGGTACATTTGTACCATTCACCCTCGACATGGTACTCTCAACCCTCGACATGGTACCCTCGACATGGTTCCCTCGACATGTTACCCTCGACATGTTAACCTCGGCATGGTACTCTCAACCCTCAACATGGTACTCTTGACCCTCGACATGGTACTCTTGACCCTCGACATGCTATCCTCGATCCTCGACATGGTATCCTCGACCCTTGACATGGTATCCTCGACCCTCGACATGGTATCCTCGACCCTTGACATGGTACCCTCGACATGGTACTCTCGACCCTCAACATTACACAAATGTACCTCGACATGGTACTCTTGACCCTCGACATGGTATTCTCAACCCTCGATATGGTACCCTCGACATGTTACCCTCGACATGTTAACCTCGACATGGTACTCTCGACCCTCGACATGGTATCCTTGACCCTCGACGCTCGACATGGTACCCTCGACATGGTTCCCTCGACATGTTAACCTCGGCATGGTACTCTCGACCCTCGACATGGTATCCTCGACCCTTGACATGGTACCCTCGACATGGTACTCTCGACCCTTGACATGGTATCCTTGAATCTCGACGCTTGACCTGGTACCCTCGACATGGTTCCCTCGACATGTTACCCTCGACATGTTAACCTCGGCATGGTACTCTTGACCCTCGACATGGTACTCTTGACCCTCGACATGGTACTCTTGACCCTTGACACGGTATCCTCGACCCTCGACATGGTATCCTCGACCCTTGACATGGTACCCTCGACATGGTACCCTCGACATGGTAATCTCGACCCTCGACATTACACAAATGTACCTCGACATGGTACTCTTGACCCTCGACATGGTATCCTCGACCCTCGACATGGTACCCTCGACATGTTACCCTCGACATGGTACTCTCGTCCCTCAACATGGTATCCTTGACCCTCGACGCTCGACATGGTACCCTCGACATGGTTCCCTCGACATGTTACCCTCAACATGTTAACCTCGGCATGGTACTCTCGACCCTCGACATGGTATCCTCGACCCTCGACATGGTACCCCTCGACATGGTACCCTCGACATAGTACCCTCGACATGGTACCCTCGACATGGTATTCTCGACCCTCGACATTACACAAATGTACCTCGACATGGTACTCTTGACCCTCGACATGGTATCCTCGACCCTCGACATGGTACCCTCGACATGTTACCCTCGACATGTTAACCTCGACATGGTACTCTCGACCCTCGACATGGTATCATTGACCCTCGACGCTCGACATGGTACCCTCGACATGGTTCCCTCGACATGGTTCCCTCGACATGTTACCCTCGACATGTTAACCTCGGCATGGTACTCTCGACCCTCGACATGGTATCCTCGACCCTCGACATGGTACCCCTCGACATGGTACCCTCGACATAGTACCCTCGACATGGTACCCTCGACATGGTACCCTCGACATGGTACTCTCGACCCTCGACATTACACAAATGTATCTCGACATGGTACTCTTGACCCTCGACATGGTATCCTCGACCCTCGACATGGTACCCTCGACATGTTACCCTCGACATGTTAACCTCGACATGGTACTCTCGACCCTCGACATGGTATCCTTGACCCTCGACGCTCGACATGGTACCCTCGACATGGTTCCCTCGACATGTTACCCTCGACATGTTAACCTCGGCATGGTACTCTCGACCCTCGACATGGTATCCTCGACCCTCGACATGGTACCCCTCGACATGGTACCCTCGACATAGTACCCTCGACATGGTACCCTCGACATGGTACCCTCGACATGGTACCCTCGACATGGTACTCTCGACATGTTAACCTCGGCATGGTACTCTCGACCCTCGACATGGTATCCTCGACCCTTGACATGGTACCCTCGACATGGTACTCTCGACCCTTGACATGGTATCCTTGAATCTCGACGCTTGACCTGGTACCCTCGACATGGTTCCCTCGACATGTTACCCTCGACATGTTAACCTCGGCATGGTACTCTTGACCCTCGACATGGTACTCTTTACCCTCGACATGGTACTCTTGACCCTTGACACGGTATCCTCGACCCTCGACATGGTATCCTCGACCCTTGACATGGTACCCTCGACATGGTACCCTCGACATGGTAATCTCGACCCTCGACATTACACAAATGTACCTCGACATGGTACTCTTGACCCTCGACATGGTATCCTCGACCCTCGACATGGTACCCTCGACATGTTACCCTCGACATGGTACTCTCGTCCCTCAACATGGTATCCTTGACCCTTGACGCTCGACATGGTACCCTCGACATGGTTCCCTCGACATGTTACCCTCGACATGTTAACCTCGGCATGGTACTCTCGACCCTCGACATGGTATCCTCGACCCTCGACATGGTACCCCTCGACATGGTACCCTCGACATAGTACCCTCGACATGGTACCCTCGACATGGTATTCTCGACCCTCGACATTACACAAATGTACCTCGACATGGTACTCTTGACCCTCGACATGGTATCCTCGACCCTCGACATGGTACCCTCGACATGTCACCCTCGACATGTTAACCTCGACATGGTACTATCGACCCTCGACATGGTATCCTTGACCCTCGACGCTCGACATGGTACCCTCGACATGGTTCCCTCGACATGTTACCCTCGACATGTTAACCTCGGCATGGTACTCTCGACCCTCGACATGGTATCCTCGACCCTCGACATGGTACCCCTCGACATGGTACCCTCGACATAGTACCCTCGACATGGTACCCTCGACATGGTACCCTCGACATGGTACCCTCGACATGGTACTCTCGACCCTCGACATTACACAAATGTACCTCGACATGGTACTCTTGACCCTCGACATGGTATCCTCGACCCTCGACATGGTACCCTCGACATGTTACCCTCGACATGTTAACCTCGACATGGTACTCTCGACCCTCGACATGGTATCCTTGACCCTCGACGCTCGACATGGTACCCTCGACATGGTTCCCTCGACATGTTACCCTCGACATGTTAACCTCGGCATGGTACTCTCGACCCTCGACATGGTATCCTCGACCCTCGACATGGTACCCCTCGACATGGTACCCTCGACATGGTACCCTCGACATGGTACTCTCGACCCTCGACATTACACAAATGTATCTCGACATGGTACTCTTGACCCTCGACATGGTATCCTCGACCCTCGACATGGTACCCTCGACATGTTACCCTCGACATGTTAACCTCGACATGGTACTCTCGACCCTCGACATGGTATCCTTGACCCTCGACGCTCGACATGGTACCCTCGACATGGCTCCCTCGACATGTTACCCTCGACATGTTAACCTCGGCATGGTACTCTCGACCCTCGACATGGTATCCTCGACCCTCGACATGGTACCCCTCGACATGGTACCCTCGACATAGTACCCTCGACATGGTACCCTCGACATGGTACCCTCGACATGGTACTCTCGACCCTCGACATTACACAAATGTACCTCGACATGGTACTCTTGACCCTCGACATGGTATCCTCGACCCTCGACATGGTACCCTCGACATGTTAACCTCGACATGGTACTCTCGACCCTCGACATGGTATCCTTGACCCTCGACCCTCGACATGGTACCCCTCGACATGGTACCCTCGACATAGTACCCTCGACATGGTACCCTCGACATGGTAACCTCGACATGGTACTCTCGACCCTCGACATGGTATCCTCGACATGGTACCCTTCAACTAGAGAACTTCTTATGTATACCTTCTATATATACCTCAACATGGTACCCTCGACTCTGTACTCAAATGTAATATATAATATATAGCTCACTTTGCTGTCTATCTACTGCTACACATAATTAATTGACATGTATTTTAGGAGCAAGGATAGCACAGTTGGCTAGTGCGCGGCCTTCAGTGCGAGAGGTCCCGAGTTCGAATCCCAGTGACCCCACATCCTTGTTTTGACTTCTTTCCTTTCCGTGTAGCTTTAAATACCCGTAAAACGGAGCACTGATGGATATATAAATTGGATATATAAATTGAGCGCACCGTCGGCTTCCTGGGAGATTAGCCTACGGCTAAAGGAACTACCGACGTTAAACAAGGTCCTTTACCTTTTTTTTCATTCCTGTAACCTTCCACTATTTATTCAAATTATGTATTTGTGATTTTTTGTGTGTGTGAAAAATAAAAACCTTTGACCCTTTGAACTTTGACATGGTACCCTCGATCATGATCAGGATTCTGGTATTCATCAGCTTCTGAGTCTGAATTCAGAGTTGTGTCATTTGTAGTCATAGTTTTGTCATAATTTGTATTAGCTCATATATGTTTTCATTGAATTATCTGAGTTCAAGGGCTAGCCCATTCCGAAATCGCTAGACATTTTTGGGCCTACCGACGTGTGTCTTTGTAAGAATCGTAGGCGTTTGAAGATAAAAGTGGGGGAGAGTTTAATTTCAGCATCATCCCTTCGATGAACTCCACAAAACCCCGCATAATTGCGAACAAACGTCTCCCCACCATACTATCTCGTGGTCATCATTGACTAATGTGCGCATGACTTTTGCGACGTAGATGAACTGAAGACCCTGTCCGCAATTTTAGACTTGCGCTACCACAGGTTAGGCTAAGCTAGATCAATTATCAATATCCTTTCAATTATTAAGCCTCAGTATAATATAAGTTATGTGTCATCTATACAAACCTTTAAGCCCTGACTTGGTTTGCTAAAATCACTTGTGGCTGTACCCCCCGCCATTAGAAGTTTCTGCAACAGAAAATTCCTCAACTAAACCCAGCTACGTCTTATTTGTTCAAATTAATTACTAACATTATGTGAATCAGTTATCCCCTGGAGGGTCCCGAATGTTTTTCTTTGCTGCGAGGGTGGTCCACAAAAAAGATAAAGAATTGGTTGATTGGGAAGGGGAGTGGGTGTGGTCTTTAAATTTCCATTTGGCTGCGAAAATGTATACCTGTTCACAGATTTAAGACCTTCATGATTTTATAACACAACAATTAACACACAATTAGCTTGTTTAAAATAATAATGGGGAGGGGGTATTGGACTTTGTTTACATTTCTAAAGGCGGGTCTTTAAAATATAATTCCATTAAAGTGTGGATCCCGAAACTTTTACAAAATAATAACAAAAAAATAATAACTATTAAAAAAAATAATAACATAGTTTGCAGATCCTTACATGAAGCGATTCTTCGGTGTCATCTTCATCTGTTCTACCTTTTATAGACCTTGTTACAGATATATGAATCAGTTACATGTTATACAACTTGAAGATGGAAACACTACTGATAGACCCTATGCACAAATGGCCGCTGCTAATTAGCATAATAGTTGCACATTTATGTTTAAAGTAGCAAAATGGTTCACAATGATAGCAAATGCTCCAAGAAAGTTAGTCCGTGAGTTTCAAGGTGAAATATTGAATTCCTCCGAAGTTATGAGTAAAAAAGCATGAAAAAGAGGCTCTAAAGCCTCGGTTGATAAACACATACAAAACTCTCTGTTTTTGATCCGTAATAACTTTTTGAATATTACATGTAGGTCTATAAAAACCCAATTTTCCAATTTTGTGTATTTTGAAGTACTCTTTCCGATGGCTGAAACAATTTGTAATGTAAAGGTTTTAGTTTGTCTATTTTAAAGGCACAAACAAACCGTCTGCCACGCCAATCTATACCGGCCAAATGGATGTAACGAACTCCCAAGGAAAGCACATAAATCGAAGCATATGTATGTATAACTTTGAAACACGAAAGACATCGTTGAGCTCACAGGGATGCTTTGTGATACTCTGACTTCGTTTCGTTTGAGAACTAAGAATAATAATATAACAGCGTAGTTTGTGATACGCATTTCGTTACATTAAAACTCTGACTTCGTTTCGTTTCAGAACGAAGAATAATAATATAACAGCGTAGTTTGTGATACGCATTTCGTTACATTAAAACTCTGACTTCGTTTCGTTTCAGAACGAAGAATAATAATATAACAGCGTAGTTTGTGATACGCATTTCGCTACATTAAAACTCTGACTTCGTTTCGTTTGAAAACGAAGAATAATAATATAACAGCGTAGTTTGTGATACGCATTTCGCTACATTAAAACTCTGACTTCGTTTCGTTTGAGAACGAAGAATAATAATATAACAGCGTAGTTTGTGATACGCATTTCGTTGCATTAAAATTCTGACTTCGTTTCGTTTGAGAACGAAGAATAATAATATAACAGCGTAGTTTGTGATACGCATTTCGTTACATTAAAACTCTGACTTCGTTTCGTTTGAGACTAATATAACAGCGTAGTTTGTGATACGCATTTCGCTACATTAAAACTCTGACTTCGTTTCGTTTGAGAACGAAGAATAATAATATAACAGCGTAGTTTGTGATACGCATTTCGCTACATTAAAACTCTGACTTCGTTTCGTTTGAGAACGAAGAATAATAATATAACAGCGTAGTTTGTGATACGCATTTCGTTGCATTAAAATTCTGACTTCGTTTCGTTTGAGAACGAAGAATAATAATATAACAGCGTAGCTTGTGATACGCATTTCGTTACATTAAAACTCTGACTTCGTTTCGTTTGAGACTAATATAACAGCGTAGTTTGTGATACGCATTTCGCTACATTAAAACTCTGACTTCGTTTCGTTTGAGAACGAAGAATAATAATATAACAGCGTAGTTTGTGATACGCATTTCGTTGCATTAAAATTCTGACTTCGTTTCGTTTCAGAACGAAGAATAATAATATAACAGCGTAGTTTGTGATACGCATTTCGTTACATTAAAACTCTGACTTCGTTTCGTTTCAGAACGAAGAATAATAATATAACAGCGTAGTTTGTGATACGCATTTCGTTACATTAAAACTCTGACTTCGTTTCGTTTCAGAACGAAGAATAATAATAATACACAACAGCGTAGTTTGTGATACTCATTTCGTTTTACATTAAAACTTTGACTTCATTAATATTAAGCAGACGAGTCAACTCGTCTAATTTATTCACGAGTTGACTCGAGTTGAGTCAAGTCGACTCGCTTCGTGAGCTTCACATCGTATGAGATCCAACTAATTTGCATCTTCATTAATATTAAGCAGACGAGTCGAATCGTCTAATGTATTCACGAGTTGACTCGAGTTCATGCTCGAGGATCCAGCGGTTTTTGTCCGCTCTCCGAAGTCACCGGCCGAAACAACCCGCTGGATAAATTACCTACCAGGCTAGTTCTAGGGCGTGATACGCTCTCAAACGGATTTAGTATAGCTCGCATTTCAGACCCTAAATAAATGTCAAAAATGAAGTGACAACTGAAGTCCAGATTGTTCATAATGATATATACGCTGAAAACTCCGTATTCCGTACTCGTGGTGCGTATTCTTTCAGTTGGCGGTACTTATAGCTTCAAATCGTTTCTGGCCTCCCAATTCAAACAACACATTTACCAGCGCTAAGGATCGGATATCACAAGCAAAAATATCAAGCTTTTGCCATATCCTGTCGGTAGCTGTGCAAAATATCATTCCCCCTTTTTTTTAAACGATAATTAAACGCTTCGAGAACCATGAAGGTCCAGAACTGTTCTGGCATACGCATTTCGTTGCATTAAAATTCTGACTTCGTTTCGTTTCAGAACGAAGAATAATAATATAACAGCGTAGTTTGTGATACGCATTTCGTTACATTAAAACTCTGACTTCGTTTCGTTTCAGAACGAAGAATAATAATATAACAGCGTAGTTTGTGATACGCATTTCGTTACATTAAAACTCTGACTTCGTTTCGTTTCAGAACGAAGAATAATAATACAACAGCGTAGTTTGTGATACTCATTTCGTTTTACATTAAAACTTTGACTTCATTAATATTAAGCAGACGAGTCAACTCGTCTAATTTATTCACGAGTTGACTCGAGTTGAGTCAAGTCGACTCGCTTCGTGAGCTTCACATCGTATGAGATCCAACTAATTTGCATCTTCATTAATATTAAGCAGACGAGTCGAATCGTCTAATGTATTCACGAGTTGACTCGAGTTCATGCTCGAGGATCCAGCGGTTTTTGTCCGCGCTCCGAAGTCACCGGCCGAAACAACCCGCTGGATAAATTACCTACCAGGCTAGTTCTAGGGCGTGATACGCTCTCAAACGGATTTAGTATAGCTCGCATTTCAGACCCTAAATAAATGTCAAAAATGAAGTGACAACTGAAGTCCAGATTGTTCATAATGATATATACGCTGAAAACTCCGTATTCCGTACTCGTGGTGCGTATTCTTTCAGTTGGCGGTACTTATAGCTTCAAATCGTTTCTGGCCTCCCAATTCAAACAACACATTTACCAGCGCTAAGGATCGGATATCACAAGCAAAAATATCAAGCTTTTGCCATATCCTGTCGGTAGCTGTGCAAAATATCATTCCCCCTTTTTTTTAAACGATAATTAAACGCTTCGAGAACCATGAAGGTCCAGAACTGTTCTGGCTTTAGGAAATCGATCCCGGGGAAAAACTAGAGTACGTGATCGATCGCATCACGCAAATGTATTTCTTTAAAACATCCGTCAACATGGACGCTATCTTTGAAAATTATGGTCGAGTTTTGATTGGCCCTCTGTTTTACCCTCAAAAAGAGGGCCAATCAAAATCAAGATTCGTATCACGCCACAGAACTCGTACTAGCAAGTAATTTATCCAGCGGGTTGTTTCGGCCGGTGACTTCGGAGCGCGGACAAAAACCGCTGGATCCTCGAGCATGACTCGAGTTGAGTCAAGTCGTGAATTCATTAGACGAGTTGACTCACTTCGTTCGTATCGGACATGTATGCTGCGAGGGAGACTATCGCCCTACGGGCTCGTGCAATTTTGATATTCTTTGAAAAACACACTTGTGCAAATTATTTCCAAATTGAACTCGAAACCGTATGATTACCTATACTTATTAACTTTGTATTTATGATTATGGTTCACGGTCACGTCTAGGTGCATGGCACTTATAATTATAATTATATCATATGTATTCTCTTAAGAAAAGTCCATACGAAAACTGTCCAAATTCATAATTTGGACAGTTTGAAAAATATGAAAATAATACCATAGGTGCTTGTATGGGATTATAGATAGATGATACAATTACAGACCTTATTACCTATGGGAGGTTTTATGGAATCTTCTTCTGACGTCAAAATGATCACGAGTGGCCGTCAAACCGTCATTTTACTTGCTCAAAACTTCAATTTTAGATCGGTGAAGTCTAAATATCTGTCAAATATAAGTTACTTATAAACAAACAAACAAATGTCATCTAGTTGCTTGTAGAAAAACTAACAGACTTTGAAAGTTAGGCTCGAACATTTTGTAGATCTTGACGGCCACTACGTCACACGTAAAACCTCCCATACGAATCAGACGAGTGATAAACAAAATTGGACGACCGCGTAGCGAGACGGTCCAATTTGTTTATCACGAGTATGATTTGTCACCGATCGTCCCCTCGCGAGTGGTCATTTTGTCATTCTCAAAGCGAGGCTGTCGTAACGGTTGGCGATGAGTGTCCATGGACGTTGGTTTCGAGCCTCGCAGATGTTCAAACTACGAGTTAAAATATTTTGTATCTCCAGAAGACGCGCTCGCTTGCATATGAAATCGATAAGGTAGTTAGATGAATTGTCATTCTAGGACTAGGCGAGGGTTGGTGATATTTGGACGACCGAAAGATGCATTTTGGACGGCAAGAATAGCGGCGATTGGAGGTATCTCGCTGGTGAGCTTCCAGCCTTTCCACTTATTTAGAGGGGGGATCGGAGTTAAGAAAAAAAAAATGAAATAAGGCCTTAATCGTAAAAATAACAACTGCAGCAGACACATGAAATGTCATACAAATGTATTTCGTGTTTTTATTTCAAAGAATTCGTATTTTTTGCAACTATAAATGTCCATCTATTTATGGCTTTGTTGATACGCTAAATATTGTCAGATAAAGAGATTGGGCTGCCTGTGATTGCGTTAGCCGAATTGGTCTATTAATAATGGTAATTGAACTGAGTGCAGTGCATTTTGGTCTGAAAATCAAACGCGCGATTACAAAATCGCACGACCGCGTAGCTAGCCTGATATTCAGACGGCACGGGTCAACCGCTGACCGCGTAGCGGGAGTGCGATTTGTAATTGCAAGTTTGATTTCAGACCAAAATTGCACGACACGAAGTTCAATTACCACTCAATTATATCCATTTTCAAATTTACACTCATTCCATACCGGAAAACATAAACAATGATTTTAATATATTTACAGCAAAATGTCATGTCACGTGACGAGTAGTGCGCAATGAACGATTGAGCACATGCGAAGTCAGTTGAACAATCTACTCGACACTTGGTACAAAAGTCTTTCTTTCTTCTCTTTCTCGTCGTCAGAATCACAGACAAAAGCCCAACATCGCTTTTTTACCGTTGCTGGTTGTTCTTTTGAGTAGTAATTGAAAGTACAGCCGGTGTAGTTTTGGGATCACTTGCCCTGCTGCCGTATGACCTTCGTGTTGAGGATTTGCCGCGAGCCGTGAAATTCCCTGGACATTTTACAGTAAATACTACGCTCGCAGGATAATTATTCTACTTCAAATGACACTCAATGGCACTCTGTATAATTCTTACAATCTCGTCCCCAGAGCCTGCGTTACTTTCAGCCAGCGGCGAGAACGTAGGCTCTGGCATAATCCATTTTTTGGGAACAGGATTTCTTGTTCTTCCGGTTTTAGAGCGCACGCGCAAGTTAGCTGGGCAGTTGGTTGTCGTCGATTCAAATTGTCGATTCAGGTTTCAGTGGAATCCTTCGAAAGGTTCCATTAGGGAATAGAGTACGCTTTAAAAGCACTTGGTAAAGAAGATATAACAGTGAAAGAAGCGCAGTATCTGAAGTCTTTATTTTAAAGCAGTGGTTTTACAGCAGAAGGATACGCGAACAGTTCTTCCTACGGGTTTATATTTACTCGTGTCTACTTTACATATCAGTTAATTATTTGAATCTATCATCTTCATCTTCTCTGGTTATTGTTGTCTCTCCTTCAAATGTATTTCTTTTGAATCTTTCGCCTTCGTAAGCACCTCGATTGGCACTGCCTTTCAGTTGCTAGCCTAAAGAATATTAGATTTACGATCGACATCTCTTCGTGTAAATTTTGGACTTCGTTTGAAAACTTTTCAAGACACTTCGAGATACAATATAAGCTTAGATAAACTGGATTTTTCTCTGTGCTTAGATATTTTATTATTGCAGATCGAGGCGACATGAGGTTAAAAGAAGACTCTGCTCGCAGGGTAGGCGACATGTTGAAAATAACATGTCAATGAAACCGTTGAAAAATGTTAATTTTTGTTTTGAACGGAAGGGACACCGGGTTGTTTTGACAACTCAATTTTCATTGGATATATTTCATTTCCGGAATCTTGCGCGTGCGTAGTTTCTAAAAAAAAAAAAAAAAAAAAAAAAGTTTCTAAGATGGCATAGCCAATCAAATTGTCTCAACAATGGATTATGCCAGAGCCTACGTTCTTCGCCGCTGGTCGAAAGTAACGCAGGCTCTGGGGACGAGATTGTAATTTTTAGTGATCGTGGCTCATTGTCTTCGCCGTCCTTGCATTTGACTTCTGCATAGAACTGATCGAGTGAGAGTCTTTTCGAGGTCAAAACTACAACAGGCGCCATTTTGTTGTCAATGTTGATTTCAATGTCAAGATTGTTGGACGTCTTGCACCAATTTTCAAACACAGAAAGCCATTGCTTTGTGAAATGGTTTTAGTATTCTTGTTAATGGCCCGATACTTTAATTCATCAATATATTGGCTTGTGTATAATTACTAGAAACACGAACTGTTTTTCCAATCGCAAATTCAGGAATGGACTCACTAAGTCTAGGAGTTACCGGAGCTTGTTCACTTGTTTTGGACCTGTTTTGGTGGTTTATTCTGCATTTTCTGAATGCAAATGGATGTCAAATGACGGATAATCATTCACATTCAGTGCCTCTTCAGCTTGAAAGAGGGAATAGTCATCAATAAAAAACTGTAAGTTGAAAAAGTCACCATTTGTTTTGTAAAATATGAAAGATTTGTTGTGGTAAAATCCAAAGTCTTTCCTGTTCATTTATTTTCCTGTTTTTTTTCCCTCTGTTCTGATTGCTTGTTTTATGTTGTTCCTGCAATTTCATTGGATGTTCAAATTGGTGCGGTTTAGAGCTCAAAAAGGTGCGATTTGGGAATGAATCGCACCATTTTCAACCAATCAGATTACAGGAAATGCTAGTGATTTCAATATGGATATAATTAATGCTAAAATAGGACAGTCTCTCAACCAATCAGATTCAAGGAAATTGTAATAGTTATGATTAATGCTAAAATTAGGATCGATCAGATTCGAGGAAATTGTAATAGTTTATATGATTAGT
Source organism: Actinostola sp. cb2023 (assembly GCA_033675265.1). Classification (NCBI taxonomy): domain Eukaryota; kingdom Metazoa; phylum Cnidaria; class Anthozoa; order Actiniaria; family Actinostolidae; genus Actinostola; species Actinostola sp. cb2023. The sequence goes on along the minus strand of JAUJYZ010000691.1, from coordinate 191,343 downwards.
GGAGTGAGTGTATTTAGACTTGGCAGCGGTCCATTACAATGAAATACACGCTTACACAATTTCCTCTACAACATCTTGAAATTCGCTTTTAAAAGCAGAGCATATTTACATTGCTCTCATTCGCACTATAATCAGGTATCCTATTACAGCCAACTGTCCGATTACAGGCATCCTATTACAGCCAACTGTCCGATTACAGGTATCATATTACAGCCAACTGTCCGATTACAGGTATCCTATTACAGCCAACTGTCCGATTACAGGTATCCGATTACAGCCAACTGTCCATCCGATTACAGGTATGTCCGATTACAGCCAACTGATTACAGCCAAGTGTCGATTACAGGTACAGGTATCCGATTACAGCCCTATTACAGCCAACTGTCCGATTACAGGCATCATATTACAGCCAACTGTCCGATTACAGGTATCCTATTACAGCCAACTGTCTGATTACAGGTATCCTATTACAGCCAACTGTCCGATTACAGGTATCCTATTACAACTGTCTGATTACAGGTATCCTATTACAGCCAACTGTCCGATTACAGGTATCCTATTACAGCCAACTGTCCGATTACAGGTATCCTATTACAGCCAACTGTCCGATTACAGGTATCATATTACAGCCAACTGTCCGATTACAGGTATCCTATTACAGCCAACTGTCCGATTACAGGTATCCGATTACAGCCAACTGTCCGATTACAGGCATCCGATTACAGCCAACTGTCCGATTACAGGCATCCGATTACAGCCAACTGTCCGATTACAGGTATCCTATTACAGCCAACTGTCCGATTACAGGTATCCTATTACAGCCAACTGTCCGATTACAGGTCAGCCAACTGTCCGATTACAGGTATCCTATTACAGCCAACTGTCCGATTACAGGTATCCTATTACAGCCAACTGTCCGATTACAGGTATCCTATTACAGCCAACTGTCCGATTACAGGTATCCTATCCAACTGTCTGATTACAGGTATCCCATTACAGCCAACTGTCCGATTACAGGTATCCTATCACAGCCAACTGTCCGATTACAGGTATCCTATTACAGCCAACTGTCCGATTACAGGTATCCAATTACAGCCAACTGTCCGATTACAGGTATCCTATTACAGCCAACTGTCCGATTACAGGTATCCCATTACAGCCAACTGTCCGATTACAGGTATCCTATTACAGCCAACTGTCCTATTACAGCCAATCCATTACAGCCAACTGTCTGATTACAGGTATCCCATTACAGCCAACTGTCCGATTACAGCCAACTGTCCGATTACAGGTATCCTATTACAGCCAACTGTCCGATTACAGGTATCCGATTACAGCCAACTGTCCGATTACAGGTATCACATTACAGCCAACTGTCCGATTACATGTATCCTATTACAGCCAACTGTCTGATTACAGGTATCCCATTACAGCCAACTGTCCGATTACAGGTATCCTATTACAGCCAACTGTCCGATTACAGGTATCATATTACAGCCAACTGTCCGATTACAGGTATCCTATTACAGCCAACTGTCCGATTACAGGTATCCCATTACAGCCAACTGTCCGATTACAGGCATCCGATTACAGCCAACTGTCCCATTACACGTGTCCGATTGCAGCCAACTGTCCGATTACAGGCATCCGATTACAGCCAAATGTCCGATTACACGTGTCCGATTACAGCCAACTGTCCGATTACAGGTATCCGATTACAGGTATCCGATTACAGCCAAATGTCCGATTACAGGTATCCAATTACAGCCAACTGTCCCATTACACGTGTCCGATTGCAGCCAACTGTCCGATTACACAAGTCCGATTGCAGCCAACTGTCCGATTACAGGCATCCGATTACAGCCAACTGTCCCATTACACGTGTCCGATTGCAGCCAACTGTCCGATTACAGGCATCCGATTACAGCCAAATGTCCGATTACAGGTATCCAATTACAGCCAACTGTCCGATTACAGGTATCCGATTACAGCCAACTGTCCGATTACAGGCATCCGATTACAGCCAAATGTCCCATTACACGTGTCCGATTGCAGCCAACTGTCCGATTACAGGCATCCGATTACAGCCAACTGTCCGATTACACGTGTCCGATTATAGCCAACTGTCCGATTACAGGTATCCGATTACAGCCAAATGTCCGATTACAGGTATCCAATTACAGCCAACTGTCCGATTACAGGCATCCGATTACAGCCAACTGTCCCATTACACGTGTCCGATTGCAGCCAACTGTCCGATTACAGGCATCCGATTACAGCCAACTGTCCGATTACACGTGTCCGATTACAGCCAACTGTCCGATTACAGGTATCCGATTACAGCCAAATGTCCGATTACAGGTATCCAATTACAGCCAAAAGTCCGATTACAGGCATCCGATTACAGCCAACTGTCCGATTACAGGTATCCGATTACAGCCAACTGTCCGATTGATTACAGCCAACTGTCTGATTACAGGTATTCAATTACAGCCAACTGTCCGATTACAGGTATTCGATTATAGCCAACTGTCCGATTACAGGTGTGCGATTACAACCAACTGTCCGATTACAGGTGTGCGATTACAGCCAACTGTCCGATTACAGGCATCCGATTACAGCCAACTGTCCGATTACAGGTGTGCGATTACAACCAACTGTCCGATTACAGGTGTGCGATTACAGCCAACTGTCCGATTACAGGCATCCGATTACAGCCAACTGTCCGATTACAGGCATCCGATTACAGCCAACTGTCCGATTACAGGCATCCGATTACAGCAAACTGTCTGATTACAGGTGTGCGATTACAGCCAACTGTCCGATTACAGGCATCCGAATACAGCCAACTGTCTGATTACAGGTATCCGATTACAGCCAACTGTCCGATTACAGGTATTCGATTACAGCCAACTGTCCGATTACAGGTATTCGATTACAGCCAACTGTCCGATTACAGGTATTCGATTACAGGCAACTGTCCGATTACAGGTATCCGATTACAGCCAACTGTCTGATTACAGGTATCCGATTACAGCCAACTGTCCGATTACAGGTATTCGATTACAGCCAACTGTCCGATTACAGGTATTCAATTACAGCCAACTGTCCGATTACAGGTGGGCGATTACAACCAACTGTCCGATTACAGGTGTGCGATTACAGCCAACTGTCCGATTACAGGCATCCGATTACAGCCAACTGTCCGATTACAGGCATCCGATTACAGCCAACTGTCCGATTACAGGCATCCGATTACAGCAAACTGTCTGAATACAGGTATTCGATTACAGCCAACTGTCCGATTACAGGTATTCGATTACAGCCAACTGTCCGATTACAGGTATCCGATTACAACCAACTGTCCGATTACAGGTATCCGATTACAGCCATCTGTCCGATTACAGGTATCCGATTACAGCCATCTGTCCGATTACAGGTATCCGATTACAGCCAACTGTCCGATTACAGGTGTGCGATTACAGCCAACTGTCCGATTACAGGCATCCGATTACAGCCAACTGTCCGATTACAGACATCCGATTACAGCCAACTGTCTGATTACAGGTGTGCGATTACAGCCAACTGTCCGATTACAGGTGTGCGATTACAGCCAACTGTCCGATTACAGGCATCCGATTACAGCCAACTGTCCGATTACAGGCATCCGATTATAGCCATCTGTCCGATTAAATTTAATATATAATTATATTGCGCAAATCTGAATGGCTCTCGATAATCACCATATTTTGTGAAGAAAGTTTGATCGCGAATAACGATTATATATACGTGTAAATGAGTAATCAAATTACTAGTATGAGTGGCGAAAGTTTACAACTTTTACTCACATAAAGTCAAAGTTCAAATCAACAATCTAAACATTCTCGTTGTTTACTGAGCTGGAAGTCGGTGAGCTGAAAAGGTTGATGTTAACTGACTGGACTGAACAAGAATCAAACATTCTTGCAAAAATGGCCTCTCCCTCTCCCCTTTCCTTTTTGAAGGCCGGATACTCAGGTTGCAACAGTTGTGAAGGTTGCTTGAGTGCTTGTTTGGGGCTGGTGATTCCCATGTACTCCAGCATTTGGAATGCCCTGTAGAGCTCCAGATAACACATTACTGCATTCTCGAAGATGTTGTGCCGAGGGCTGAGAGTTGTAGTGCCGAAGGCTCGCTGGGTTCTTGTGACCAGAGATGTGACAGATTCTTCGATCTTCAATGCCAGCTTGGGACCAGCTGTCGATCGTACACAATGATTTGTGTACACTTTCTAAAACTCATTAATAATTCATGACAATTGGTCCAATCAGGGTTGTTCAATCGGTCACATGCATGGATCTTTATAGCCCGATAAAACACTGATATATGAGTTATAAAGACACTGATGTTTTATTCATGTGATGTCACAAGTACCTTTACAAGAAAGTTATGTAATTTTCTTGTATTATTTGCTTAGAATTCGTGTAATACTGTTATAAATCAAGGTAAATTGGGATGGAGTTTTAGAAGTTGTTTATAAAACTCGAGCCCGTGTTTTATCGGCCATAAAGTTATACAGTCATTTCAGAAAACGTTGTCGCCGACCGGCCTCGCGACTACGCGACTAGACCGAACGGGAGTATAGGTAGAAATGACTGAAACGGTTTCTGCATATCTGATTAGCCATGCCTCGAATTTACAGTGAAGACCTACGCTAGCGAGTGGTTTGGATGATTTAGTGGTCTTTCAACGACTGAACATTGTCACAGCACGGAACGTCCTTCACCGAAAATGAGTCATTGACACCGACTCTTATTTTCCTCGAGTAAAACACAAAGGCATACATTCATTCGAGTATTACTCTGCATTATGATAATGAGAAAATAAATTTCCAGAGCGAATAATTTATTGCTTCACAGATTTCTACCCATACTCCCGTTCGGTCTAGTCGCGTAGTTGTGAGGCCGGTCAGCGACAACGTTTTCTGAAATGACTGTATGCCGATAAAACATGGTCTCTCGTTCTATAAACTTCACTTAGACAATGTTGCTGCCTTGCTGATCTTAGTCATCATGCTTCCTAAACTGTTGATATCAAGGGGACGATTCTCGTACGAACATAATTCACCGGCTGATTGCTCTTCACTCCAATCACGTCGGGGAAACTGGAAGAAAACCGCTGCACACTTCGGTTCAATTTGGAGAGGTAAAGCTTCAAGGCTTTCTGATAACCGTCGATTGGACTACTGGTTTCATACATGCTGGACCTGTCGTTTAGACCACCATGATGGTTTTTAGTGACTTCGTTGTGAGTCATCGTTACATAGCGCTTCCCGTCATCGACAACTTCAAAGTTGAAGCTCTGTGGCTTGAGATCTCATGCCCTTCTCGACCTCTACGTCACGGTCTGTGCTGTGTGCTCCCATAAAGCACGGATCATACGCATCCAATCAGAGCGCGCGTTATATCATAGTTATTTTATACATCTTTATAATATAAATTATGTGTGCCTCCCAACAACGCGCGATATGATTGGTTGCTGAGCGTGCATTATTACGCTATAGATGCATTATTACGCTATAGAAAAAAAAATAGATGCACGGAGCCGGAGGACTAAAGAGAGAAAAAAAACACACAAAAAAAACAGCTTCTGCTTCATTTGATGAGCTCAGAAGTGCATCATTAGTTAAAGGGGCACTGTCAAGACACGCGTATGCGCCAATTTAAATGATATGCAGATATGTTTAATAATATCCAGAGGTCAACGATGTCGTTTGTTTACGAAGAGAATCGCGCTAGTAAATTTCAATGTTGTGTTTTGAAAGTGTTTTACGATCCAGCTTTCGCAGAGTGCTTCCAAGTTATTGGGAATATACAACCTTTACAGTGTGTGACCTAAAGATTACATGAAATAAGTACTTATTATAGCGACTTCTGGTGAAGGAACGGCGATAAATAGCAGACATTTCGGTGAGGTGACAACTCAGGTCTCAGATGAAGTTATTGACATCGCTGGAAACCAAGTCCGTATTACTTCTTTGCTTCAAAAAAAGACTAACGAAGATGTCACTACTATATAGGGTACTTGTGTTTCCTTTAATTGTAAGAGTACGCGCTCTACAAAAAGAACTGCACAAGATAATGTAAAAGTATGAAGGTCAAAATAGCGAATGTTGTCAGTTCGCTTTGCCGTTGTGTCACTACTTCTACACTGACCTTGCAGAATTGCAATAGCTTCAGTTCATTACTCGGACACTTCCGGAGAAAGTCCGAGTTAGAAAAGGCGCTCTTTTGTTTTTATTATTATTATTATTTTTCATTGTACACAAAATGTGAAGAATGTTATCGTATCGGTGGTCAGGAATGTCTGTTTCAGGTTTTCGATTGGCTGTAAACTGGGGCGATGATATCCGAACACGTAATGAAATAATTCTATGCTCAAACGGGTGAAATAGTTTGCTCTTGGGTCATCGTTAAAACTCATCGCGTTCCACGACTACCGATCGACTAGAAGTGCTGTGTCGAGAAAGAAGCAGTTGAGATCTCGAGTGTTTTTGAAAGGGCCGGTCCACGAACTCATAAATCTTGAATATAATTACTCGTGCCCAGGCCGAAGGCCGGCGCACGAGTCTAAGATTCGAGACCGTATTTTTTTTTTGTTAGTGTCGGTCGCAATATGGAAGAAGGAGACAAAGAGTCTGGCCACAAGAGAGATTATAAAGCACAAACCAATCAGGAAGCACCGGAGGTCAAGGGGCAAAAATATAAGTGTATTCTCGTCTAAATTTAGATCGAAATGATGCAATAACCTTCTACATGAGTATGACGCAGGCTATTTTTTAAGAGCGTTATCAGAACCATCTGACCTATGCAACCTCAAGACGTATCAAATATTTAATGATTCGAGATCTTTATCTATGCGACTCGTACCACAGGCATAGATTATTACCCCGTAGTCAAGGGACTTGTGTGTTGCTGGAGGCCCATAGTGCGTCTTTCATGATGAACTGCATCTCAGAACGCAATCGCACCAGGACACGAGTGAACGCTCAATGAGCGTCTAGTTGTTTTAAGTGCTGCTAAATTGAATAGTCTCCCTAGTCACGCAACTGTCATTGTCGTTGTCATAAATGTCCGAGTGTACGCTCATTGAGCGTCTTGTTCTATAAATGAACTCGAAGGAAATTGTTGTTGTCGTTCGGCTTTACATGTACTGATGCTTTACTACCTCCTCGCTCTCGCTGATTAAATAAAAAGTGTATAAAATTGGACTTCAAACCAAAAATAACAATCAGTCTAAATAATTATATACGCGCACTTCAACTAAACAGTTTCATTCAAAAACACAACAGAATCATCAACTTTCTTGCCATTTAGCCAATAGAAAACGTGTTTTACTGTCTGTTGTTCTAAATTATATAGTCATTCTCAAAAAGGTTGTCCAGATGAAAAGACTACGATACTACAATAAAGTCATGTGATTCATTATGTTTTCAATTTCTGCGAGCGGAACTGCGAATTGATACCAGCGCCATTGCATTCAGTTCTCACAATGCCGTGTACTTTTGCATCTCTTTTGCAGATTAAAGATCTCAAATTAAAGACTTTTGGAGATTAAAGATCTCAAATTGAAATCTCCACGCGAGTAAATTTAATACATAATGAATCACGTGACTTTATTAATAGTATTATAGTATTGTAGTTTTTTTCATCTGGACAACCTTTTTGAGAACTAATGACTGTATATTATAAAACAAACAGAATATGACTATCCTTGCTTCTATCCAAAAATAATGCACTTCTGAGGTCTTGAAATGCTTGAAATGCATCTTCTATTAGTTAAATATAATTTACGTAAATCAATTAAAATTGACAAAGAAAACAAGTTCAGTTATATCGATTTTTAATGAACGGTATATCAATTGGCAAATCGATATCGATTGTTTTATGGATTGACTACGTCAGGTATTTCTCAATCAGTCTATTGTGTAACGGTTTGTGCATGTACGTGTACTTACCCAGAATATTCTTCTCTGATGATCTTTAATACTGGAAAAAATAAATGTACAATCACTGCAAGTATTTAATTCAAATGACTTTTCATATTTTAATATTATCTGCGCTATTAATAAGTAACCACTAAGTAAAGGGCATATACAAGCTGAGTGTAGCCGAGGGTTGATTCTCGCTTATGCACCCATCTTACATGTATACTATCATAGCTCATGAGAATTGGTAGTAATTACTCGGCGGGCTGCCTGTGACAGACGCTTCACATTTAACCTATCAACGTGGCTTTATTAAGAAGCCTGAGTTCTATATTTTGGCCTGTGCTTTATGCACTTAGCGCTTGGTTAGTCAATAGAGATGCCCACGGAGTCTCACCTGATCATCCCACCCGCCGAGTAACGCTCAATGAGCGTCTAGTTTATTTTAAACCTTCGAGATAAACACAAAACATGTTTTGTATCTATATATCCGATACAACACAGCCTTTCGGTTCATAAATGACTTCTAAAACCCATTCATTTAAACTGATATACAGTCATTTGCAAAAATTCTGGCCGCCACGAAATATCAATATATCGGGTGCATTATGGGTAATTAAATAATACTATTTTGAGTTTCCTAACTTATTAAATGAAGCAAAATTTACAAACAACAAACGTAAGACTAAAATAAACATACTAAATATTTCTACCAACTTTGCTGGCGTTAACCCGCTTTAAGGGGAATTTTCGATTATTTAATTACCCATAATGCACCCGATATATTGATATTTCGTAGCGGCCAGAATTTTTGCAAATGACTGTAGCTAATTGCATAATCGTTGTCTGGTTGAAAATCACGAAAGCTATGACCAAAAGGAATTCTGGGAAATTAAAACTCTCAAATAACACCGTCCAATCATCGACCTTTTTATCCAGACTTGTAGGATCTTAGTTAAATAGCTCATATATCTTCAAAACTACGAGAAAATTGAATATATATGCATGTAATGTGGCTCAAGAACTGATTTCCCATCCATCCTTGCAGTCTCAGCTTCTATGATTTATCAGATGTTCAACCCGACAACGATTATGCAATTAGCTTTCTTATATAGACATTAGTGTTTTACTGGGAAATACGCCACTCGTAATTTTCGTACGAACTACATCCGGGACTTCTGTGACATGTTTTCCATATCCTCACACGTGAAGATATCGATGATGTCACTTCCGATGTTTTCCCGCTCACTTGACGCGCGTTGCAACCGAAGTCAAAATGGCGGGTAAGGTCGCAGCTCTTAGAAGATCTAGTTCAATTGGTTCAATACTATTAGAGTAAAACAATAGAGCCCAAACCATAGAACGAGTAGTTAATGAATTATATTGTTTGTATTATCCAATCACAACAGATCTTGTAAGCAGCTGCGAGACATACCAAAATGGCGAGCGACAGGTTTGTCAAAGTGACTGACGAGTACATAAATATCTTTAGCGAGGAACAAGAGAATGAAAATACAAAAAAGTAGACGTTATACGACGTGAAAATATTCAAAGAATTTCTTGAAAGTGAAGATGAGAACAGGAATATTGAAAATATTCCTTCAAGCGAGCTACAAGAATTGTCCATTAAGTTTGTCCTTGGCGTTTAGAAAGAAAGGTGGTGAGGAGTACGAATGTCTATATAATAAAAAGAAAATTACACGTTGGCTTGAAGATATCAAGTTTATCTTCTCGTGGTGAAAAATATTTCACTCGTTCGCTGCGCTCTCTCGTGAAATATTTTCACCACTTGAAGAGAACCTTCGTATCTTCGCGCCACCGTGTAATATCCTCTATTTATTATATTATACAAAGTGTTAAAGTTATTTTTTCTCGGCCTCTCATTGGAGGAGACGGAATCACGTGAGAGTTATCGAATTCGACTGTTTTCCCGGCAACAGCTTTGAGCGGGCAACAAACTTTTATTATGTCCTCTCTTGTTTTGTGTCCTTTGACACTTGGTATACACTTATTTACTGGGACCTCGAGAAATTAGTATGTTTTGTTGTCCCTCGACCTTGATGTTAGACCATCAGCAGTCTTGGAACCAAGCTGAACCACAAAACATACTGTTTCCCTCGGTCCCAGTAAGTAAGTGTTTTAACACTTAAAACTAGTTAAAACTAGTAAAATCGTTGATTGATCAACGTGTACTAAAAATTACAAATCCTTAGATTTTAGCCCAAGAACTACATTAGGGAACTATTTCAGAACACAGTGCTCAACCCCAATAAATACTAACATCGCAGCGGTGACAAAAGAGTGTTTGATCGATTACTGGTGACTACTGGTTGCGTGATCCAAGAACCTTCTAAAACCTTCTACGTGAATAGGTCTTTCGAAACAACTTGGTTGGAAATGATCAGAACAGATCATAACTCTTTCATAACTCTACCTTGTGGACTGAAATTAGCCCTGAGTTCGTACGAATCGAACCCACGCATCACGGACAGCTTTATTCGCCGGACTCGAATGAATATAAATACCCAACGAGCTTTTAGAGACGTTACTGCAACCAGGCATTGTTTTTACCAGAGATATAACGATTTGAGATGAGTTCCAACTTTTGACATTCCTCTAAGATTACTGTATGTTTGAGCACATGGGCATTTTGTTTGCGCATGCGTCAACACAGTAGAATAACATTGAAGTCTGATGCATTTGTCAGGTGGTAGCTCATTTTAAGGATTTTTGGTCGGAGATCTACGCGTTTCTAAAGTTTAAACGTTATGGAAGTTTACACAGTTTTAAAGACTATAAACACTTCTTCCCCTGGGTATATATTTGGCCGCTGTTATGTCTTTTGATGTCGATATATTTTGCTTTGAAATGCGACTGTGGTGTTTGGAGTTGGATGTTCAGCGTTGATTATTTCCACAATCAAGTATTCTACAGCAGTGAATGAACGTTAGGTAAGTGTGGTGAAAGTAAACTTTTACAATTGTAATGAAATGATCTTTCAGGTAGAAGCGATTTCGAGCTATGGCCCGGTGAATCTTTAGAAGTGTTCAATTTAGATCGAACTTTGACGAGATATTGCTTGAAATTTTTACCGACCCCCAAGTTGGAGATAATTACCACAGCATTCATTCCTTTATATAATTTCAGTTTTTTATAGAGAATGGGGCTTCAAAAAATGTATAGCTGTCAGATGTAATAGATTCTTCTCACCCTATTCTCGGTGTAATGGCGGAATTGTTGTTTTGTGTTACTTCTCGAAGCCATGGTTCTCTCATATCTTCGTCTATTTCCTTATTCTAAGTCTTTGAAAGTATAAATGAGAGGATAAACTTTACAGAAAAATTAGTTGTTAAGAAAATTAAAACTTCTTTCCACTGTTTTGCATTGCAGCATTTTTGCTTACAAGTTACTGGATTCGCGACGAGCAGAAATGTGGATTTCAAGCATTCAAGTCAAATTATCTTTCGATTTCTACCGCCCCCCAAGTCGCTTACTGTTACGGAGGCGAAGATTATTCAATAACCATTCCATTCATCACAATAAATGACTTTAAAAAAATGCATAGCTCCTGCTATGAATGTTCAAAGTGCATGTATACGGCGAAGACGGCAGCCATTCTCAGTTTAGCTTGTCTGGACCTCCGTCACCTTTGCAATATACAACTCATAATGCATCGCGAATAATTGTTATGACAACTGCAGCATGCCTTCAGCATTGTTAACATAGAATCCATCATTTTTGAGTTGCATATATTCAAATAGACAAGTTAATAAATAAATATATGAGATAGAACTTCGCCATCTTGTTTGTTAAATCCTGGCCATGGTATTTAAATTAGCGCGGGATGGCGCGGGATACATGCGCGTGTCCGAGGGTCTTTGTGTTAATGTTGGCATTTCACGCATGCGCAGACAAAATGCCCATATGCTGTATGTTTGTGTATTTGTATTAGCCACGAGTTTGGGGTTGAGAAACTGACGTCATATCCGTTCGAATACTAGTCACCAGGCCTCAATCGCCAAGGAACACGCTAGAATAATGGCGGCCTCAAATTAGACGCAAAAGTTGTCTTGAAAAACGACTTTCGTGCTTACAAATAATCAAAATGATTTTACAACTGATTCCAAAGTGGTAAACAAACAGAAAATGCAAAAAAAAATAGCTTCGAGAAATGTCATCGTAGTAGCACTTTAATGGAGTCTGACAGGACATTAAAGTGCCTATCACCCCTGTGAGATTGTTTTAAAAATCTATTCAATATATGCTGAATAGTTGGTGGGTTCAGTATTTTCTGATTTGAACCTTGCGTTTATGAGTTATAGAGGTTTGAAATCTCAATATGCAAATTTGATGACGTCAACCCAGGAATTTGCCATAACTTATATAGACTTTTTCAAGAAGAGCTTATTTTTTGAAATGGGGAAAAAGTTATAAAATCATTCATAAAGACTGTGAAAATATTCTGTAAGTTTTCAAATGTCAATAATCAGCACAAGGGCGTTTTTGTATAATAAATGAAGTCTTAGTAGACGTCATCAAATTTGCATATTGAGATTTCAAACCTCTATAACTCATAAACGCAAGGTTCAAATCACAAAATACTGAACCCACCAACTATTCAGTATATATTGAATAGATTTTTGAAAGAATCTCACAGGGGTGATAGGCACTTTAAGGGTGCGTTCGATTGACCTTATCCGGAATAGGAATAATTCCAGATTCTGGGGCAGACGGATGACGTCATTTTTCCGGAATATTCCAAGCATTCTGCTATGATGAGCAGAATGTTTGGAATACATTCCGCTTATTCCGGAATTGGAACAGACTCAATTGAATGGACATTCCGTATTATTCCAAGTATTCCTATTCCGGAAAAAGGTCACTCGAACGCACCCTAAGTGTTGGCTTGTGCAACTTAATAAATAACATTTCATAATCATACAGGCCCCGTCCACACGTATCCGGATATATTTGAATCCGCAACTTTTTCGATGCGGATTGGCCTCTCGTCCACACGTATCCGGTGAATACGGTCGATGAATCCGCATCTTTTTGAATACGCTCTCCAAAGTGGATTTTTTTTAATACGCTGTGAATACGGCCTCGTATTGACGGTCGCATCCGTATACTTTTGAATACGTTGACGTCACGGTATCGGATCCAGTCTTTACAGCGCGGATTCATCGACCGTATTCACCGGATACGTGTGGACGGGAGGCCAATCCGCATCGAAATTGTGAACGGGCTAATACAATTCGAATACGCTACATCGAAAAAGTTGCAGATTCAAAAATATCAGGATACGTGTGGACGGGGCCGAACACAAATCTCGATTTGTAACCGATATGAAAATCCGCCACAGGAACCCCATCTCAAACCCAAGATTAGTTTCGCTACTCCCTTCCCTCGCAGCAATACGCCCTATGCACGCGTCCTGATTTTCGATATCAGAATAGCAGAATCTGTCACATAAAAATAATCACTGCCATCTGAAAAAGGTCTATACGCCCTATGCACGCGTCCTGATTTTCGATATCAGAATACTTAAGAATCTGTCACATAAAAATAACCACTGCCATCTGAAAAAGCATTTATTCATTGATATTCTTGGAAAAGTTCAAAAGTATTGGATAAAATCCCGCGAAGATATCATAAATGACATTTATAGGGTTTAGTATGGGATTTTGCCGTCATTAGTACACAGCCTCGTTCTGGTGTATTTTTAGAATTAAAAACGTTCATAACTATGCAAGGAAATGTCATTTTGCCCTAAAACTTTTACACTTATGTTATATTAATCTCTTATTTTAGTGGAACGTGTTAAACCTTGAAATTAAGCAATTTGGAAAATTGATGTACATCACTGGAACGAGGCTGTGTACGCATGACAGCAAAATCCCATACTAAACTCTATAAATGTCATTTACGATATCTTCGCGGGATTTTATCCAATACTTTTGAAATTTTCCAAAAATATTGATGAATAATTGCTTTTTCAGATGGCTGTGGTTATTTTTATGTCAAAAGATTATAGTATTTTGATCTCGAAAATCAGCACTCGTGCATAAGGCGTATAAAGGACAAATCTTACCTCTTCTGACCATATTGCCTACAGCTGATTCTGAGGAGAGTAAAGCATAACAAATTTGAAAACTGGACAATTATTTTGATATTGCATAATAATATTTCAGGGAAAATCGTTGTTTGGTGGGGAAATATTCCCTGTTGAATTACTGCGATAATGCACAAATTGCTAATCGATGATTGTGACATGATTTTGTTTAGTAAACCGCAAAACAGAATTATCTAGTCCACCAATGACTTGAATCCTATGGGAGGTTTTATGGAATCTTTTTCTGACGTCAAAATATGTCGCGAGTGGCCGTCAAACCGTCATTTTACTTGCTCAAAACTTCAATTTTAGATCGGTGAAGTCTAAATATCTGTCAAATATACCAAATATAAGTTACTTATAAACAAACAAACAAATGTCATCTAGTTGCTTGAAGAAAAACTAACAGACTTTGAAAGTTAAGTTCGAACATTTTGTAGATCTTGACGGCCACTACGTCACACGTAAAACCTCCCATACATTGTTGATGAAATATAAAACGTGTGCGCGTGCTATGTGTAGATTTATAGCGCACGGGGACTGATCAGAACACAAGAAGTGTCAGGAGAAGCATGATGCGTATCGGAGTGCTTCTCAATGCTTCTCGGGTGTTCTGATCAGAATTCTGATCAGTCCCCAAGTGCTCTAAGTCTGCACATACAAAATGTAGCACAACGGACATGTTTTATATTTAATTTATAAATACAATCATTATTATATTGCGCTTTTGTGCTGTTTGTTCTCATAAAGCATGCGGAATACCAGGGGGAAATTACTAGGTCCATCTTTCCTAATGCCCTTAGATCTATTATTAATGTAATGGGTTTTGAAAAGCCTTGTTGGAAAACCTAATAAAGTATGTATATGTATCTATTAGATTGTTAGCATGGCTATTTTTAGCAACAAGCTATGATTGGTTGGAGGTAAATGACGTCACTTGCAGTAAACATGGCGGACATCTCCTTCGTCGATGAACATTTTATACCACAGCTACATGTACATGTAGTTATTAATAAATTAAATTGATAAATCGTTTATTATATGGCTATTTTTTGCTTTTACAATGTGGTTTTTGAATTTTTGATTTTGTAAGCGGCCGCGCGGTTTCCCGCCATTTATGTAAATAAGAAATCTGCTCAATCCGAGTGCAAACTCAAACAAGAAAGTCAAGAAAAACCTATCCAATATTTATAAAACGATTATAAACCGTTCAAAGTTCGCTATTCTACATGAAATGTCTTCACACCGTAAGGGATTTATTTCTTTGAAATGGAGCTGTAAAGTTTGAAAAGCAAAAAAACTTCGCCGGTGAGTCGGACTGACTCAACTCAACATGAAACCAAAAACTACAACTACAACTACAAGCCTGCTGAGTGTCGCTGATATTTGTACTTCCAGTTCTTCGTTTATTGCTTTGAACAATTAGAGAGTATTCACAAGAAAAGATGGAATCGATTGATGTTGATTGAAAGTACTGAATTTGACGAAAAGCCGAGGATACGTCGGCCTCGCTTTACAAAGAAATGTGCTTGCTTTTGGCCTTGAACTTGAAGCTTGATTCACGATGAACATAGAACGTACAGCTGCTTCAAAAACCTTCAAAAACACGTTCAAAGACGAAATATCGTCTAAAACATTCCTTCAAACACATTTGAATCTAGTTTGTAAGGTTGTCTCAAGCGTAAAAAGACTCAGAAAAAATACTGAGCCCAGAGCTGAACCCAAGCGACAAATTACCATATAACTTACATTTGAATCTCTTTGGATCTATTTGGTGGCTCGTATTTATTACTATCTCGAGTGTTTATGGAGTTAAAGAAATAAAACAACAACAGAAAACAACAACCTGAGAGTGAAACTGAGTCAACAAATACGAGGGATTCAAACAAGAATTGTGAAGGTAAAGCGTGCATAGATTATGGTGCTTTTTTTTCGCCAACGACTGCAAAGTGTGTGAGGATTATTTTTCTTAGATGTTTACATTCCATCTTTGAACTGCCTCTCAGTTGTTTGACTGATTTTGATTCATTGAAAATGTGTCGCTTGATTGTAGTCGTTTCTCAAAACATTTGCAATAAAAACCCATCGACGAGTCGTGGAGTTGAAGTCAATTTTGTTCGGCCATAGATTTGTGTTTTATTACTTAATTATGCCAGGACAAAGCACATACATGATCTTGTGAATAGTTGGATCTGATGAGCTTGATAAGTTGCTTGATAATTTCTTTGAGTGGATGTTTTTTTTCTTTTGTAAAAACCCCAGCTCGCTTTCTTTCTTGGCTTTTGATTTTTCTATATTTTTATCGCGGTTATTCGTGATTTCACGGCGTTGTTAGCAAGTTTTACCTAACGTAATCAGCTGAAGTACCGGGTAGGGTTTCAATTTGGAAGGGATTTCGTCCTCTAAATGACAGGAATTATCTTTATTCTCTTGATTTTACACCATTGTCAATTGTACCATCGTGAGTCCCATCGCGATGAATTACCCGGTCTTCAGTAAACCGACCAATCGGACGCGCGCATGGAATCAACCAATCACAACTTGTTGCTAAAAATAGCCAAGCTAACAATCTGATGGGAACACGTATATTAAGAGATCGACTCGCCTAGTAATTTTCCCCTGGGAATACACATCATTTGGCCAATCAGAGTGCGCGTTATATCATAGGTATTTTATAAACTAGATATCTCTCTTTCTGTAGCTGTGGCTGTTTCTCCAGGACTGAATACTTTAATAAATTGACGTTCAAACTTATGAGATTTAGCAACCGATCAGTGTGTGTCATGCATGATGATGGATTTACCTGTTGGTTGTGCATTGGCCAACCTTTTCCCTTCTCTTTTCACAATTCCCATTAAATCCCTAATAACAATAAAAAACAATGTTATTCAAACCCATACCAAGGTACTCAGCCATTGCAGAGTTGGCTGTAGTTGGATGTTGTGTTTTAATTAATTAGTGTTGTAATTTATTAAGTTTAGTGAGGGCCACAAGTTTGTAAGTGTATTTCCTTTTTATGTGTTAATTTCTTGAAATAAAGTCTTCATCATCATCATCATCACTCATTTCCATGTAAAGCAACAACAAAAATATGCCATATTTGCTTCTTACTGAAATGTTGATGAAGTTTGAAGCTCATCAATGTATAATTAGTAAATAAACCCCTTCTGGCGGCTGGTATATCGGCTGATAATGTCCGCGGCTGAGAGATGGTCCGAAAATGAATAGTTGGCCGAGAAGCGAAGCTTCGAGGGCAACTGTGATATTTTGAGGACCATCTCTAAGCCAAGGACATTATCAGCCGATATACCAGTAAGGGGAGAAGGGGGACTGATAATTCATTTACATTATTTCCTTGACAATTAAGGTCTAATATTTATTTCATAGCCAAATAAGCCGCATTATTATATAGCACAGCTACTACGCGCGCTCTTATTGGTCAATAGGGACTTTAAGCATCGAGGACGGGGACGTGAGGACGATGGCAGAGAAACAATAGCGCTAATTACAAAATTCAATATCGTCTTGTTGGAATGTATGAAATGAGCTCGATTTGGTCTTACTTCAGGCGTTATGTGCAAAGCTACAACGTGAAATGCCTATGTTTGACGATGCAAAGAGAACGAGAACGTCAGTTCGTTATTTGTGTAGACAGTTGTTTTCAGTCAATCGGATCCAAAAAAAGACGATGTTATTCATCAAAGAGGGCGCAAATTTAGTGAAAAACACGAAAAAAGAAACAAATATGAAAACAATAGACAACAAAACACTTTATTCGAACTTCACCGTCCTCACGTCCCCGTCCTCGATGCTTAAAGTCCCTAATTAACAGGCCGTAACTTCCCGTACGGCCCGCTGAGAACAGAAATGTAAGGAAAAGCTTTATAATAAATATCTTATTAACCTCACTTGCTCGGACTGTACGGGAAGTTATGGATCCTCGTTTCCCCCCACTTTTTATGGCCCGCGCTACGCGCTTGCAGGGCCATAAGGCAGTGCGAAAAAAATCGCGGCCAATAACTTCAAAAACTCATTAATTATTCACGAGGTAAACAGCCAACCAGGTGCCCTCAATTTGCTTCGAGGTGTTTGGAACCCTTGATGAAACCCCAAGCATGAGTGTTTGATATAGCTTCTCAAATTCATCAGTAATTTATTGCTTTCGAAGTTCACTAAACAAAATCTCATATTCAATCAATTAAGAGATCGATAATATAAAACGTAGCGTAATGGTAAGTGTCACATTGTAATATTAGTCGATTGCGTTACATTATGTAATACGAGTAGAGGACGTGTACAAGACGCGTGTGGTTTCGTAGAACTCGACGAAGAGAACAAAATAAAAATAGGTACATGTGGCTACTGGTATATATATATTTCAATTCGGTAACATGAAGTGATAAGGCGATTTCTTTACTCGGGTGGTGAGTGGTTCCGAAGTTTATTTATCAGCGAGATTTCTCTACTTGCATCGGTGGTGATTGGTTCAGAAGTTTATCTATTGTTACTTACTTACTTACTTTCGGAAAACTCAGACGATGGCAATAGTGGCTAGCTGCGCAAGCGCAGTAGCCACAAAAAGCTATCAAGAACTATCTGACGTTTTGCCTCGTTTGAACCCGGTAACACAATTTGGCGACCACGCCAGGACAGAGAATAGTACAGAAGCCTATACAGAGAAGATTTAATCTTCACCGACGTTCTCCGGCGTTTGGTTTTGAGGTAAAAGCGTGTAGACTAGTGTAAACAAAAGACGAGTCAACCCGGTCAGTCTTCATTGAAGAGAGACGAAATAGGTGAGTCCTAGAGCTATAGTTTATGTGTAACCCCTGAGACGAAGAAGTGAACAAGAAGCAGAAGGCAGTAGGACAACAACAAGCATCAGAAGAGTCTGAGTACAGGTACAGTAAAGTTCAATTGGTTTGGGGGCGTAACCGATTTACCAGTGATTCATTGTTGCCAGCTTATTATTGCCATTCATAATACTGCATTGAACTGTAATAAAGAAACTGTTCGACTGTGTTTGTGTTGATTATACTACCTAAGTAAAGATGACAGAAAATATCGACGAATTACAATTACAAGTCGAAAGCTTGCTGTATCAAGTTGAACTCACTAAACTCATAGAGACTTGTGAACAATTGGAACTGCAAATAATTACAAAACATAAAAGTAAACGGGCCGTAATCAAATAAATTACTGCACATATCGACGATAGAATGGAGAAAGAAGACAGCACGGTATCAGAACAAAATGAATTTCTTAAAACATTGTTAGCGACGCTAAAAGACACAATGCCACCACTAGAGTTGAGTGGCAAGGACAAGGAACTCGTTGACCTTGAAAGTAAATATATGTCACGATGAAGAAAACACAGGAAGCAGAATTAAAAGCCATAGAATTAAAATTAAAAGCGCTCAAAACACCCACCGAGGCGGCGGGAAATGAATCGATCACAATAACTGGTCCACACGACGCTAAAACAACAATTATCTCCACTCAGTTCCTGCGAAGAGAATTTAAAATTAGTGGCCAGATCGGAGAGCCTGGTCAAATGGAAAAACTGACATTCGTCTCGTTGAAACATCAGATCGACTCGGGCCTGAAGCGAAACCATAAAAAAGCGAGATTGTGGATGCGACTATTCGCGCAATTTCAGCTCATAGTAGTCTTCGAAGTTATGTGGAAACCTTTCCAAACCTAACACTGGCCAAGCTGCGAAAGATCCTTCGGATTCACTACCGAGAGAAGACGGCGTCTGAGTTGAACAGAACGTTGACAACAATCTGTCAACGCTAGGTAGAAACACCACATCAGTTTCTGCTGCGATCGTTGGACCTATGAAACAAAGTCCGTTTCGCCAGTCAAGAGGTTGACTGCGAAATCAATTACGGTATATGTCTCTCATCCAGAAAACGTTTCATAAAGCCTTCGAGACGGGACTTCGAGATGACATGTTAGCTACAAACCTGAGGCCAACAGTGAGATTGGAAGACCTATCAGATGAGGATTTGATGAAGCAGGTAAATGATCTCGCAGCCCATCAAGCGATAAACTGGGACTTGACAAGCACAAGAGCGTAAAAGTTAATTCGTGCGAAACTGAGAGTACTAAACCACCGAGTGACAGTAAAGCCACGCCCAAAGCAAAACCCAACAAAGAGTCCAAAGATCAGGCTACGAGTGAGATTCTAGCTGAAATACGAAATATGAAGGCAGCGATAAGCGCTTTGCAAGAGAATGTCGACGGAGCGCGAGAGAAGGGTGATCGTGGAAACTACTACGAACGCCCTAGCCATAACCACAATGGTTATTGGGGTTCACGTGGACGAAGGCCCTATTCTAGAAATACCGCTATGAGGGAGAGAGGATGTCTGGAATGCAGAAAGTAGAATCAGTCCGAGGAGTGTCGCCATTGCTACAAATGCGGCGAACTTGGCCACATCGCCAGGGACTGTTTCCCTCAACCGACGTCGGGAAACGAGAGAAGGCTGCCGCCCCGGGACACGCAGTAGCCGCTAACAATAAGACCGAGTCCCATGCACTGTGTATACTGTGGTCAAAGTAGTTTAACTATGATGCAATGTCCGAGGTGTCATGTAAGCAAATAATGTTCACAAATCTGCCAGAAAGCGCACAGAACATCACATAAATCCATCTGCGACGCTATATCTAAGTTAGAAGGGACTTTACAGCCTGAAGTATGTGAAATAGAAACCAACCATCTCCACCCCAAGCAACGGATTGCCATAACAAATATGGTAGGGAGGTGTGCGGTCGATTGTCTGTTGGACTCGATTCAAAGTGAGGCACTATGGGACACTGGCGCGCAAGTGTCTGTAGTCTCGAGCCAATGGGTTCAACAATACATTCCACATAAGGAAGTACGCCCGATTGAAGAACTGCTCGGTGTCGGTCGGTTGGATATCAAAGCAGCTAATGGAACAAGTATTCCCTACGAAGGATGGGTAGAAATGTCGTTCAAGCTTGTCGGAGCTCAAGAACACAACAGGCTCAGTGTTCCATTTCTAGTTTCGGTCCAGCGTCTTGACTGTCCAATAATTAGTCGGGCTTCCTGTGGAAGACCCGACTCTAAAAATGCAGAGCGTTCTTCCTCTTCTTCTTCTTCGTATTCTTTGACCCCAAAACGCATATTGGGTTCTACAGCGCATGCGCCCTGTGCCGGCCGCTAAGATAATCACCGAAGGCTCAAACCACATGGTTTATCAAGACGAGACATCGCACATCGTCCTCTTTCGCTTCTTCGCAAACCTTGTCGAAGGAAGGTGATGTCGTCTTGTGATCGTGAGAAAAAAAACATTTGAACGAAGTATGTCTAACACGCTCATCTCACATACAAACTCACACACCGTTAGCGGTAGACCAGGTTGTTCCGCGGACTCAAAATCATATCTGAAAAATAGGCAGTCAAGGACTGCATGTGGCTACTGTAAATAAACCTGGGAATAATAATAATAATAATAATAATAATAATAATAATAATAATAATAATAATAATAATAATAATAATAATAATAATAATAATAATAATAATAATAATAATAATAATAATAATAATAAATAATAAATAATAATAATAATAATAATAATAATAATAATAATAATAATAATAATAATAATAATAATAATAATAATAATAATAATAATAATAATAATAATAATAATAATAATAATAATAATAATAATAATAATAATAATAATAATAATAATAATAATAATAATAATAATAATAATAATAATAATAATAAAAAAAAAAAAAAATAACAAAAAAGATAGTCTATAACTACATGTAGTTACTGCGGTTTTGAAATGTAGAAGCAATATGTAGTTGGATTGATTCCTCTGTTGAACTAGTATGCTTGAACTATCTATGTATTTTAATACAAAGTTTAATTGAATTTAACAATTGTGTACAAATAATTGAACAATAACAGTTGTTATCAACAATTGATATGAACAGCATTGATATATCATTAGTGATTGAATATTAATATTAATTTAACAATGTTCTGTATATAAGATCGTTGAACTCAACTTTGATGAAGTGGTGTTTATTTATTTATTTGACTTCGCCTAAATATATGAAAACACTGAATATACATTGTAATAAATAGTACACACACATTGTAATATTAAAATAGTAACTCTAATTTGAACTATGAACTAATTTGAAACATGTACTATGATTTTATGCTATTTTGCACCAGAAACCAGACACATCTCTCGTGTGTAAAGATTTTTTCAGGTTTCACAGGTTCAACACCCTGTGTTTGTGTATTGGGCTTCCTAGTAGTAGTAGTAGTAGTATAGTAGTTTATTTACAGTGAGGACACACTAACCGGGACCCCTTTAGCAAAACTGACCAATCAGATTACAGCTGAAAATAATCACATTCCAACAAAAGTCATCTGCGCCAATCATCATTACTCGTGCCCAGGCCGTAGGCCGCACGAGTTATAAAACCCAACGCGTATTTTTTTTTTCAATGTCAGAAAATCGCAAAGTTGTGCAATATCCGGTCACATGCTATCGAGATGCCATCTTGTATTTTAGACAAAGCGAGGAAGGCTTCGGCGATTCATGGAGTTTCACGAGCGAAATATTGCACTTTTTACTCGTCGGAGTGTTAAGTTGAGTGTTGTAGACGA
The DNA here is from genome assembly GCA_033675265.1 of Actinostola sp. cb2023. Lineage (NCBI taxonomy): Eukaryota > Metazoa > Cnidaria > Anthozoa > Actiniaria > Actinostolidae > Actinostola > Actinostola sp. cb2023. The sequence continues at coordinate 168,597 of JAUJYZ010000691.1, read as the reverse complement.
GAACAGGAGGGAAATTTGCACGAGCATGCGCTTAACCGCTGGACCATAAAAGCGTAATTTCGGAAGCACAAAAACCGATTATAGTAATAATAACGCTATATTTTATTCTGTTGCTATTTTGATCATCAGAGTTCGACAAAAAGGCTTATTATAGTCAAATGTTAATTTAATTCTGGCTTTTCACTGCACACTGGCTATTCACAAAATTCGTATTTTGTTTGATTTTGAACGGCACAGGAAGCCCAAGCTGGAATTTTGTGGATTATAACTTAATTTGTTTTTCTATAAATACTGTGACAACAGTCTTGAAACTGTCCTGGTGTCTTGTGGTATTTATTTACTATACCTGTACAAAGTTTCGTCGAATTTGAAAACAATTTAGATGTCTTCCCCGACCTTTCCATGAAGATATTTTTGTTGTTATCATGAAAAACTGTAATTTTATCTCTTCTGGACATTTTTTCGAACAATCTCAATAACATATACTGAAAGCATATGGTACATAGTTCTATGAAATGGTATTTTTTTTTTGGAGTTTTTGGGCTGGATTTCAAGCAATATGCAAAAAATGTATATTTTTGAGTAATTAAATTTATGCAAACTTTACACTTCAATAAAATGTTTACACTTTGACCGATCTCAGCATAATATCTATAATATCATAATATCCTTGGATGGGAATATTACAAGAACATTGGAACACTGACAGAAGACGCCCTACCATAAAACGAATACCATAATAAATGTGTTGACGATTAATTCACGTTCGACAAATTATGACGAAGATATTGTCGAAAATCTTCGACCGAGCGATTTTCCCAGAGAAGTTACTGGAATTTTTCAAAACAGGAAACATGACTTTAATGAATTATGTTGTGGAAATTGTGGAGATTTCGGCTCAATTTCGAGATAACTAACTTTAAAGATTGGGATAATTGAGTATTTCAGACATCATACCCAAGTTTGTCTTCGTTTATTTGAAGTTGATTTGGTGTTGATGATAGCTAAAATATAATAATATACATTCCATATGTATAAGAATTGACTAAATGTATTTACTTTTCCTTACATCTTCTTCGCGGCTGAGCTTGCAACGTCGACAAACTGTTTACTCCATGTCAGCTGGCCGCCATGTTGTCCAAAATAGAGTATTTAGCACAGCAAAAGAACAGGAATTTGATATCAAATAAAGGCATAATATTCTAATATTTCGATCAATGAAATAACTTTAAGGCACAAAGATAGCATTAACAATTCATTTCTGCGTGTTCAGTACATACAATTCTCGTAATACGTCCGCAAAAACTGTAAACATTGGAACCAAACAACTTGTGTCGAGTACATCTTGTATTCATCGGACTGTGGCGACGCATGCGCACACAAAAGTCCCTCCTGTTGTAGACGAGAAGATCTACAAATTTGAGATCGCCACTCCTTCGATCGTGTCTTACGAAGTCGAAGAAGATTGCTATTTTGCCGGACTCGCCACACGAACTGAGCCCGACCAGGAATGCAATGAGCTTCGCTCGATAAAACTGTCAACAGGCCGATATTCGCGAACTGAAACAGAGATACATGGAAGCCTTGAAAGCCTTTATCAGTTATACGAACTTGAAGTTAAACTGAAGCATTACAAACCTATCATGGCGGCTGGGTATTAAACTGATCCGATCCAGAACGGCAAAAGTTACAATGTAGTTGAAAGCAATGAGTCTTCCGGAGAGACTGACGAACTGACAATCAGTCAAGATTTATATGGTCAGAATATACAGTATGAGCAAGTATGCTATTTATATCTATAAACTTGAAGATGAATTGGACTTGAATTCCTTGCATTATTGCATTTGCGTATCGATTGCCATTTAATTTCATTATTTATACATTTAACTATATTTATTGCCGTGCTACGTCTTTGAGCTGTTCAGACTGTTCAGGCGAAAACAACCGTGCCCGAAACCCACTATTAAAATACGCCTCAAACCTTCAAATAACTATCAATCTTTATTTCTAGCAAGTATTTGAAGAACGAGGTAGAAAAGGGAAGCTTTCAAGCGAAAATCAAACTCCCAATTCTTGAAGCATTCAGTACATGCAGCTCGTTCCCAACAGGGCACGAGTGTACATTGCCCATAGCAATGTCTAGTTATGACTATAACGCTGATTGGCCCAGACAACTTTTGTTGGAATGGGATTGTTTTCAGGTGTAATCTGATTGGTCAGTTTTGCTCAAGTGGTCCCGGTTAGTGTGTCCTCACTGTAATCACCTGTCTTATTTGATAAACAAAAGCATGCAGATACCATTATGGCCGGTAAATCACTGTCCTTTTGATATCTTGAATTTCTAAAACTGCTTTCTAAATAAGATTAATATCTACTTGAGTCCTGTATGTGATTTATTTAGCGATTAGAACGGGATTTGAGAGTTTTGGGAATAAGACTAAACGAGAGCCGAATCTGTCTGAATCGAATTCGAAACAAATCGATAACAATCAAGTGATGGTTATCGATTTTTAACGGATATCGGTAAAAATCGATGAAGAAAAAAAGTGTGATATCGATTTTTATCGATTTTTAACGGTTTGCTGCTGTTTTCGCGTAATAATGTGTTGAATATCATCTGATTGACCCTAGAGTACAATTACCGAGACGCATAAACCAAACTACTATTGACAACTGCAACTTCTTTTATTCTGAAATCAATATATATATATTTATTGTTATTACTCGGGCCCTTCCGAAGGAAGCCCGAGTTAGAAAATGCGTTTTTCGGTAGTAGTAGTAGTCGTAGTTTTTTTAGTCGGTTAAAGAATGACGAAAGTATGCGACGTATTTAATCGAATCCGGAGTTTCAAGATTACTCAGCAGATAAGAAAAAACAATACGACACACGACTCAAGTAGATTATGAATCTTAGTTTTGAAAGCAACATGTCGTTAATAATCCGTTACTGGGCAGCTTCGTATTATGTCTCTGAAGCTAGAGAGCAAGGGTTTGATTTTTCAGTAGATTTTGTTTAGATAGCTAATATCGCTTTGCTTGCTGCCTGACTGTCGTCACGCGCCGTGAAAACCCGTTTAAAAAGTATCCGGCAATAAAACGAAACACATTTCTCAGATATATAATGATGGATGTTTATTCGATTCGACGTTTGAAAAATTCAGAAGGAAAAGAAATCGTAGAAATCATACTTCAAAACTTTATCAATTAAAGCAAAGCTAAACAAGCTCAATGTCCGAAATTTGGGGTCATGCCAAAGTTGTTTTAATAGCCTATTTATATACTTGCACAATACAAAAGCGCATTAATTTTAGAACCGCGGCACAGCGCTATTTAAAGCAGAATTTCCACGCTGAAAACAAGTCAGTGAACGGCAAAAATACAATCAAAATCAAAACGTCATTAGAGATTAGGGATCTGTTGAAGAAGAAGACGCTCAATGAGCGTATAGTCGGGTATTTAATATGACAATGAGAGTTGCGTGACGAGAAACAATTTATGTCGATGACTCATAAAGATTCGTGTACGTCTGTATTACATATTTAAACGTACTTGAGGTCACTTGATGTTGCATATTGATATCGCCACAAACATGTCAAATAGTTATTGTTCGCTCAGGGCAGATACTGAGATATTGCTAAGTCATCGTATTCGACGACTGGAAGTGAAAGAAGCAGTTGACCTGTGCAGAAGTGAAATTATGTTGTATTCAAGGCAAGCCATCCATCCGTTCCTCTTAAATACGCTCTCACATACAAACGCATACGCCGATTCGTGTGGGCCCACTCTAAAAGATGTTGAGCGTTTTCGACAGGGCCTTTACATGAACTCATCAAAAGGAAATCAATTGAACTCAAAGTCCAAAGGTAATCAAATGAACTCAAGCTCAAAAGCAAATCAAATGAACTCAAGAACTATAATACAAATGAACTCTAATGTTGACTTAAATGTGAACTCAACTGAGTACTGCCTAGCCAAGCATGTATACCACAACTTGAAGCCAGATGTACTGATTCAGAAGTGTGATTTCAACATGGACAAATCTCCTTGTCATAAGCCCGAGTGTACGCTCATTGAGCGTCTTGTTATCTTTTTATTTATTAACGATACTACCGACGTAACAAGATGTAGATGTTTTTAGGTCACAGTATGGTTTCAAAACCATCGCAACCGTGAGAAGAACGGCTCTTACAAACCTGGTCGTTATCAACTAGCGTCTATACCTCTACTGTGTAAGCATCATGCAATTCTTAGTCCTCGTAACAAAGATTGTGCACGCGGTCAGGACCCGCGGTCCAGACTATCTACAAACTGAGAATAAAAAAGCCTTCCTAACCAGTACTAGTCCCCTCTAGTAACTATGATACAACTATTGACACTATTGTGAATCGATATTATTTCATTACTTCTTTTTTATTAGATAAGTAAACGTTTGCTAGAAAAGTATCCTTGTCTTGTCATTAAGTTATATAATATAATTTTGAAATGAATACGGCAAAATCGATAAATGACGTAAATCGATAAAAAAACGATAAATCACGTCAATCGATAAAAATCGATATTAAAGAAAAAAAGGGTGATATCGATTTTTACCGATTGATCGATACAAATCGATATCAATCAATTCAAGGATATCGATTTTTACCGATTTATCGATTGGCAAATCGATATCGATTTTTATCGATTGACTACGTTTTGTTGTGTCTCGTATAAAGACATTTGTTCCTCGAAGAGAATCAGTACTTATAGTAATAACTTACACTTTAAACTAGGTTCACATGGAAGTGCTCGACTGCACAACTGACCAGTCGATCAGTCCACAGCTATTTATAAAAGACCGAACAAACACAATCGATATTCACGGCTGAAAAAAAATATCAACAAACCGTCACTATGTCACTGAAAAACTTGAAAACATCTTTATGACATCTTGACACTTTGTACGAGAGATGTGTCTTGTTTATGGTGCAAAATAGCATAGAGTAATAGTGTATTTAGAGGTGTAAACTTACCCTTCTAAACAGTAAAGCACATGTAAAACGTCCTACAGACGTTTTGAATCGATAAAACGTCGACAACCACACGAGAGATCACGAAAATAGCAGATAACTTTCCGAAAGCTGCCGAAAGAGCTGATAGTCACGAAAATCCTACGAAAATCTATCGGAGACCACCGGTGAAACGTCGGGTATATCGTCGTTGACTTCGTCGCTGTTCGTCGCCCAGTGCTCGCCCAGTGTTCGATTGATATCAATCGGTTCCGAACACTATCCGAAGATTAGGGTTACTTACTGACGGACGGACTTACACACTCGATGGCATAGTGGCTACTTTCTTCTGAGAAGAGAAGTAGCCACAAAAAGTCTTAAAATCAAAATGCTATGAAATATCAAAAGCAAATGAGAAAACTGTGAACACAAACTACGAACAAAAGGACAAAACAATGACTATAAATGACTTAACAACGAACTCTGAAGCTGAAAAGAACTACTCTGATTGCAAGAAAACCACGAGCAAGATTGATCTTGGACTTGATGACCTGAAACGAGTCGCCATATTGGATGAAGCGAATAAAGATGATCGTCAACGAAGCAACTGGAAAACTACTTATTCAGCACATGTGGCTCTTACAGTCCTCCCAGTAAATATCGTCATTCTTTTGTTTTGTTTCATTGTGTTAAATGCTAGTAAAATACGGTTAGATTTTGTTTGTACAATCAGTATTATTATTGTAGAAACGATCGTTTATCTCGTCACGTCCTGTGTATGGAATTTCATGTATTCAGTAGAAGACATGGTAAATACTCTTGATGATTGTGATATTCTAGAAAAAGCTATTCTTGTGCTGGGAGATTTGATTATTGTACATATACAATACTTTATGATCATTCTAAACCATAGTGCGTTAATGAATTACTTTGCCTACGTGTTTGATGCATTAGTCTACGGCGCGCGGGCTCTTGCTCGAGCTTTATTGCCATTGACAATATTTCATTGACAATGGATATATGGTCGAGAGCAAATCAGATTCAGTCGAGATTACCGATCGCAGCAACCACTGCTTGCTCCAAGAAGCCCGACTTAACGCTACTAGAGCGTCTAGTTGGTTATAATGTGATAGAACAGTTAGCAAAAGAAACTCTCTCACAGGAACAAGATAATACCGCAGAACTATCCAAGTTTTAAATTGAAGATACACTTTTGTCTCTGACTTTAGCTTTTTTTATTCAGACGTTTCGTCTGAATAAAAAAAGCTAAAGTCAGAGACAAAAGTATATCTTCAATTTAAAACATGAATCCTGACTGCAAGTTCAACATTTTTAAAACTATCCAAGTTGATTGCTGCTAGTTTTCAAAATGTCGAAGAGGAGAAAGCTAGAGCGATAGTCAAAGTCATTGACGCTACTAGTAAAGATGCCAACGAACTATGCCATGTGAAAAGTCCTAACCGCGACGTAACCATCCCCGGTGGAGAAGCTCTACGTGTTTCCTGTAGATTGGGAATTGGACCAGTGGACAAGACAATCCCAGTTTTGCTTGAACCAGAACCAGATGAACAGTTACCATCAGTCAAAGCCGGAAGTTACTGCCGCATCAATGTAATGATCAGAAATACTAAGAAATAATAAGTCATAGTATCGTGGTAAAGAAGAAGACAGTATTAGGCACACTCCACCAAGTCCAGACTGTTACACCCTTAGAAGTGGTTAAGGTACAAGCCAAAATACTGCACCATTCCAACACAGATTTAAAGAACCCCGAACCGGAAGTGAATAAAAGCCCCAGGAACTGTTCAGAAACGCCGAGTATACATGCGGATTCTGTTAATCATGAGTCGACGGAGAACACTAGCCCCAGAAGATGCCCTGAAATCGATTTGTCTCAGCTTTCAGAGGAACAGCGCAGACTTGCGAAAGCGATGTTGGAGGAAGAGGCCGAGTCATTCTCAGTAGACGATAACGACATTGGAGAAGCAATAGGATTGAACATGAAGATCGACCTCACAGATGATAAACCGGTACAGAAAACCTACACTGCAGTCCCACGACCACTCTATCCCGAAATTAAACACTATATTGAAGACTTACTTAACCGTCAGTTCATCCAGAAGTCTAAGTCTTCCTACTCATCCCCTGTAGTATGTATTAGAAAGAAGGACGGTGACCTACGGCTATGTGTCGACTATCGGGAACTCAACAGTAAAACCGCACCGGATCGCTTTCCACTGTCGCGCATCCAAGAAACTCTAGAAAGCTTAGGTGGAAATACCTGGTTCTCCATGCTTGACCAAGGTAAAGCTTACCATCAAGGATTTATTGACCCAGCATGCAGACATCAAACCGCTTTTATCACTCCTTGGGGGCTGTATGAGTGGATACGGATCCCTTTTGGTCTTCGAAATGCTCCAGCTGAATTTCAACGGTTCATGGAAGGTTGCTTAGAGGGTCTACGAGATGATATCTGCATACTGTACTTGGACGACGTTGTAGTCTACAGTAAAACCTTTGAGGAGCATCTACATCACATACGCTCAGTCCTACAACGGCTTCGTGAACATGGCGTTAAGTTGAAAGCCCGCAAGTGTAAGTTATTCCAACACGAAGTGAAGTGTTTGGGGCACATTGTCTCTGCTGAGGGTTAGCGAGTTGACCCGTCCTAGACAGAAGCAGTAACCGCACTGAAAGATGGCACGCCTACAACGGTTGGTGCAGTTCGTAAACTCCTTGGCCTTCTTGGATATTACCGAAAGTAGATTAAGGATTTTGCGCGCAAGGCGAAACCCTTCTACGATCTGTTGAAAGACGGCCCTATCCAACCTGCAAGAGCCGGTAGTAAGCACAGGCAAAGGGATTCGCAACAATCTGCTAAAGGACATACGAGCAGTCATCAACCAATTTGTTGGAAAACAGAACATGCACAGGCCTTGGAAGAATTGATGACCATCTAGTACACCCACCTATCCTAGCCTATCCAGACTACAGCCTACCCTCTGTCCTTCACACAGACGCATCTGCTGATGGGTTAGGAGCTGTCCGATACCAGAAACAAGATGGCTTAATGCGTGTCATTGGGTACGGATCACGAAGCCTCACGCCAGCAGAGAAGAACTACCACCTACACTCGGGCAAACTAGAGTTCCTGGTGCTGAAGTTGTCTGTCTGCGAAAAGTTCAGAGATCATCTCTACTACTCCCCTCCTTTCACTATTTGCACATATAACAACCCTCTGACGTATGTCCTATCCACGGCCAAACTGAATGCTACGGGTCATCGATGGGTCACAGAGCTTTCTGATTTTAACTTTACCATAAAGTACCGACCAGGACGAGTAAATATCGACGCCGACACACTCTCACGGTTACCTCTCGGATTTGAACAATTCTTTAACTCATGTACAGAGGAAACGTCATTGGTCGATGTCAGAGCTATCTCGAGTGGAGTCTCAGCGCAACAAAAGGATTCAATATGGATTGCGGCAGTGTCTGATCACTCTAATCTACTGCAATTGGATCAAACATTTCCATCTACCAGCCGTAAGGACAAAATCTCACCCATGAGACCTCATGCATTGGTAGGATCATGGAATTCAAGAAACAGGGAAAGAAGCCACCTGTTTCTCAGTTGCGTAGAGAGGAGCCCTCGACGAAAATACTCCTACGTGAGTGGCGGATCCTGGAAATAGGTGAGGATGGTATATTGCGAAGACGAAGTGGGTAAAATCTACAGTTGGTTCTACCAAGACAGTTCCACCAAACAGTCTATCGTGAACTACATCAAGAGATGGGGCACCTTGGAGCCGAGAGAGTAATCCAACTTGCACGCCAACGATTCTATTGGCCACGTATGCAACACGATATCATGATCACCTACTTCATCTCTAACGTCTGCAGCTGTGTAAAAGATCGACGTCCAAACACGACTCCAAAAGCACCACTTCAAAGTATCCACACTTCATCTCCTTTTGAGCTCATCTCAGTAGACTTCCTCCACCTTGAGAAGAGCTCAGGGGGGCATGAATATATACTGGTCCTGGTGGATAACTTCACACGATTTGCTCAAGCCTACCCAGCGCGTAACAAATCTTCCAAGACCACAGCACAGAAGATCTTCAATGACTTCATTCTACGCTTCGGTATTCCATCCCGGATACATCATAACCAATACAAGGAAGAGAGTACGAAAACAAGATGTTCCATGAACTAGAACACTTGTGTGGCATGGTAAGGTCAAGAGCAACGCATTATCGTCCACAAGGAAATGGTCAATTATCTTCCTAAAAAAACAGCTGTTTCAAGGTCGTTCAATAGAACTAATGAGAGACGCTACCAAAGTCCAGGTCAAAGTCCATATGGTTCAACTCAACGAAACATGGACAGCTGCAGAAACTATATTAAACTGGTTTTACATGCCTTGCGCAGTACTACGGTATAGCGACTCGTAGAATTGTAGCGTCCTTCATTAGGATCTATTGTTTCAGTATTTTCAATTAGAAATATCGCCACTAAGCTAAGAGTTGTACTGAGATTCAAATACATCATGTTTGTCGTGATATTCAATTCTATACTCAGTCATCGACGAATTGTTCAGATAATCACTTGTACTAGATATTCTTTAGAAATGCGTACTTGGGAATATTAACGCCCACTTATGTAAATCTAAATACTCGTCATTCAAACTAGAGCGCAAGCACTAAATCCATGAAACAAAATCAAAGTTATTACTGCGTAATAGTTTTTATTTAGCGACTATTTAGTCACTATCATCCAACCAGAACATTCTTTTTTAAATGTCAATACACAAGAGACATCAAATCCACACCCGGTCCACAATACACTTGCTGTTCATTATGACTTCACTGATGAGAAGCCTTTATTCAAGATCATGTTCTGGTTGGATGATAGTGACTAAATAGTCACTAAATAAAAACTATTTGGCAGTAACAACTTTGATTTTGTTTCATGGTTTTAGTGCTTGCGCTCTATACAAAACTAGTTATACAAGGATTTCAATATAAATACAACCAATGCAAGCTAGTGAGAGTTTTTAGAGGAGTTTAGACTCAGCCTTAAGAACAACAACCAAACTGTAACCGAAGAACGTCCCAATAAAGATCCATAAGTCAACAAGAATCACGACTTATTACAGCATACAACTGTACCAAGAACGACGCCACAGGATACTCCCCTTTCTACCTGCTGTTTGGGAGGGAACCACGGCTTCCAATACATGAGATACTTGGAACATCGCCTGATAACTCCTCGCCCCACAATTACAGCGCGTACACAAAGAAATGGGAGGAGACGATGCGACAAGCCTATGAAACCTCTACGAAGAGAGTCAACGACATAAGGAACAACAGCAGCATAAGGAACAAAACCAGAGGAGTATGAGCTACAGAGCTACGACCAGGCGATAGAGTACTCATTCGTAATCTATCAGAACGTGGGGGCCCAGGAAAGCTCAGATCCCACTGGGAGGAGAGAATTCACGTTGTAATCGATCGCAAAGGTGCAAGCCCAGTTTACAAGATCCGACCAGAAGACCGACAAGATGGACCAAGTAGAGTCATCCATAGAAACCTACTTCTCCCATGTCCATGTCTCCCCGTGTCTCCAACTTGCACGGAACAAGTACCACCAAGGATCAACCAACGAAGACGACGAATCAACAAAGACCAACAGAACCAACAACCAGAAGACAAATATGACAACGACTTATCCGACAGCAACGAAGAGTACTTTGGTGAACACAATGACATGTCAACAACAGAAGGGACAACGCAACCAAGTACAGTCGATATCGAGGAATACCCAGAAGCAAGCTCAGACAACCCTCCTACTGAAGAGCCATCGACACAGCCGCGTGACGCAACCTTCATGGAGACATCAACATCTGATGAAGAGCAATCCGCAGCCGAGCCTGAAGACCCACAGCAACCACGTGCCACTTGCAACGTAGGTGAGGAACGAGAGACCATACAGGCAGCAGACGAGGCTCAAGAAAGTCGACCAGAGAGAGAGAGCGACGTCCCCCTCCTCTGTTCCAGTACGAATCCCTCGGAGGAAACCCATACTTGGTGTCGAGTACTCAAGCGCAAGTCCCTTGGCTCCCCAGACAACAAGTGCTCCAGCCACCACCATTCAACACATATGCTGCCCAAATGTACTATTGGTTTCCAGCTGCACAACCAAGACTTCCAGCATATAATACTTATCCTATGCCAGTAGGGTATTGAAAGACAGTTGAGAGAACTTTATATACTAGAAATAAAATTAAAAATTAAAAAAAGATAGTTATGCAGAAGGATATGTTTATCCAGAAGAAACGATGTCACAGATACATCTAGATTTAAGTACACAGTTGTAAGTAATTGTATTAAGTTTAAGTAACGTGCAGGTCTGATCACCCTGTACTAGTGAAACGAGTGCATTTATTGAGTAGTTAGTGAGGATATGTATAGGTAGAAAAGCGCCGATGTCATGGAAGGCATTCAACTCCTAGGGGGAGTGTGTCACATTGTAATATTAGTCGATTGCGTTACATTATGTAATACGAGTAGAGGACGCGTACAAGACGTGTGTGGTTTCGTAGAACTCGACGAAGAGAACAAAATAAAGAGCTATCAAGGACTATCTGACGCTTTGCCTCGTTTGAACCCGGTAACATAAGCAAGGGGATTAGCAAGTTGTTCAGGGTTCGAAACTCAGTGTAAAGTTGTTTGTTTTTTTTAACGTTTTTTAACTCACTAGCAGTTCAAGTTTGTATCATTTTTTAAGCGACAATATTTCTAAGATCACCAGTGATCACATTTGCATATCACAAGTGATTTTCCTCTGATGTTTCATTGGGTATCAAAGTGCATGCATGTGACTAAAAAGGAAGATCCTCATGACAAATAACGCAACGAGCAACTGTTCTGCAGTTGAGGACTGAACTAGAGCGGCTGTTGTGGAGGTTGCTGTCGCTGAGCTTCACGCTGCCTTACACAGGCGGTCCAATGTGTCCTGGTCGGGTTGGACAGGAAGCAACGTTAATTTGGCTTCGGCGAAGTGAAAATGAATATATGAAAAAATCTGCGGTAAAGTGCTTGCTTCAAAGAGGCTGAACGCAGAGCTCGGGCTGCTCATAAACCTTATCGGTGATCATAAACCTTATCGGATTCAAGCATGCGCATTCTCCGTGCTGTGCCATTCAAAGACAATAAGCCACTTCATGCTGTCGTCCGCCATTTTGAATTGGGACAAACGCGGCAAAAGTTATAGAAATCTGGATCACTTTGATTTGCCGTAACTCCGCTCGATTTCGTTGGATATTTAAAAACTTACCGTTTTAGAAAATATGTTTTCTTTGTTATTTATGACCTATAATATGATGGGTATTGGAAGACTACAAATCGAGAAAAAAAGATTTTTGTTTTCAACATAAAACGTTCGGCACGTGAATATGCAAATTAGCTCGACATTTAAATATTCATTCGTGAAAAGAAGATTGAATCGTAAAAGGTAGTTAACACCTACATTGGTCTTATTTTCCGTCCGACAACTGGCATGCATGCCTGCTGATTATCGAAGTTTAAATTTTGAAACAGGGTAGCAAAGGGGAGGTTGAGATCACGCTTCACACGCCATTTTTTCGTAAATTCACGACTAAAAAGAATCATTTAAGCCATTTCACGCACTTCTTTCTGGCAAATTCACGGATCACGGTTTTATCTTTTGTTTATGAAGTGTTTTTCACGATTCACGCGCCATTTTTGGGCCAAATTACGCGTCACGTGTAACCCCTTTGCTACCCTGTTGAAAATCCAACAAAATCGAGCGGAGTTACGGCAAGTCAAATTGATCCAGATTACTATAAATTTTGACGCGTTTGTCCCAATTCAAAATGGCGGACGGCAGCGTGAAGTAGCTTATTAAACTAGAACGAGAAGACCAAATTTGTGGTTATTTTAACAATGAGAATATCAGTTCAAGTCCTTGGAATAGAAATCACATAAAGAATTAACACAAAATTACTATTAACACCGACGGCTTTTACACCACGATAATGACGTTGCCACGGTTGTCATGTCATCACCACGCGTCACGTGGTACAAATCAACCAACGAGAAGATCGGACTTTGTAAAATACATGTATGAAAATTGAATAATAAAATCCCTAAATCATTTTCTAGAAAGCCATTAAATATCATTGAATTGCAACATAAATAAAAGGGAAGAGTCTGAAGTTTACTTTATGGGTATGTACATGTACATAATTGCTCATTTGCTTGTCGTTGTTGTTACATAATTAGGGAATTATTGTGAAAAATCAGACAAATGTTGTTGCGGAGGTCAGCTGACAACTGTAATTATGTATTGTGCTTTATAAAAATATAGATTATTATAAATACTATGTATCGGCTTTGTGAACCAAATCCCCTAGTGCTCCTTTGCCAAAGAGACCAACTATTAAGAACAACATTTTGACAAAAGGCTTTGAATTATTGGCATTCCAAAAAGCAAATGTCTTCTCGGCAACGTTTTGACACATAAAAGATTTGACATGTGCAAGTCAATAGTCGTAGAAACACAAAGGTTTCAAAACTGTCAACTTTCAACATGGGGACCGGACCACTGCCCGACTTACGTGACTTTTTGAGGTTTTTTTAGTTACGTGAAATTAAATATTGTATTTTGTTGCAGAGAAGACATTTCTGCTGTGGTGAAAAAATATTCAGAAATAACAAAAACTTATATAAATTATGTACATGTACATGTACATGTAGAAGATAAATTATACTGTATTGATAATTAATATATTGATTTTATTAAATCTAATAAAGTGAGTTTTGTTGTGTTTATGAATATAATGTCATGTTTTGTCTTCTCCGCAATGTCTTCTCCACAATGGTTACAAAACTGGTAAACATTTAAATATTGTAATAACATTCAAATACATGTACATATAGTAGAGCTGAAAACTGTTGTAAGTTGTTCATGTTAACTAGAACAAGTTCTCTTCCACATGAAATACTAAGACAATGCAAGAACCTTAAATACTCACAGAAATTTGAACTTGAAAACTGATGGTTTAATTGTAAACAGGTATTTTTAGTGTCTTCTCCGCAATAGTCATATTTTAATTTCTTATGCTTCCCACTAATAATAATTCATGGTCAATTATAACATGAATGATGATTGGTTTTGCTAGATCTAAGTGACAATTGTCACACCAGATAAGAGCAATTGTGATTGATAGTTTGTATTTCTTTGTATACTTAAATAAATGTTAGCACAGTCATGCGGGGACTGATCAGAACACGAGAGAAGTGTTAGGAGAAGCATGGCACGTAGAGGCCGAGTACTTCTCAATGCTTCTCAGGTGTTCTGATCAGTCCCCAAGTGCTCTAACTCTGCACATAAGTGTAGCACAACAGTCATGTTTTATATTTCTTAAATATAAAATACAATATTATTGTATTGCGCTTGTGTGATTTTAATTTAAGGCAAGTTTTCAATTTGTTTGTTCAAAAAATGTTTGAATACATGTGGAATATATATGCATCCTTTGGCCAATCAGAGCATGCGTTATATGATAGTTATTTTATAAACATGTATACAATGTTCGCAACCATAGTGTATGATAATATCATTATAATATTACAATGTCAGTTGAGTCACAGTACACATTTATAAAATAATCTAGATATAACGCGCGCTCTGATTGGTTAATTACTATGTTGATATGAGGCTATGTAAACATGGTTCATGACCTTGAACAACCTTGAAGCGATGCAGCGGATTAGATTGTAAAAATAACTGACCACATAAAATGTATTTTTTTTCTGTTGTCAAACATGTATTATTTACTAAGCAAAAGCCATAGAATCACAGTTTTTCTTGTTTAATTAAGTTCAAGTTCTATGTAGATGTGATTTTGATGATTTTAAACCGAAAATTAAGTAATTTTGCAAGAATTGAGCTTCAAGTTCAAACACGACAAGAAACTCAACGAATCGTCCAATTATTTTTGTCCACAATAATCGAAGCAAGCTAAATATATAACGGCTCAGTTTTCTCAATCACATACTTACCATTTTGTAAGTTATATAGCTACACATATATATATTTTCTCACATGTACGACTGAAATATTAAGAAAATATAGCCGTATTTATAAGTTCACAAAACAGTGAAAACAGAGCGATTCTTGTAGCTACACGGCGGGTTCACCTGAACATTCATATCTCTAGTAGAATATGTCAAAGAGAAAAAATATCTTGAAATGTCTCAGAAACGTCCATCGTTTATACATTCTTGTCGAGAAAAGTGACAAAAAGATTCAAAAATACGACAAAAACTGTGGATATTTGGCTACCTCAGTACCTGACTTCGTGCTCCATTCATCAAGTTGTCAAATATTTCAGAAAGTTTGACGACTCTTCGTCATTGATCGTGATTCGGCTCAGCTTTTCTCACTTTTCTTCGTGTTTCGTGTTCACAGGATACAAAAATAGGCAGTCTAGGACTGCATGTGGCTACTGTTAGTAATAAAGTTCAGAATTATATTAAATATCACATGCTCATATTAATAATAGGAGTAAAAAGAGAACTGCAGAGGTGTTTTTGATTGACCTTGTCTAGTAGTCAAGATAAAACTGTTATTATTATTAAAGTGTACTGAGATCAGTGTGAAAACCGCATCGTACTACAATCTCACTATCCTTTAGGATGTTGGTGAAAAGCATGGTTAAACGCTCTCTCCCCTCAGACACGGCTGCTTACCCAAGCTGTACATTCATATAAAGTTATTCGTTATTCATGTTCACTGGTTGTCAACGACTCGCCGACACTCTCAGGCTCATGTTTCGTTGTTTATTTACGTAAGAACATAAGTAGGAAATGAATTCACATAC
The DNA here is from genome assembly GCA_033675265.1 of Actinostola sp. cb2023. Classification (NCBI taxonomy): domain Eukaryota; kingdom Metazoa; phylum Cnidaria; class Anthozoa; order Actiniaria; family Actinostolidae; genus Actinostola; species Actinostola sp. cb2023. The sequence continues at coordinate 152,704 of JAUJYZ010000691.1, read as the reverse complement.
ACGATTTATTAGTCTTCCTGGCAGCCGTGTTTAGTGTATTGGTTTAGTCTTGGTTTAGTGTATTGCCCAGTTAAACTCTTTGATATTCGTTGAAATGAAATTATTTCGCTGCAAGGCAAAACGCTTCGTCAATGAACGTCATCCTGTTTGTCACTGGTCTTTGGTATGTTCTGGAGTAATGGCGAACACATGGAAACTCCGAAACGTAGCTTCGACGTTTCCATCAATCAATAGAATGTCGACAATCCGAATTGTCGAAGTTGTACGTCGATCGATTGTCGACCGCCTACATCCGCTCGCTCGATTCCGCTCGACTAATAACCCTCGATTCATGATTGGCCCCGAACTCTATCCGAAGATTCTATTGTTACATTACGGACTTACACACTCGATGGCATAGTGGCTTCGTTGCTAAGCAACAGTAGCCACAAAAACAAAGTGTAACAAGCATTCTTCTGTAATTTTCTGACAGAAAATAGCATTCTTCAAATCGTTTTTCGTGTCAAAACAGTAAACGGCACAGATAAAAGTTGTCGAGTCACTTGCCATTTTGATTTCTTTCGTGAGATTTGATTGGATGATGGGCGATTTCTGACGCTTTTCAGGAGAATTGAAATTTTGATCACTAAAATCTCGCGTAAATAAAGGAGTTTTACGAAAGAAATCCTTCAAGTTATTTTATAAAACAAATAGAAAACGTTTTCCCGTGTTTACATAGCCTGATATAAACACTCGGGAAAGTTTGGGAGAAGTCTCAAGCTCTGTGTAAAACCTCGCCTACGGCTCAGTTTTACACAATAGCTCTCGACTTCTCCCAAACTTCCCTCGTGTTTATATCAGGCTATGTAAACACGGGAAACGTTTTCTATATAACTATTTGTTAAGTACAAAATGTATGTCTCAGTGCTCATATTGTATAAAATTTCCTGACTTTGCCCTGACCCAATTATTTTAACCATTTTTCACTGACCACATTGTACACTTGTTTTACTGTCAACAACCTACAGTGCTGCACTCCACTCTATGTAGTCTAGATATTAAACATGGGATCAATGATTTTTCTTGGTTCACTTAGCCTGGGCTAAAACAAAATTGTTTCCCAAAACCTGGATCTTGGACCACCGCACATCCACATATCGTCACTAAAATAATAACTTGTCACCACCACCACCACCCCCTCACACATATCAAAAAAAACTTGATAACTTACCCAGCTGTTTTCCAGTGAGAGAAGGAGACAATCTTTCGTAACAGTTGAACCGTTTGTATCGCTGTATCGTAAGACCCATGAAGAATCCTAACAAATTAGAAGTCACATGAAATATCTTCTTTACCGATAAAAGCAAAAATGCCATACAGTACATATGTAGGCATGCATAACTCGGTAATGTATCAATCAGCAGCTTCCCCTACATGTACATTGTTGAAGCGGTGCCATCCCCAGGGTACCAATTAAAAGCAATGACAACCCAGGGGGATTTGTTGATATTTGTCAGGGTGGGGGGAAACAACACTTTTGTTCACAACAAGTGAACCCGCAGGCCATGCCCAGGGGATTTGTAATATCAGGTCAGCGGTCTCCCAATGTCCAACAGCTTCACATTTCGTGCCTTTCCTTGCCCAGGGAGCGGGATTTGATTGTTGACATCGCGATGGGAGTGGGTAATTTGACCGATCGTCACAGGTAGACCAATTGTGTGCCGTCCTTTACAGGAAAGAGCATTGATTTCGTCAATAACTGGCTTCAAGATAATCATTTAAAAAAGTGATATTTTTGAAGGTACATGTATTAACTAACTTTAATGGCCCCAGGGTAGGGCATATTACCACGAAATAGTGGAGGATTTTGAGGATCTGTTGATCTGTTGGGGGGGGGGGGGGGGGGGGGGGGGGAGGCAATGTTTCGTTTTGATCGGTACATTAAATATTACTGCTTTGTTTGGTATCATGGCACATGTCAAAATCAGAGAAGAGCAGGGAAGATAGAGTCCTCCATCTTGCTAATATAAGCTTACATTGTAGACTTGTAGATGAGTACAGTAATTTCCCCCAGGGGATGGGGATTTGTCCCAATTCCTCTGCCCCATACCCAGGGGAATTTCATGATTCGGGCATGATTGAAATGTCTTACCCTTGTTTTAAGTCCGAAATACACGTTTCAATTTCATCACGCAATTCTTCCTCACGTACGTCGGGCATTCTCTGTACAAACTGTTCAACTACATGTACTGTACATGTATCTGTAAAGAGCCAGGTACTTTTCGGTAAGAAACAAAGACCATAAGGATCGCAGGCTCTACTGCAAGTACTACGCGCATACCACGCGATGTAGAGTAGCTGAACCATAGGCTCGCGGGCGAACGAAAACAAATGGCGACCAAGAGGAGAATATTTGAAAATCAAGTTCAAAAACTTGCCTTGCGACAGGTAGGAGAACTTTATGTATTTTATATTATTTATTGAGCGTGCAAAGCTGTTTCCTTGTTTTATTTGTCAGCAATGTCATGTGATTGTTTTAGGTTCGTGGATGTTTGCAGCCTTTCCAGCGATCAAATCCTGTCAGGTTTTTTACCCAATATTCACGTAGCCGTTGTTTTAAACTAAGTGACTTGTTAGACAGCAAAAGAGAGATACAAAATGGGTAAGGCATTAAACTCATACATTCATTGTGTACATACTGACAGGACCGGCACATGATTATGCTCGCTCATCGACACACAGGAAGCCCAAGCTGTGGTTTTGTGGAGAATATCGTAAAAATATTTTTTCCTGTAAATACTGTAATACTTGAAACTGTGGTAGTGTCTTGTGGTCTTTATTTACTATACCTGTGCAAGTTTGAGGGGAGACATTAAAAAATGCTGGAATTCGCTGGAAATTTGCACAGGTATAGTAAATAAAGACCGCAAGACACAGTTTCAAGTCTTTTATTACAGTATTTAAGCTTACTGAAAAAAATATTTGTACGATATTCTCCACAAAACCACAGCTTGGGCTTCCTGTGATCGAGATCGAGAATATATCGGCAGCATTAAATTAAGTTAATTAGACAAAAGTAACATGTAGCTTCTGCCCCCACTATTAATAGACTTCTAGATTGAGCAAAAATAGCAATTAAAGGATTATGGCGTGCTGTTTGTTTCAAAATTGCCAAATCAACTGTCAATCTAATGTTTATATATATCTTCAAGACATTTGTTTTCCATCACAACTGTCAATTCCCTGCTGACAGAGTCTCCTTTTCTCCCGGGGAAGAGAAGAGGAAGAAAAGAAGACTCTGCCCCCATCCGTTGAATTCTCTGTTGCGCATGCGTTACTATTCCTAAGCAACGGGTGACATTGATTGACACCAGATGAGGCTAAATATTCGCGACACGAAGACGTGAAATCAACAAATCAAAGGTCAAAATTCTTGTTTTGATTTTACTATGCGACTTTTGAAGTGTTTCAGGACTTGTATCTAGTATTTATATGGTCTCTTGGTTCACCAATACCTTCGGACGACCCTTCGGACTGATCTTGAATTTTTGTACTGAGCATGCAGGGAAAACTGTCAATCGTATGTTGACTATACTACTATCATCTGTGTATTAGTTTACCTTACCTTACTGATGTACATGCATGGGTACTACTGTCACTACTGTCATGTGTAACTGTGCTACTGTCATGTGTGACTTTACATAAAAATACCAAAAATATACACTTTACTACTCCGGGACCACGGATCACCCTTGAAAGTGGGGGGATATGCTAGTTGACTAGTACATATACACCTATTTCAAAAAACGTTGGCATCTGAAATCTGAAATCTGAGATCAAGAGGGATTGTAATGCACAATAACTTTATTATTATTGTGGTATAAGTTGTGATCTATCTTGTAATTACATATGCCATGACCTTTAGGCGATTAGACCTGCGTTGGTGAATAATATGGCTACGAGTGTTTTTAGGTCACAGATCTATTCAGATTTGAAATAGCTGTATATATTATCAGACAATGTATTGTGATAACCTTTTCTGCTAAAAGTGTGGGGGGGGGGGGGGGGGCCCCCAACGTCCCCAGACCCCCCTCCACGGTCCCTGCTACTAGTTGTCATGCGGTATCGGTACAATTGTCAAGTGTGACTGTACTTAGTGACTGTACTACTGTCATGTGTAACTTTATACCGTCATATACTCTTTACTACTGTCATGTGTATCGGTACTATTGTCATGTGTATGTGTGACTGTACTACTGTCATGTGTAACTTTATACCGTCATAATATTATACTCTTTACTACTGTCATGTGTTATGGTACTATTGTCATGTGTGTGAATGTACTACTGTTTATGTGTAACTTTATACCGTCATGATACACTTCACTACTGTCACGTGTAATGGTACAGTACCGATCGAAACTAACCTCAAACGCGAAGTTAACATATGTTAACGCAAAGCGTGCATTTGGAGTTAACGCAAAACAAACTCAAAGCAAACCTTGCCGATGTTTACGTTTGTTTAGCGCTTACTAAATGAACGCAAAGCAAACGCAAAGTAAACTTTCTATTCTAAACTCGATTGGATTTCATTTTCGAAAGCATTCAAACATCGTTATATATTTACAATGTAATAGAAATTCAGTACAGTTTACCGTAAATGTACATAATGCACACACAAAATACACAAAATCAAACACACTTACAAACTAAATACTTAGTAAAAGCGATTTCTGTGTAAATCTCATTGATAGAGGACGTAATTCGAAGACATTTTCGATAAAAGATGACGATGTTTTCGCATGAAAGGAACACAACCAACTAGACCTCGACTAGTTGGCGCCGAGATGTGTCACGTTACTCACACAAAGAAGCCGCTGTGACAAGAGAGCAATGGCGGCTCGTAGCAAATGGCTTCGCAAAGTTTGCTCTTCAAAGTCCGAAAAGTTAAATGTACCAGTCGAAGATCAAGAAAAAAATTGTTATGAGAAATTGCAATTTATTCCGTCCACTAATATGACATTTCAGAACCAGAAATCTTCCTTTAGTTTCCTTTGTAATTCACATCATTCGTTCGACCTTCGGCTCGGGTTTGTTTACGTTGTTCTTCTCGAGCGCGCGTTTGTTCTGAGTTAACTCCAAACAAACGCAAAGCAAACCCTGGAAAACTTTGTGTTCGTTTGGAGTTAACGCAAAACAAACGCGGTTTGAGGTTAGTTTCGATCGGTACTGTACATACTATTGTCATGTGTGTTCACGACTACTACTGTCATGTGTAACTTTATACCATCAATATTGTACTTTACATAACAAGCCGCCATCCCAACATTCAGCGCATTCTTTCCTTTCACAGCTGAGATTTGTACATAACAATGTACCTATGCGGATTAAGGGCTTGTTGAAAGATTATTGAAAACTGAACTCACTGAAAGAGAATCACCTCCAGAATTGTGAGAACATACATGTGTACATTTGTACAGTAGTGACTGAAATATGGATTTTAATATTTACTGACTTTGAAAAATAGTTAGTCGAAGGGGGCAGGTATATGTATTTAATAAGTACTGGGACACAAATTTGAACAATCACATCCAAATGACACGAGTGATTGATTGAGAATTTCAAAACAACAATTTTTAGTAACAATTTGCGGAATTTCACGATCTCTACATGTAAATGTCAACATTTACATTTTCACTGCATAATTGTTACCTTTGTGTGAGAAAACTTTCTTGATAAACCGTGCATTGCATCCAAGTATTACCGGGAAGCAATAGACCGAATTCATAATGGTTGCTTCTAATTTGCATAAAAGCCATAAAATATTATTTTGGGAAAAGTGATCATCTAAATACTATGTGTGAGTTTTGAAACCAAATAATAAATCCTTTAGAAGATATGAACATTTGAAATTGTGAATTTGCACCAAAACGAGGCTGGCGAGGACTCACTTGAAAAATACATATGATGATGATGATGATGATGAAGACTTTATTTCAAGAGGGTAACACATAAAAGTGAAATACACTTACAAACTTGAAAGTGAAATACACATACAAAACTCTATATTTATGATCTGTCATAACTCCGATGATATTTTGTCTACAGCAAAGAAACTTTCAAAAAATGTTTATTTCTAGGTACTCTTTTAGATGACAGTGATCATTTGTACCAGGAACGTATCGTATCGCCAAACTAAAAATCTGCCATTATGAATTTGGCGTATACAGGCACTCTAAAGGCACCCAAGTGTTTAAAAACACAGGCACTCTAAAGGCACCCAAGTATTAAGCAATACAGGCACTCTATTCAGGCACCCAAGTATTAAGCAATACAGGCACTCTAAAGGCACCCAAGTATTAAGCAATACAGGCACTCTAAAGGCACCAAAGTATTAACCCTTTGACACCCAGAGATTTTTGAGTTTTTTAGCGATTTTCTGGACCTAATCACGCCATAGGAAATTTCGATTCCATATAAGGGGTTTCCATGGAAATCTTGACAGTTCTGAAAGCCCACGGGCTCAGGTTCTGACGTAATCTTTCTCTTTTGGTGAATCTCCTCGAGGAACGGCATCTCGTAGCTACTAGGATCGGTCAATTTTGCATTTTTAGAGTGTTTATAGCCATTATTCACCACAGAAGCCCCCAGGACAGCATCATTAAGCTTGACTGGTGTGGTAGAGACCGTTCTCCTGGAAGAACTCAGGAGTTTAGATACGAATTCACGAACAGATTTCGACTTTGCCGTTTGGAAATTCAAAATGGCGGACTCAATTAGCCATTATCAAATCGAGCAGGGGACTGGGAACGAGTTTATTAGAATTAATGTAATTATGAAATTAAGTTCATTACATGAAAGAGCATGTTGAAATTAGCATCTGTGCAAAGTTTGATGTGATTTGAGCGAATTCTATCGGAATTATAAACTTTTGAAATTGTGTTGTCCAGCCAAAATTTAACAGAATGTATGGTTTGGATGGACAACATTTTACAGAGTTTGTATGGGAAAATATACATATTTGATGCCCTCTAGCATCGTCAATATTAAGCCGAAGTTCACAAACTTTGCAGACAAGCTAAGTTTGGTCTGCTCTCTCAGAAAATGATGCCCATTTTTGCTAGTTTCTTATTGAATTAGTTTTACGGACTTGGTCCCAGTCCCCTGCTCGATTTGGTAATGGCTAATTGTGAAATCGTCTCTCTGGTCTTTCTGTGGTGGATTCCAGGACCTACAAAGGCATTTTTGGCGACTTTGGACTTGTAAAGAATGCAACCGGTGCAATATTTTGCCTGTAGGACCGAGTGGCTCGACACTCTATATATTCTTAAAAGAGGGATTTTCGGGGGAGATCTATGGCGAAATTCCCGGATGTTTCCCGGCATCCTTTTCGGGCGTGCAGAAGGAAAACACGTGTTAGCGAAAGTGGTCCTAAGGAAATGGCTATTGTTCGGCGAGTTAAGGAAAAGAGAGGGCAAAATTCACGACTATATCAAGAAGAGAGATGGAAGTTTGCTGAGAAAGTGGCGTTTTGTTTCGCAAGGATGTATTTTGGAAGAAAATCCAAGTCAAATGTCGTTCATTTTCGAGGTGTAAAATTGCGTCAAAAACACGCATTTTTGATTTTTATGGCAAACAAATTGAACGAATGCCCAGAAATCGGACCTGTAAGTCAGTTTACTTGAGGTTAAAATATGAAGAGTTATCTAGTTGTCACTAATAACTGGCCATGAGATCGATGTTACGAAAATTCAGAAAGTTAGAATTTTTCAAAGCAGTATCGATTTTTACGGGCGGTTTCGGGCGCCGTGGGAGTCAAAGGGTTAAGCAATAAGCCAAGACTGAGTTTAAGGATTACCGTGATTCCTGGAACCGAATCGGGATAAAATCCAACCGGAAGTTGAGTTTCGCCATACATTTACTGTAAATCTGCTAGAATCTTAGGTGAAAATATCAGTCGTTTGCGTGCCTTAGTTAAACTCTAAGAAATATTTACTCGACTAATGGTGAGTGTTTAAGACATAATGCGCCTTTGTGAGCCAATATTTGAGTGTCAGGACATAAAGAACACGATTTTAAATGGTCTTGTTTTGACTGAGTAATGACTGGGATTCGCCCGCCATGACACACCGGGACACTGAAACTTGCGGCATGTCGATATCGAGGAAACAACGGAAACAGAGGAAACAACGGAAACGCTTCTAATTTGCTTTAAATACATAGATACTACTTCTGATACTTTTACCTGTGTTACTAGAGTCATCTACTTTCATGTTTTTGTTCAAAACTATCGGTATTTTAATGATATTTGATAACCGAACTGAGCCTTGTTTAAACTTGAATCAAGCAGCTAGTAAGATAATTCGAAGAGAATCTTCATTAAACCGCTTGTTTGAGGCCTAAGTTATCTTTTGAATGTCCATTACCTGCCTTTTTCACAGCTGAAGTTATGATTTCAAAAAACCTGTTTTCCGCCATTTTGAATACACGAGCTGGACACAGGCAACCCACACTTTTAAAAACGATAGTTTCCATCCCCACCCCCTCCGCCGATATATATGTCATCAAGATTTTTATTTTATTTTTTATATCATTGTATTTATCCAATTTTGTATTATTTAATGTTTAATTTAATGTGAGCGTGATAACTGTACTTATGTATATAGTTTCTGCTGACAAAATAAATGTAGATGTAGAAGAATGGGTGTTTCCCGAGTCATTTTCTTCTTCCATGATCGGCCCCACCTCTTTCAAAAGAGATATAATAATGAATACAATAAATGAAGGGTTGCGGCTATCAAATCATAAGTGGATTACCCCAGGGGAGGGGGGGGGGGGGGGGGGGGGGGGGGGGGATTCGCATCTCACATCCACAATTAGTATAAACCAACTGGTGGACTATTACGAAACGAAATAATACAATCTCATATTTTTTGCGAGTCGATATGACCTGCCTTTTTCACAGCTGAAGTTAAAAGACTGACATTCCACCACTGATTTCAAAAAACTTGTTTTCCGCCATTCAGTGAATACAAGAACAATCTGGATACAGGCAACCCATTACATAAGTGGTAAATCTGGTAATTGGCAATGACAAAAACAAAGAACGCTGTATACAGAAAAAATATGTAATGTTTATTACACTTTTTATTCTTCAAACAAAGCTTGAACAATAAAATATTGCAAGAATATTCTTGCCGAGTTTTCATCTTGCACCAAATACAAGGTTTTGCACCAGGGATGAATTTTTTTTTTGGGGGGGGGGGGGGGCAAGAATTGACATATTCAGGCCAATTCAAATCACGACCCTCCCGACCCTCCTATCTCTTCAGTGATATATGTTCACTTTTGTATTCATTATTATTATCATTTATACTTTTAAAGCATTTTCTGTTTTGAAAGAGGTGGGGCCGATCATGGAAGAAGAAAATGACTCAGGAAACACCCTTTCTTCTACATCTACATTTATTTTGTCAGCAGAAACTATATACATAAGTACAGTTATCACGCTCACATTAAATTAAATTAAACATTAAATAATGCAAAATTGGATAAATACAATGATATAAAAAATAAAATAAAAATCTTGATGACAATATATCGGCGGAGGGGGTGGGGTTGGAAACTTATCGTTTTTAAAAGTGTGGGTTGCCTGTGTCCAGCTCGTGTATTCAAAATGGCGGAAAACAGGTTTTTTGAAATCATAACTTCAGCTGTGAAAAAGGCAGGTAATGGACATTCAAAAGATAACTTAGGCCTCAAACAAACGGTTTAATTAATGAATATTCTCTTCGAATTATCTTATTAGCTGCTTGATTCAAGTTTAAACAAGGCTCAGTTCGGTTATCAAATGTCATTTTATTAAAATACCGGATATTTTGAACAAAAAAATGAAAGTAGATGACTCTAGTAACACAGGTAAAGGTATCAGAAGTACATTGTAGTATCTATGTATTTAAAGCAAATTAGAAGCGTTTCCTCTGTTTCCTCTGTTTCCGTTTTCTCGAAATCGACATGCCGTGAAACTTGCCTAATAGTTTTAAATTCACTTGAATATTTCCTGATAAACTATAATTTTATCTTTAGATAAGGATTTGTGCATTTTGTTGTTGTGCAGAAGAAGTTGATTAAGGAATATTGAAGGAATACTGAGGATTTATTTCGGTTAATTGGTTTCCCGTCGACAAAATGTGCAGAACATATTTGGGAATCTTGACGAGGCTGCCATTTTTCCAGTTTGTTGGGTCTTTTCTGAGACCAGTTTAATCCACTCTCTTCTAGTGTCAATATTTGCTATCAATGGTGAAGGACGAACGGAGGAAGACAAGTATTAAAAGACAGACACGGCAATCAGTTACATTTGCTTTTATTACGGCAGTTTATGAGTTGATAAGTACTGTGACTGCAGTGGTAAATGCACAAATTCTCATCTAAATATAAAGTTTTAGTTTATCAGGAAATATTCAAGGGAAATAAAATTATTCTAGGCAAGTTTCGGTGTCCCGGTGTGTCATGGCGGGCGAATCTCCAGTCATTTACTCAGTCAAAACAAGACCATTTAAAATCGTGTTCTTTATGTCCTGACACTCAAATATTGGCTCACAAAGGCGCATTATGTCTTAAACACTCACCATTAGTCGAGTAAATCTTTCTTAGAGTCTAACTAAGGCACGCAAACGACTGATATTTTCACCTAAGATTCTAGCAGATTTACAGTAAATGTATGGCGAAACTCAACTTCCAGGTGGATTTTATCCCGATTCGGTTCCAGGAATCACGGTAATCCTTAAACTCTGACTTGGCTTATACAGGCACTCTAAAGATGCCCAAGTGTTAAGCAATACAGGCACTCTAAAGGCACCCAAGTATTAAGCAATACAGGCACTCAAGCAAGTATTAAGCAATACAGGCACTCTAAAGGCACCCAAGTGTTTATAAACACAGGCACTTCAGCTAAAGGCACCCGAGGATACCAGTGATGACGGAGGATGCTGCCTTCTTTTCCTTCGTAGAGATGTGGAACAAATATTAGAAGATGAACATGGAGAAATTGAATTGGATGGCGAATAAGTTGAAGATATAATTTACATGCAGATGGCGCCCAATGAGGAATGGAGCAAATTTGGCGGGAATTGATCACGATATGTCTGATTGATTATGTTTACCATATTTGCGACTTCTTCTCTGAAAGCACTGATTCATTCGTCTTTTTTTGTCGTATATTTCCTATGTATACCAAAACAGCGAACGAAGAACAGATGTAAACTTGTGCAGTAGCATATTGATTTCCGTACCACTATTGAGGTAAATCGAAGGCCGCACTTGAGTGCCATAATTTTCATCATCCACTTCTTGAAGTGGCGGGGAACCACACAAAGAAGAATTAAGAGCATACCAAATATGCATACCAACAATCTGCGGTTGTGACTATAGCAACGCTGATATCTGTGCGCACAAATAAAGGGCCTGCGGCTCGTAATGTACTGTCATGTGTAGCTGTACTACTGTCATGTGTAACTTTGTACCGTCATATACATTGTACACTTTACTACTGTACACTTTACTACTGTCATGTGTGACTGTACTACTGTCATGTGTAACTTTGTACCGTCATATACATTGTACACTTTACTACTGTCATGTGTGACTGTACTACTGTCATGTGTAACTTTGTACCGTCATATACATTGTACACTTTACTATTGTCATGTGTAACTTTGTACCGCCATATACATTGTACACTTTACTATTGTCATGTGTAACTTTGTACCGTCATATACATTGTACACTTTACTACTGTCATGTGTAACTATCCTATTGTCATGTGTAACTTTGTACCGTCATATACATTGTACACTTTACTACTGTCATGTGTAACTGTACTATTGTCACACTTTACTACTGTCATGTGTAACTGTACTATAATTGTCATGTGTAACTTTGTACCGTCATATACATGTACATTGTACACTTTACTACTGTCATGTGTAACTGTACTATTGTCATGTGTAACTTTGTACCGTCATACATTGTACACTTTACTACTGTCATGTGTAACTGTACTATTGTCATGTGTAACTTTGTACCGTCATATACATTGTACACTTTACTACTGTCATGTGTAACTGTACTATTGTCATGTGTAACGGTACTAGAGTGCAAACAATATAACCGTGAAACAGTAATAACTAATTAGTACTAAATAGCACTGATGAAACAATAGAAAACAATAGTAAATAGTACTATTTCACGGTTATATTGTTTGCACTCTATTGTCATGTGTGACTGTACTACTGTCATGTGTGACTTCATACCGTCATATACACTAAATACTACTGTCATGTGTAACTTTACTACTGTCATGTGTGATCGGTACTACTGTCATGTGTAACATATTTCATACCTTCATATACATTTACACTTTACTTAACTGTCATGTGTAACTTTACTACTGTCATGTGTAGTTTATTAGTTTATTTTATATCTTGATAATAAAAATCAATAAGTGATATTTATAAAATGAGAGGCCATGTTGTATCGGTGTATAGATACGAGGCGAAGCCGAGTATCTATATACCCGATACAACACGGCATCTCGTTTTATAAATGACTTCTAAAACCCAACATTCATTTAAAATGATATTTAATAATTTCTGATGGAAAAAGTTAAAGAAAATCACAAATTTGTAGGTAAGAGATGACTGTTACACTGCGATCATGCGCACTGACCACCACAACTCGTCCCACATTTGAAAGAGATATTGTAGGTGTCAAAAGAAACCGAGTAATATTATTCCAAAAATGCAAATGTGAAGGTCAGTGATGCGATACTAAAACTGAGACCTTTGCATACAGGCCTGTGTTTCGGGTGTAAAACACTAGATCCCAATGACCAAAACCAGGTCAAGATTTGAATAACAATAGATGCCTCGTTCTACAAAGACATGTCCTGAATATGTCTTTGTAGAACGAGGCATATCTAACAATAGTTCCTATTGTTGTACAATAGTTCCTATTGTTATTCAAATCTTGACCTTGGTCATTGGGATCTAGTGTATTCCGTTTCGGGTAGTCAGTTCTAGAACTGATTAACGAAATAGGAGTGTTATATCACTTTTAGTTATAACACTCATGTTTATGCATGAGTGTTATAACTAAAAAGTTATAACACTCATGTTTTATTAATCAGTTCTATAACCAAAACCTGGCAGGTCTGTATGGGGGTATAAAGGTCCATGCACCTGACCAAATGGACAGCTCCCATTGACCTAATGGCTCATGAATTATTAATGAGTTTTATAACTTAAAGTAAACAGGTCCGATTTCTGAGCACTAATTCAATTTATTTTTCATAGAAATCAAAAATGCGCAATTTTACACCTCGAAAATGAACGACATTTGACTTGGATTTTCTTCAAAAATACATCCTTGCGAAACAAAACGCCACTTTCTCGGCAAACTTCCATCTCTCTTTTTGATATATTCATGAATTTTTCCCTCTCTTCCTTAACTCGCCGAACAATAGCCATTTCCTTAGGACCACATTCGCAAACACGTGTTTTCCTTCTGCACGCCCGAAAAGGATACCGGGAACATACGGGAATTTTCGACAGCAAGCATCCCGCGGTGCCCATCCCGCCCTTTCCGTTTTTTAGACTTTTATAGAGTGTCGAGCCACTCGGTCCTGCAGGCAAAATATTGCACCGGTTGCATTCTTTACAAGTCCAAAGTCGCCAAAAATGCCTTTGTAGGTCCTGAAATCCACCACAGAACAACCAGAGAGACGATTTCACAGTTGTGTCCGCCATTTTGAATTTCTAATGGCACTGCCGAGATGTCTTCGTGAAAATCGCTTCTCGCTGCTGGGTTCTTTCAGCAGAACGGTCTCTACCACACCAGCTGGGGCTTCTGTGGTGAATAATGGCTATAAAACACTCTAAAAATGCAAAATAGGCCGCTCCTAGCAGCTACGATCTGCTGGCCTCGAAGATATCCATGACAAGAGAAAGATTACGTCAGAACCTGAGCCCGTGGGCTTTCAGAACTGTCAAGATTTCCATGGAAACCCCTTATATGGAATCGAAATTTTCTATGGCTTGATTAGGTCCAGAAAATCGCTAAAAACCTCAAAAATCTCTGGGTGTCAAAGGTTTAACACTTTCCACTAAAATAAGATATTGATATAAGATAAGTGTAAAAGTTTTAGAGAAAAATAACATGTCCTTGCGGAGTTATGAACGTTTTTAATTCTGAAAATACACCAGAACGAGGCTTGGTACGCATGACGGCAAAATCCCATACTAAACTATAAATGTCATTTACGATATCTTCTCGAGATTTCATCCAATACTATTGAAATTTTCCAAAAATATTGATGAATAATTTGCTTTTTCAGAAGGCAGTGGTCATTTGTATGTAAAATATCCTAGTATTCTTATCTCGAAAACCAGCACGCATGAATAAGGTGTATTCAATAGACAATAAATGTATTGATATTATTGAACTCTTTAAAGTGCATATGACACAATTTTTTTTATTTCTATTTTATAACATAGATTAGTGATGGAAATAATGATATCACAAAGAATTTTTGATGAAGTTATTGCTTTTAGAGATATTTGTGAAATTGTTGTTTGATAACACCCTGGTTTCATTGAAATCATGGCAAATATCGATCGCTTTTTGTGCTAGAAAACGAAAAGAACAACAAACAATTTCAAGTAGATTAAAAGTACAGATATAATATTTTAAACACCAAAAAAGTTAGAAGCTTTCCTTGTTCAGTTTATGTTTTTGTCTTATGGTCAGACAAAAGTATGACTATTTTGGTTATTTTTGAGGCTCTTCAAACAAAGTGACGTCATAACAGCTGATGTATTTTTCGAAAATATCTTTCAAAGCAATCATTTCACAGAAAATTGATTATGTTTTCTTTGATACTACCAATAATCTGCATAGTTGAGGCCAATAAAAATGTTCATGTCATATGCACTTTAAGGTGGCTGACTACTTTGAAAAAGTGGATCACTGCGCACGATTTCGCGCATGACGTATACGCGCGTCATCAGTTAGGATCGACATATACGGCGAACTAAAAACCGGCGAAAAGCCATTTGTTTTGCAGTAATTTTTCACCTGACTTTGAAATGGTTTTCTAAAATAAAGATTTACGTGTTGTCTGAGGAAGGAAGACCTAAACAATAACAATTACGATGACAGATGACTCGTTATATTATAGCAAATAAAACTCTTTCCCTACCTGAAACTTGTCAGTGTTGTTTGCCGAAATATTTTATAAGTAGATGTAAACAAAACGTGACCGCAAATCCCAGCCGTATTATTGTTTTAGATTTGGAAAATTTCAAGATACACTAAAACTCCTCTATTTCTTACTGCACTGTACTACTTTTAGCGCCGTAATATCGCAGAAGCTGAATGATGCGCGCAGGGCCGAGTTGCTGCATGCTCACGTGCGAGATTATATCGAGAGATCAACAAGTGGGGAGACGTCAAATTTTCTCGTCTAATTTTCCGTCTTTCCTGCACAATGAAAAACAAAACTTCTTTCAAAACGAAAAAAAAATATTGCCAATTGAATAGTGTATCGAAAGCAGTCACTGAAAGGTGGAAAATTGCTAAAACTAAACCAAAAACGATCGCTCATGATCACAGTTATCACGTCGCTTCAGCCAGAACTACACAGAGAAATACTTACCACCAGGGATGGAAAGCTGGAAGGAGAATAGTTGATTTAGGCATCTTAGCAGAAGGATTACGCTGCTGCAAGTCATGTGGCAAAGAAAATATGAGCATGGACAATATCATCAAAGAAACAAAATTTGGTTTGGGTGGACTTCTTCACATTTTGTGTAAAAACTGCGCTGCCGTAAATGAAGTCGCCTTGGGCAAGAGACACGGGATCGCAAATCAGGATCATCAAAAAGTCTGGGATATCAACAGCAAAGCTGCAATAGGTAGGAACACTTTAGATATCAGGTCATGATAATTTTATTTTTATATTTATTATATTTTATTATTTATATTGTAGAAAAACATTAGTTGATAATATAATTAGCACAATGACTATAGTACTCGCAACACTTTACTCGCACGATGAATTTAATTTCGTAATGGAAATACTTTCCCTTTTCTGTGAACTAAAAAAGTAATATCACGTTTATTCTGGCAATTAATTTTCAAAATGTGCCGGGTATGTTAGTTAGGAGTGACTAGGAGTGGCATGAAAACTATGTCAAAACGAAAACCTACACTGATATACGTATCTGATTGTTGATACATCTAGTAAAATAGACTACCAAATAGGCATGAAAACTTCACCCATGTATTTTGATTTCACTTCAAATACTCATGCAGCCTTGCAGAAGCAATTTTGAGCAAATAATAATAATTATACATACACCACATACACATTAACTTACCACTAATTTTATGTAAATTATATTTTACATTGTATATGTCTAATTTACATGTACATTGTAATTATAGGAATGATACATACTGGTATTGGTGAAACCCAGCTCAATAATCTACTCACTACAATGAATTTACCTTCAATTACAAAAACAACCTTGAAGGCAAGAGAAAGGGAAATAGGAAAGGCAATAGAAAAAGTAACTCAGAAATCTGTGAAACAAGCACTGGAAGAGGAAATTCAAGCTACAATATCTAAGTAAGAGCATTGAAAACTAAATTCTGAAATAATACATTCAGAGAGATATATTTAGAGAACAAACACTAAAAGCATGCAATACTTTACACTATTTAGAACTAAACAGCACTAATTAAACAATAAAAAACAATAGCATAAATTTGCATAAAATAGCATTATTTATTACTATTTATGTTGCATGCTTTTAGCATTTGTACTCTATTTATATTTAGTAGAAATTTAAACCAACTAGCATACTATCACGAATCCTGCAATCTGATTGGCTAACATACTTACTATCCATGGAGTGATAGATAGTGAGTAGCGAAAAAAACAGTGTTTTGAACAAAAACAAAGTGAATATCAATATCGAAGGAAGTATACTAAAACAATTAGACTACTCGTTGTCGTTTTCCATGAGTTCAAATAGTCAACTCGATGGTACACGCCTCGTTGACTATTGACTCATAGATACATGAAGTAGTCTAATAGACCTCTTTAGCTTCGTATGTAAATTGCCCATTTCAAACCATGTGATGTAAACATGGTGTTCTCTGGAGAATTAGTCCTTTCAATATGAACGAATAAATTTCAGAAATATAAAGGAACAATTCTCCAGAGAATATAATGTTTACATCACATGGTTTGAAATGGGCAATTTGCAAAAGAGGTCTATTGCTAAATATATATACATTGTAGATATCAATTAATTTATGTCCAATTAATATTATGCACATTTATGCAAAATGTACATATCAGGGATGATGGACATGGATCATGTTCTATCACTGGATGTGTGGATGCTGGATGGCAAAGCAGAGGTAGTGGACATTCATACAGCAGTTTGTCTGGTGAGCAAAAAAAAAATCATGTGACAAATAAGTCAATCTCCAAAACAAACTTTTAAATAATTTTATTGGCTAGTCAAGGCAGAGAGGTGTGTCTGGTCAAAGTTATGATGATCCCACATACCCTCTGCATACTCTTGATGAGCTAAACTACCTGTAAAGTCAAACAGGTAAGCTGGTGCGACAATTAATAATACTCTCTTGTTGAAAGGTCATGCCACTGTAGTTGGAGCTGAAACTGGAAAGATTATTGGTTATGAGACAAGGATAAAATCTTGTAGAGTATGTGAAAGTGCAGGGAAAAAAGGAATCCAAGCAAAGGAGCATTCATGTAGAAAAAATTGGAGTGGTTCAGCCAAAGCAATGGAAGCAGACATGGTAGTATCTATGGTGAAGCAAATCAACAATGACAGTAAAGTACCACTGAAGACATTAGTTGGGGATGAAGATTCAGCAATCATCTCAAGAGTAAACAAAGAAGTCAGTAAAGATATCAAGAAAAAGTCTGATAGCAATCACATAAAGAAAATTCTTGGTAATCAATTGTTCTCTTTGAAACAAAAACACAAAGTTTCAGTAAAGACAATCAAATACTTACAGAAGCTATTCACCTATATGTGTAAACAAAATTCTGGAAATCCAACAGCCATAGTTAAAGATCTGGAAGCTCTGTACAGACATCCTTTTGATGACCATTCAATGTGTTCAAGTTCATGGTGTAGACATAGAGAGAAGTCCTGTAAATTCTCATCCTTGCCTTTTGGTAAGCCACTTAATGACCCAAATCTGCAGCAGAGCTTAAAAGACATCTTTTCAAAGTACAAAGCACAAGCTGACAAACTTGCCTCACTGGAATATACCTATTTCAAAAAAGGTTGTCTTAGAGAAAGGAGATATAGGAGAATGCTCATTCAAAGACCAAAGTTGACTGCTGGTCAGTTTAAATTATTCTATTATGGTTTCGTAATAATTACTTACAAAGTGCTGAAAGCTTTATGAACTAAATTGTCAGGTTATTTGCATATACATACACATCTATAGTTCCATCTGGTCTTAGAATGACCATTCTCCTATCGCCTTTGGCTTTCTCTCTGACAACCTTTTTTGAAATAGGTGTATAAACCTTATGGCTTATAGAATATAAACTTATTTGTAATTACCTGTAATTAATTCACAGTGTACAGTGTACAGTATTAATAATATTACCAGCATGTATATAACTTGAATGAATATAATCACGGCGATCAATAAAATAATTACACCACAATATGAGCTTACATCTCACAACTGTAGTCATATTTTTCATTCTAAAAGCTTACCTTGCAGGTCATCAAGTCCATCTTCAGGCTATAGCTACGCGAAGCCAAAGGCACTCAATCAAAACATGATCGGACCCATAATCGCAAATGAGTTTATTCATTAACCAAACGGTAGAATCGGAAAGTTCTATGCAACAGAAATGCATCATATCTTGAGGAAATCCAGTGTGTGGTAGAGCTAAATAATTCCAACATTCCAAAATGTCCTGATCCTGCAGCAAACATGTTTTATATTACAGCTGTTCTCATTGGACAGAATATAAACCAATCAAAGATAAGGTTTTAATTTTCATTACCATGATGCATCAGTCCCCCAGAAGAAACCGGAAATGAAATGGTGGATGATGCTACTGAACTGGCTAAAAGCGGCAATAACCCCAAATTTTGCGCGGGACCCTACATTTTTCTTTGGATTTCCAGAATCAACAGGTGAAAATCAAACTTTTGGCAAAGTTTAAGAAAAACGTAATTACTAGAACACATAAAAAAAGCGTTGCGTACGTTTTTAGTGTTCGTTTTTGAGAATGAATTCCCGTTGAAGGGCAGAACAAAACTCTGAATTTTGGCCGAATTTTCACGATTACTCCATGTATTTGTGATTATTTCTGGAAAGTAGTATCCTGGTTAGGATTTCTGTAAAACTTACTTCAATAGCTTTATTATTTTTCACGTTATGAATTATTTTCTACGAGAGTTGCTTTCCGCCATTTTTTTTCGAAAACTTGTGAAGATGCAAATGTCCAGGCTTGAATATCTCGAAAACAAGCTCGGGACACCTCATTTTTCTTTACATATTTGGAATCAGCATTAAATTTTATGCAAAAAAAGTTTCAATTTGAAGTTTTCTAATTACTTTGTGCTTTAGTAGTCAGTCACCTTAAGCCGTTAGCTTCTGTGTTTTTTGAAATTTTCCCCTGGTTTGTCAACTCACAATTCTCTGACACTTTGTTTCAAACATTTTCTGCAATCGTACCTTCGAGTGCCATTTTCGAGTGAGTATATACCTCTATCCTTAAGGTTTACAGGGTGATTTCACCACATAATGTACTGTCTAACGACATAATGTATATTCTCAGTGAGAGTTAAATACCACCAACGGTTACTCTAGAATAGTGTTATGATGGCTTAAATTGTGTTACTTTATGTCTTGTAGCTTGTTACTAAAGTACATTATTTTGTTATTACAGTCATGTTATTTTGGGTTTCACTAAAGATGGTTCTCATCTGATATCCTATAGTCTTGTTATTGACACAAGACTAGAGTTACCACAGCCTCTCTACTCCTACATTCTGCACTGGTGGAGATTTAGTTACAATAAACCCCTAATCAAGGTACATCATATACAAGATGACAATTTTCAAAGAACAAGACATGTTTCGGCAGAGCTTCTGCCATCCTCAGTTGTACAGGATTATGATAAGGTCTGGTTATATATATAGGTTTTGGAACAACAGAAAGTGTGGAATGTGTAAGCTAAACAGGTAAAGATAAATTAACATGATACATTTGGTGATTAAGGATGGGGTTTTCCCATTTGATATACATGGCCTTAATTTTAAGTTGGAATTTGGAAGAGGCGGAGTCAATTATACTAACTTATTCATTCCCTTGTCGGTAAGGAGATGTTCACGGGTGCACGTACATGTACATAGATGACGCGATGTCTCACCTACATGTATGTAAGTAACAAAATTACAGTTACCACAACTGACTAAATTTGTATATAATATGCGGCCGGAGCTCCTTAGGGAAAGGGTCTTTCACACTGAACATTCTGCTGATTTTAAAGCTGGAAAAAGCCGATTTGATGTCTATGTTAACTACGACAATATTTATTGGTTAGTTGACGTTTTTTGATATCATCATGAAATCCTAACCAAGTGTTGTTTATCTTGTAACCAGACCTTATCGTAATCCTGCACAACTGAGGATGGCAGAAGCACTGTCGAAACATGTATTCTTTGAAAATTATCATCTTGTGTTTGAAAATTATACTAAGTTTGCTGCTCACCAGACCTGTTGGTGACATGATGTATAAATATAATGAAAGAACTGTGACCTATAAGCTTAAGTTAACGGATTCAACAGATTCCCATTCTAATTTCTAAAATGTAGTTCAAATACCCACGTTCTTCGTTTGCAACCATGCAGGTGGTATTTGGCTGTTCTTAGATTTCGAAATATTATTTCCTTTGCCAAATAAAATAAAACGCTTATGAGCTTGTAGAGCTATCAAAATAACACCTCTGGGCCAAATTTTGGAGTATACTGGAGCATTTCTTTACCGAGCTATGGGGGAACGACGTTTCCAAATATTCCAGTGTGTTTGTACATGTATAGCGGCGCCATGTTGGAGGATACAGCTGATGTCCTCAAACAATAAATCCAAGCTTATAGTTGCTATACATCACTTAATTTCACTATGAATAGAACTTCTCGTACTCATTAATTATTCATGAGGTAACCAGCCAACCAGGTGCCCTCAATTTGGTCACATGATGGACCTGGATACCCCGGAAAGTACTGGCGAGAGTAACTGGAAATTTGTCCAGCAACTGGAAATCTTTGTCTCCAGTTACTGGAAACATTTCCAGTTACTCTCTATCTATCGTCTCTCATGACTGTACATGAGTTCTCAGTGTCCCTCATATAACAATCATCGGGACCTTTGACAGAGTAGAGGCAATTGACCAATCTTAAAAATACATAAAATTGAACTTAGCCTCGCATTCAGGAGTGTGAGACATTGTGAGACATTGTGTGATCACGTGATCACTGAAGCACGTGAAAGGCGAGCACGTATGAGCGAGAGCACACTTGCGAGAGAGTGCGAGAGAGAGAGAACGTTGAATTGAGCTGAATCTGTAGAAAATCATTTGAGTCGAACCATTAAACAAGTTACACAGAGTACGAGCCTAATAATCTAGAAGAGGAAAACCCTCACATGGTCCTTCGAGCCGGATATATTTAGAGATTCAAGTCATGTCGAGCAAGAAAGATAAACAGCGCTAAGGTCATCGTCTCAGTGTGAGAAACATGAAAGACGCCGTGGATATGGCCATCGCCGATGAAACTGATCAAAAGATCAAGTTGAAACAACTCAAGAAGTCTCTAGAAGAGAAACATTTAACAATCAACAAACTAGACGAAGAAATATTGGACAAACTTGAAGACGAAAGTGAAATATTTGAAGAAATCGACGAGGCGGGAAAATTCACACAAGCGATTCACGAGATGACAATCAAGATAGACACTGCACTTTCAGAAACCGAGGTCAAAAACACCGAACAACCAACGAATAGTACACCTTCAGCCCACAGTGGCAAGTCAGCCAAGCTTCCAAAGTTGATTATAAAGCGGTTTAAAGGAGAAGCTACTGAATGGCAGTCCTTCTGGGATAGCTTCAAGAGCGCCGTACACGACAACGCCAGCTTGTCTGGAATCGATAAATTCAACTACTTGAAAAGCCTCGTCGAAGGAAGTGCCGAAACGACGATAGCTGGCCTCCAATTAACTGAAGCGAATTATCAAGCCGCTATCAACCTGCTACAAAGAAGATATGGAGACAAACAAACTATTGTGAGTAGTCATATGGACAGTTTATTGAAAATTCCTGCACTCGGTTCATCTACCGACGTAAACAAACTCAGACATACATATGATCAAATAGAAACGCACGTGCGTGGTCTGAAAGCTTTAGATGTACCTACTTCATCTTATGGAGCCTTGCTAGTCCCAGTTATTGTGAGAAAACTACCTGAAGACGTTAAACTTAGTTTAAGTCGACAAATAAAAGGAACTTGGGACTTAGACCCATTGTTGAAATTATTGAATGAAGAAGTGGAAAATCGGGAACGGTGCGCTGGAGTCCAGGCTTCTGCACAACATGAGACGAACACATCAACGACCTTTAGTAACACTAAGAAAAGAAGTAATCCAACTACTGCAGCAACCTTGTTTTCAAGTGGACCTTTTACTTCAAGTGAATCACCAAGATCCATCACATGCACCTATTGTAAAGGACAACATAGCTCAGCAAGTTTCCCTGTTGTAACAGACAGAGCAGCAAGAAGACAGACATTACTTAAAGAAGGACGTTGCTTCAGATGTTTAAAGAAAAACCATCTCTCCAGAGACTGTGAGTCAGCAAGAGTGTGTGCCAAATGTTCGGCAGGCAGACATCACTTGAGTATCTGTGAAGAAGGCATGTCTAGACAAGCAAATTCATCTACAAATACAATAGATAATACTTCTACAGCATCACAACCAAAGACACGAGATATGGGGACAAACGTCAACATGCTAAATGTGAGTTCATATGACAGTATCCTACTTCAAACAGCACAAGCCATTGTAGAGTCACTGAATTCAAGTTCAAGAATGAGAATTAGAGCCATATTTGATTCCGGAAGTCAGCGGAGCTATATCACACGACATGTTAGAGATCAATTGAATTTAGACACTGAAAAGAGAGAATCATTGATGATAAAAACATTTGGACGAAGTGAAACCGACGAACTTAAAATTTATGATAGAGTGGAACTTATTGTTAGAAAGGAAGATGGAGAATCTACAACCTCTGTTCAAGCATTTGTTGTACCTACTATTTGCCCCCCACTGGGAAGTCAAGAAATTGATAAAGCTAAGAGAAACTTTGCATATTTGAGGAACATTGAACTTGCTGACAGCAATAATGGAGTTTCTGAAGTTGAGATTGATATGTTGATTGGAGCAGATTATATCTGGAAGTTCTTTACTGGGAGTATCAAACAGGGGGAGATAGGACCTGTTGCAAGTGAAACAAAGTTGGGATGGGTGCTTTCTGGACCCATGCCATCCACGAGGAACGATCGATTGTCAAGTGTGAACTTAGTTTCTACACACGTATTGAAGGTGGGATCCATCATCCAACCAGTCATAGAACCCGAGTCAGAACAAGAGCTTGTCAATAAACTATGGGACTTAGATTCTTTAGGAATCAGAGACACTGAAACTGTTCATGAGTCATTTTTAAAGAACATCTCTTTCCAAGATGGAAGATACAATGTGAAACTACCGATGAAAGAGCATCATGAGCCTCTGCCAGATAACTATGAGCTAGCCTTAGCAAGATTGAATTCCCTAGTGAAACGGCTTCAGAGAGACAAGGACATTTATAAAGAGTACAACCAATCATAGAAGAGCAAATACAAAGTGGAATTGTAGAGAAGGTAGACCCTACTGATAGAGACAAGATGGAAGCTGTTCATTATTTACCGCACCAGGCAGTGATAAGGAAGGATGCACTTTCTACGAAGTTACGAGTAGTATATGATGCTAGTGCTAAAGTCAACCCACGTTATCCATCATTAAATGACTGTATTTATACTGGACCACCCTTGTCAAGTGCGTTGCTGGACATTTTGATACGTTTCAGAGCACATAGAGTTGGACTGGTGGCAGACATCGAAAAGGCCTTCCTGAATGTCAGTGTTGTGGACAGTCAAAGAGATTTGATGAGGTTCCTGTGGGTCGGTGACATTAATGATGTAGATCCAGAAGTCGAGATCTATCGATTTAACAGAGTATTTTTTGGAATGAACTGTTCCCCCTTCTTATTGAATGCTACGCTGAGTCATCACATTGACTCCTATTATTCTGATGACAAAGAATTTGCTAAAGGAATACAAGAAGGATTCTATGTTGATGATTGGACATCTGGAGGAAGAGATGTAGAAGAAGCCTTGGCATTGTACCATACCACCAAGTCATGTATGGCTGCTGGTGGGTTCAACTTAAGGAAGTGGGCTTCGAATAGCAAGGAACTGATGAAAAACATTGTTGAAACTAGAATTGAGGATGAGCCAACCACAGGCACAACTTCAATAATTGAAAGAGAAAACGAGTCATTCGCCAAGATTTCAGTTGGTGGACTGAACGAGATTGACACAACTAGAGGTGAGCACAAGGTGCTTGGCATTAACTGGAACTTGAACTCAGATACTTTAGTTATGAAGTTAGACAAGATAATAGAATACGCAAGAGATTTAGAACCAACAAAGAGAAATGTGCTACGTCTGACTGCTAAACTGTTTGACCCTCTTGGACTGATATCACCAGTAATGATACCTATCAAGATACTATTTCAAGAGCTTTGTGTCCAAAAGTATGAATGGGACACGCCACTACCAGAGGGTAAACAGAAGATTGTTAAAAAATGGCTGTCAGATGCAGCTAAAGTACAAAACATTATCTTACCAAGATTTTACCTTACCACAGAGATAAGCGAGCCAGTGAAGTCAGTTAGTCTGCATGCCTTTGGAGACGCATCGAAGAAGGCTTATTGTTCTGGGCCCAGTTGTTCGAAAGCGGGTTAACGCTAACCCGGGGATAAATTTGCTACCCTAGGGTTAATTCTTAATATTTTACCCTAGGTTAGCCATATTTAACCCTGGGTTAGCGTTAACCTGCTTTCGAACAACCGGGCCCTGTTGTGTACCTGTGTATAGAGACTCAATCAAGTGGATTTATACACACTTCATTTGTTGCGTCAAAGTCACGACTTGCACCATTGTCAAACTTCACCATACCAAGGTTAGAACTGATTGCAGCCGTTATCACGTCACGTCTTGTTACTGCAGTTAAGAAAGCATTGGAAACTATTATGAACATTGACAGGTGCTACTGTTGGACTGACAGTAAAGCAGTTTTATATTGGATAACACATGGAAAGGAACTCAAGCAGTTTGTACAGAACAGAGTGAACACTATCTTAGAACTGACGACAGTAGACATGTGGAACCATTGTCCAGGAGTTCAGAACCCTGCAGACGTTGGTTCTAGAGCGTGTTTCCCTTCCCAGCTCTCACAGAATCAAATGTGGTGGGAAGGGCCCAGCTGGCTAAGAGGATCATCAGAACACTACCCGAAACTAGATATTGTAATCGAAGAAGAGAACATTTCTGAAGATTGTCTAAAGGAATTCAAGAGTCCAAAACAAGGCAAACCCACGAACACGACAGCGATTCTTACTTGCTCATCCCAGAGTAACACGAAACCGAAACTGATGAACGTTTCCAAGATTATTGATTGTACACGATATAGCAGTCCCTTGAGACTATACAGAGTCACAGCGACAGTGTTAAAATTCATAACAATCATTAGAGTTAAGTCACATGAAAGTCACAAAGAGTTACCAAAGAAGGTTGAGATCTCTGTAGAAGACATAGCAGTAGCAGAAAGAGCATGGATTCGTGAAATACAGAGAGAAGAAGAACAACAACGAGATTGGAAAGACTTAGAACAACGACTTGGTCTATACAAAGACAGTGAAGGTATCATTAGATGTAGAGGACGACTACGAAACACTTCACTCCCAGAAGAAGCTAAGTATCCAGTCTTGCTACCACGAGAGCATCATGTTACAAGATTGATTGTTGAACAGTGTCACAAAGACATTCAGCATGGAGGTGTTAAGGATACATTGACACAAATTAGAAGTAGATATTGGATCCCTCGAGGACGACAGTTTGTGAGAAAGATCCTATTTCATTGTGTCTTATGCAAGAGATTACAAGGAACAACCTACACCTCACCGAAACAATCAGATTTACCCACACTTAGAGTTACAGAAACAGCAGCATTTACCCACGTAGGAGTGGACTATGCTGGACCATTGTACTTAAAACAATCTCAATTGTTACCTGAAGGAAACACAAAGTCATACATATGCCTCTTCACGTGCACATCTTCAAGAGCTTTACATTTAGAATTAGCTCCAAACCTGTCAACAGAGTCATTTATCAGATGTTTACGTAGATTTGTCGCTAGAAGAGGAATACCGTGTTCTATCACTTCCGACAATGCCAAAACGTTTAACTCGCAGATAAGGAGCTACAGAAGTTATTTGCCGACCAGAGAGTTCAACAATTTACATCTGAGAAAAGAATCAAGTGGAACTTCATCCTTGAAAAGGCCCCATGGTGGGGTGGATTCTATGAACGAATGGTGCAGTTAGTGAAGAGATGCCTGAGAAAGAATCTAGGAAATGCCAGGTTGGATTATGAGGAACTTATGACAGTGTTGACAGAAGTGGAAGGTACACTAAACTCAAGACCGCTTACCCACGTTGAGCCAGACATCAGCGAACAGCCTTTGACACCTTCACACCTTATTGCCGGACGACGACTGGCAACTTTGCCACACCCAAGCGAAATGCAAGAGGACGATGATCCTACAGCCTTGCAGAGAAGACAGAGATATTTAAATCTACTACTGGAACATTTTTGGAAAAGATGGATTGCCGAATACTTGATCAACCTCAGAGACTTTCACAGCCACAGAAGAAAGACCTCAAGAAGCAAACTTGTCGAAGTTGGCGATGTTGTGGTAATTCATGATGATAACTTGAGTCGGAGTAAATGGAAGACAGGAGTAGTGGAAGAGTTGATACAAGGAGAAGATGGAGAAGTGAAAGGGGTAAAGGTCAGAACTCTCACCAATAAAGGAGCGACTACTTATCTGAGGAGACCAGTACAAAGGATTTACCCACTGGAAATCACCCAAGAGAAAGAACCACATCACACTCGAGGAAGAAACCTCCCTAGAGGAAGAAGTTCAAGAACGAAGACCTCAAAGAGCAGCAGCGAACCAAGCAAAAACACTCTTTATGAAACTGATAAGTGACCAAACAGTGTAACTGCATTGGTCAAGGGGGAGTGTGAGACATTGTGAGACATTGTGTGGTCACGTGATCACTGAAGCACGTGAAAGGCGAGCACGTTTGAGCGAGAGCACACTTGCGAGAGAGAGAGAACGTTGAATTGAGCTGAATCTGTAGAAAATCATTTGAGTCGAACCATTAAACAAGTTACACGGAGTACGAGCCTAATAATCTAGAAGAGGAAAACCCTCACAAGGAGTAGCTTGTTTTGTTATTCTAATTTTTCCTTTTGTTTTGTATATTGGAAGTGAGGCTAAGCTGAATTTCAAGTATTTTTAAGATTGGTCAATACAACTGTCCGAATAGTCCCTTTTCGCGTTCACAGATCCCGTTGTAAAACCGCTGTACTTATTGACAACAGGCGCATTTGTACAGGGTTAGCCTCGAGTCAGTGTAAATTATTCACAAATATCAACAAGAACACAAAAAATGTTGACATGAAACAATAGAAACATTTTTGAATTGCACGGACTGGTTTCTGAATCGAGGCTAAGCCTGTACAAATGCGTCTTTTGTCAAGGACATAGGTCATCTCTAAACAACGCGAAACTGGAGTATTCGCTGTAATCTGAAAGCAGGCTCTACTCCATGCTACTCAAGTGTCCAACACATGTGGGATACGATGTCCTCGACTCTGCGCATGAGCAGAGCATATGCAAAGACTAGAATTATTGATTTTCCGGGCTAAAATCTCGTAACTCTGTATTATTGCCTTTAGGTTATTATTATAAGTAATACCATGACAAGAGGGAAATTAGTGCGGCGGAGGGACTTCCACAAACTCTCCCTCGGCTTGCGGGAAATTTAATCACTAATTTCCCGAATTGTCATGGTATCAGTTTGTAATACCATGATTACCGAGGAAATAAAGTAAAATATAGTTCACTTTGCATAATTTAGAGCAATACGAACTACAATATTTTTCTCAAAGAGCGTCGATTACACCACACTCTGGAGAATTTAGAAATTGTGATGCTTTGTTTCATTTAATGTACAATGATCGAGTATTTTTATTAGTCAGTTTAGGAATATTTAATCGTCATTTGGTCAAAAATCATGGCGGAGAGTTGTTTTGCCTTTGTAAAAGACGCTGAAGTTGACCAATCAAGGGAAAGTGCCCGAAAATACGAAAAAAACACTTCATGGTTTGCTAACGTTTAGTAAGCAATGGGAAAAGGAAGAAATAAAGAGTTCCAAGATTTTAGTCCAGAAAATAAATAATTACGGTCTTTGCATATGCGCTGCTCATGCGCAGAGTCGAGGACATAGCATCCCACATGTGTTAGACGCTTGAGTAACTTGGATTAGAGCCAGCTTTCAGGTTAAACGTAATTCGGAAAGATTACTCTGTCAAAGGTCCCAGTGATTGTTATATGAGGGACACACTGGGACGATCTGCATTTTTTTTGGAAACCCCGTCTAGTCCTCATTCTCGGCTTTGAAACATTACTTCTAAACATTTATGGATCCACATTTATAAAAACATTGAACTTGGTTCAAATTTGTTGTTTTCCACGACTTTTTAGAGACGTGACTAGCGATTAGTAAGAGTTGCGTGACACAATTCAAAGTTCGAGCCCATCTGAAAATTTCTACAATAATTCATAAAATAAGATAAAAAAATAAAAGATTTCAAATAATTATTTGCCTCGTGGTCGATCCCCTAGTTTCACAATTCAAGTATGACATTAAGAGAGGATATCAGTAAGAATCGAGATTCGCCGGTCAACTAAAAAAAATCGAATTTAATTTTCTTTCGCCATATCATTCTTATCGATGACCTCTTTTAGGGAAAAATACTAAAAAGTTCCAGCGATTTTTATTTTAGAAGAAATTTGCAGTTTTCAAAAACCCGCCTGATGACTGAAAATTTTCGGCTAAATTATAAGGCAACTTGGAACAGTCGGTGTGTGTTCACCTCTAGCACTACAACAACGACATTCGGCATACTTTTAAAATAAAATAAAATAACGTTTCTTGGTCTTTTCTACTGTAGTATTTATTTTTGTGTAACGTTTGTAGTTATTTTTCAAATATGGTTTAAAAAAAGTGTACTGAGCGCCATGAACGGAACGTTGAAATATAGGCAATGTTTGAGGTACGAAAACGGAATCTGGTACCTAATTCTTTGAGGAAAATGCCATGCCCCAGGAAAGTTTCACCTTTGCTCTTTCAGTTTAGAAAGTTTCAACTTTGAGAATTCAATGTAGCATTTTTGAGAAATAAAAATATTATGCTTGGGACTGCCAAAATTAGCATTAATTTCGACCTATCGCGGTCATTTTTGTCGTCCAAACACAAAACGTAATGCCAAAACACGACTATCTTTCACTTTCAGTTGATTGCTGCTGATGGAAAACAATCTTCGAGTCAATAGGAATGCCTTTCAACAATGAATCGTAAATAACTCTCGCCAAAAGTTAAAATTAGCATAGATTGTCGATCAGATAATAGCATCTCACAGAAAAATTTACGAATTTTGTCTAAACGACATTTATACGAAATTCCACCCTTTCAAGCAAGTATGAATTCTGTTTTGTTTTATATTTTATGATTAAAACTATTATTTCATGCCGCAAAAAAAGTATTCGAAGGGCAGTAGCGTGACTTGCAGCAGTTACAT
This sequence comes from Actinostola sp. cb2023, assembly GCA_033675265.1. Classification (NCBI taxonomy): domain Eukaryota; kingdom Metazoa; phylum Cnidaria; class Anthozoa; order Actiniaria; family Actinostolidae; genus Actinostola; species Actinostola sp. cb2023. The sequence goes on along the minus strand of JAUJYZ010000691.1, from coordinate 122,565 downwards.
TGCGTTACATAATTGGCTTGTCAACAAAGTGGAGCATCCAGACAAAATATCCAAACTCTTCATGAATAGGCCAGTTTTAAGTATAAATCAGCTTAATTGTTTGTAAATCTTATTTGGAGCAAATTATTGGCATTTCAAAGTGAAGAACCATAATTTTCGGAAACGGCCAATACTACAGTGTTTATTTGACCAATGAATATGCTAATTTTCACTATTTTAGGAGCTTAATGTGGCTGAAATAGCTCAAATATTGTTGAAAATCATTCCTATTAACTCCAAGATTGTTATCTGTTGGCAGCGATCAACTAACAGTGCAAGATAGTCGTGTTTTGGCATTAAGTTTTGTGTTTGAACGACAAAAATGTCCGCGAAAGGCCGAAATTAATGCTAATTTTGGCAGTCCCAAACATAATAGTTTTATTTCTCAAAAATGCTACATTGAATTCTCAAAGTTGAAACTTTCTAAACTGAAAGAGCAAAGGTGAAGCTTTCCTGGGGCATGGCGTTTTCCTCAAAGAATTAGGTACCAGAATCCGTTTTCGTACCTCAAACATTGCCTATATTTCAACGTTCCGTTCATGGCGCTCAGTACACCTTTTTAAAACCATATTTGAAAAATAACTACAAACGTTACACAAACATAAATACTACAGTAGAAAAGACCAAGAAACGTTTATTAAGTATGCCGAATGTCGTTGTTGTAGTGATATAGATTAACACACACCGACTGTTCAAAGTTGCCTTATAATTTAGCCGAAAATTTTCAGTCATCAGGCGGGTTTTTAAAAACTGCAAATTTCTTCTAAAATAAAAATCGCTGGAACTTTTTAGTATTTTTCCCTAAAAGAGGTCATCGAAAGGAATGATATGGCGAAAGAAAATTAAATTCGATTTTTTTTAGTTGACCGGCGAATCTCGATTCTTACTGATATCCTCTCTTAAAGCTAGCTACCGTCTTTGATGAGAAGATAGGCATCTTAATGTTTTTTTTGACTGTGTCATTTTATTTCTTACATTCTTATTCACGCAGTACTGGCTCAAAGAAGACACTCGTTCGTTTTATTTATTGTAATTTTCTTTTTTCTTTTCTTTTAATCAATTTATTAGTTATTTTATCAGTTTATTAAAATCAATCAATCAATAAAAAAAAAAGAAAAAGAAAATGTGGATTCACCTCAAAACCACGTCATTGTGGCAAACCTCAAAGTCCACCCGGCCACACTTATAAGTGCATTCACATTGGAACTTTTCGATCTAGAATCAAGAAGGGATCGGGTATTCTTCGAGTTAAGGCCTGTCCAAACGAGTAAAACATTCCCGTAAAATATCGTAAAACATTGTTTAATAAAACAAGTTTTATTGGTTTGAACACTATGTTTTAGCATGTTTTACAATGTTTTACGATGTTTTACGAAGTTTGAACTGTGTCAAACATTCTGAAGGCTCAATCTCTTCCCCAGAGCCCACGTTCCTCTTGGTCAGCACCGAGAAACGAAAGGCTCTGGCTGCAACCGATTTTTGTAGCATTCTGATTGGTTTGGCAAAACAATAGAAGGACCGGAAGTAAACAATTTTCGAAAATGGCGGAGTTTTATACCCGGTGTCTGTCCCAAAACTCTCTAAAAACCATTCTTATCGCTAAATAAATGACACACAGGACTGAAGTAAATATTAATCTTTATTTTGAAAGAAGTTTTAGAAATTCAAGATATCAAAAGGACGGGATTCACGGCCATATATCGGCTCTATTTCCCAACGGCCGATGAAATAAGACACAGGAAGCCCAATACACAAACAGAGGGAAGACACAAACGTTTAGTCCAGATTCTCTAAGTTTTGACATTTGATCTCGGATTAATGGTGATATCACAATGATAATGGAGTCCTGGCATGGTGTTGTAGATGTATTAAAAGCAGACAAAAAGTCAAACACTGTCACTGGAGCCAAACCTTGCTATAACCCAGCAATTTCTCGTATCCAGTCGGAAGTATGGCCAAAACATCTATCTTAGATATAGCAACGGCTTTAAGAACTTCGTACTTCCTTTAATTTTAAACTGATGTCAGCTTTTCCAATCATTTTCAAGCCGTATTCTATTCCAACGCATCGCGAAACCTGGCTATCGCTCTTCTTGACTCAACCGTCATTTTGTTAGAACATGCGCAGTTTAAACTTCGGACCGAGATTTTCAGACTGAAAATCGATTGCAGCCAGAGCCTCTCGTTTCTCGGTGCTGACCAAGAGGAACGTGGGCTCTGGGAACGAGATTGGAGAAGGCTTTGGTCGCAGTCATTTGAGGCTCGATGCTGATTGGACGAAATATAACGCATGCGCATTTGAAAACATATATCAAGAACAATAAGAACAATGAGCCCAAAGGTAGCCCAAGCGTAGAATCAGGATATGAGATTCTCAAAAAAATGTCTTCACAACATTAGTATGATAATTAAAGAACACTTTGGTGTAGAAATCTGAGCAAAAATTTTTATTTTTGAGTGGTTTTGAGCGATTCGAAAATTTCACTCATTTCAAACATACCGTATAATTAGGAAAGGTGTGCAACTCCGGCCACCAAATGTTTACGACAACTGTCGCTAAAAAAATTATATCATCAAAAGTATCCAAACACTCAAATAGCTTAAATAATCACACATTCTCAAATAAATTCTCACATTTTTTTGTCCACTCTATCCAAAGAAATAATTTTTTGAAGGTCAACAAATCGGCTAAAAATCTGCCGTGGCCATCCGCAAGCGTTTGCTTTGCGGTTACCTGTGGGCTCATTGTTCTTATTATTCTTGATATATGTTTTCAAATGCGCATGCGTTATATTTCGTCCAATCAGCATCGAGCCTCAAATGGCTGCGACCAGAGCCTTCTCGGGAGAGGACCGAAACCGAGGAGCTCTGGGAACGAGAATGGTGTTGTGCTTACGCATGCGCACAAAGCAGCCAGCGCATGCGCACGAGTCTTGACATCCATCAATCTCGTCCCCAGAGCCGTTATTTCTTACTGCGCATGCTCGACGAAAGAACTTGGCTCTGGAAAACTCCAATGACCGGAACCCAGAATCTGGGTATTTTGTGACATGCGCATAAAAGAGACTTAACGGAACCAATATGGCGGACTCTCTCGATGGACCGGAGCTGTTCGGTTTGCCGTCGAGCGTCGAGAAAATGGGTTTGGATGAAAGCTTTCATCTTAAAACGAAGCAATACGACGTCATGAAGAACATTGTAACACTCAACAATGATACTCTAGCAGTTTTACCCACTGGTTTAATACGACAAATCGTTAATTTATCAATGTTTGCCGCTCCTTTATGATTACATGAAATCCTCTGGCTCTGGCTCTGATAAAAGTACTGTGCTTATCGTCTCTCTGTTGAATTCCTTGATGGTGGATCAAGTAAATAAGTTAAGAGAGAAAGGGATGTCGGTCTCCATATGGAAAGTTGAGTGAGGTAATAAATTAATACGTGAACTGGTTTGTTATCGGGTTGTTATTGTAGCCAAGTGAAGTTTTAGTTATAAATTGACTGTTACATTTGAAATCGTTATTGAAGCTCACATAGCTTGTTCAAGTCTAAACCGAAAGGCACTAGGTTTTTGGTGTGTCAGGATGGATTTCCTACGTATTGGCATGTCAGTCGTGTTTTGTGCAATGGTTTACTTTAAATACATTGTAGTGGCTTCATCTGCATTTGAAATTTGTTTAATGAACCAAGCTTTCGGCCATCGCGGCCATCTTCAGGGTTACGAAAGTACACATTTCCTACGTAGCTAACAGAAAGCTGTTTAATATTCCATGGATACCGCTTTCTGTTAGCTACGTAGGAAATGTGTACTTTCATAACCCTGAAGATGGCCGAGATGGCCGAAAGCTTGGTTCATTAAACAAATTTCAAATGCAGATGAAGCCACTACAATGTATTTAAATTGATGCCTGCATACAAGGAAACCCTTAATAATGGTTTACTTGTTTATATAATAAGGCTATATAATATGTCAATTTCATCCCGTAAAGTATTCATCGTAATTGTTAATATGTAAGCGAATCTTTGCTTTGAATAAACCAGTTCTGTCCTAGCGTTCGTCTCAGTGTGTGGTTGTCTTTGTGTTATCGAGAATCCGATACTCTCGCCGCGTATCGCGTCCTTCTGAAAATCCCTCGGTCCAAACGGACCTTGATCCACCTGGTCACATTATGAATTCTCTTTATTTTCAATTTAGTCAGAAGAAGATATCAGTGGGCATGGCAATCTGTTTGTTTTGAAGGAATATAAATTCATTTCCGGTTTCTTTCTTTGTTTTCCAAGAACCAATCACAAAGCATGAAATATTGGAGAGCCAAGTTCTTTCGTCGAGCATGCGCAGTAAGAAATAACGGCTCTGGGGACGAGATTGGACATCCATTGATTTTTGCAAACAATGTTTTACAAAACATGTTTTACCATGTTTTATTCGTTTGGACAGCCCGTAAAACATCACACCATGTTTTATAAAACAATATTTTATGATGTTAAACGCAATGTTTTACTGATGTTTTATTCGTTTGGACGGGCCTTTACGCGCTTCGAGTCTAGAAGTCATTTCATTGGCTACTTGTGTTTGTGTTTTGTTGTCTGTTGTTTTCATAATTGTTTCATATTCCGTGTTTTCACTAAATTTGCGCCCCCTTACATGAATTACATCGTCTTTTTGTGGTCCGGTTGACTGAAAACAATTAACTATCTGCACAAATAACGAACTCACGTTCTCGTTCTCTTTGCGTCGTAGGTAAATTAGCTTGTACAACATACATGTGGTGTACTTGTTTCTTTTGGGGGATTTTAACGTCGATACGACAGATATTTGAGGTATTTTTTTTTAATAGTTTTTTCGGATCCTTGAACTACGAACAAACGTCAACATCGGCGCCCAAAACTGAGTCACTCATATTAAAACCCAAAATATCAAGAAAACCACTCAAAAAGCTTCAAAACCTATCAATCTTTTATTTTCGAATACTTTTTTAGAAGTTTACACATGAAAAGATCTCAAACGGAACGGATAGTTGAACTCGGTGAAACTTGTTTTCTTCATCCGTCACTTTATTTCAGTTTCTTCAACATTGAAGTCGACGTAGAACATTTATCGAAGGGTTATAAAATAAACTAGACGCTCTACTAGCGTGAACTCGGGCTTCTTAATAAAGCTGTTTTGATAGATTTTAAATGTGAAACCTAATAGCTTATTTGTATCATCATACAGAAGTAGTTTTAGCCTATTACTTGCACAATTTAAAGCAGAATTTCCACGCTCAGAATGGGTCAGTGAATAGCAAAAATACAATCGCAAACATCCTTAGATTTTAATAGCTGATTTTAGGGAACTATTTCAGAAAATAGTGCAGAAAACAGCGTTTGGTCACTCCTTGCGTGACTCAGTAGAGCATGCATACGTAATTAGACATTATCAAATCGAGCAGGGGACTGAGAACGAGTTTATTAGAATTAATATAATTATGAAACTAAGTTCATGACATGAAAGAGCATGTTGAAATTAGCATCTGTGCAAAGTTTGATGTGATTTGAGCGAATTCTATCGGAATTATAAACTTTTGAAATTGTGTTGTCCAGCCAAAATTTTACAGTGAATGTATGGTTTGGATGGACAACATCAAAAATTTACAGAGTTTGTATGGGAAAATATACATATTTGATATCCTCTAGCATCGTCAATATTAAGCCAAAGTTCACCAAACTTTCCAGATTAGCTAAGTTTGGTCTGCTCTCTCAGAAAATGATGCCCATTTTTGCTAGTTTCTTATTGAATTAGTTTTACGGACTTGGTCCCAGTACCCTGCTCGATTTGGTAATTGCTAATTAGCTTCAACACTGACACTGCTGTAGCTGACAGCCGGCGAAGCATATTTCGATTACCTTGCAAGAAACGATTTCACAAACTCATCAATAAAATTACGAGTTCTTACTAAGCCACAGACATCTGTTAGAAAAACACTTTCAGACAGAATTGCAAGGCCAAAAAATATTCTCTAGGATATTTGCATATTTAACTTCAAGCAGTATTAATGAACAACTCGACTGGCTCGAGCAAGGGAGCACGGCAGAATCCTTTTTGAATGCTGGTGATTTGATTTATCGTTTAATACGTACGTACGTCCGCCATCTTGAATTTCGTTGATAAGCTGCTGACCACAACTTCTGTATACTAAAATTGGAACGAAACAGAGAAGATCAGCTTGGCCCCGTGATTTAGTACCGTGCCGTTAGCGGTAAACACGCATGCGCTATGGTGACTACTTGCAGATTTGGCGTAGAAACATGACGACGAAAAAGAAGAACAGCCTGCATTCTTAGACTCGAGCCTTCCACAGGAAGCCCGAGTAATAAGCCCCTTTCTGGCTTACAAGTATATCGGCTGATAATGTCCTTGACTTAGAGATGGTTCTCAAAATATCACAGTTGCCCTCGAAGCTTCGCTTCTCGGCCAACTGTTCATTTTTCGGACCATCTCTCAGCCGCGGACATTATCAGCCGATATACCAGTCGCCAGAAGGGGTTTATTTACTAAACATACCACAAGTAGAGAAAATTGGAGATTTTCAAAGATGTTTAGATAGATTTTAAATGTGAAACCAAAAAGCTTCTTTGTATGGTCATACAGAAGTAGTTCATTATTCAGCAACCATGCTATCACGGATACCTTATACATCTAATTATATCCCAAAGGTTCACAGTGTCCCACTATTCAGCACCCATGCTATCACGGATACCTTATACATCTAATTATATCCCAAAGGTTCACAGTGTCCCACTATTCAGCAACCATGCTATCACGGATACCTTATATATAGGTTCACAGTGTCCCACTATTCATATAATTATATCCCAAAGGTTCACAGTGTCCCACTATTCAGCAACCATGCTATCACGGATATACTTATACATTATACATCTAATTAATATATCCCAAAGGTTCACAGTGTCCCACTATTCAGCAACCATGATCACGGATATCACGGATACCTTATATATATTCAGCAACATCTAATTATATCCCAAAGGTTCACAGTGTCCCACTATTCAGCAACCATGCTATCACGGATACCTTATACATCTAATTATATCCCAAAGGTTCACAGTGTCCCACTATTCAGCAACCATGCTATCACGGATACCTTATACATCTAATTATATCCCAAAGGTTCACAGTGTCCCCCACTATTCAGCAACCATGCTATCACGGATACCTTATACATCTAATTATATCCCAAAGGTTCACAGTGTCCCACTATTCAGCAACAATGCTATCACGGATACCTTATACATCTAATTATATCCCAAAGGTTCACAGTGTCCCACTATTCAGCAACCATGCTATCACGGATACCTTATACATCTAATTATATCCCAAAGGTTCACAGTGTCCCACTATTCAGCAACCATGCTATCACGGATACCTTATACCCACGTCTAATTATATCCCAAAGGTCACAGTGTCCCACTATCTAATTATATCCCAAAGGTACATCACAGTGTCCCACTATTCAGCAACCATGCTATCACGGATACCTTATACATCTAATTATATCCCAAAGGTTCACAGTGTCCCACTATTCAGCAACCATGCTATCACGGATACCTTATACATCTAATTATATCCCAAAGGTTCACAGTGTCCCACTATTCAGCAACCATGCTATCACGGATACCTTATACATCTAATTATATCCCAAAGGTTCACAGTGTCCCACTATTCAGCAACCATGCTATCACGGATACCTTATACATCTAATTATATCCCCAAAGGTTCACAGTGTCCCACTATTCAGCAACCATGCTATCACGGATACCTTATACATCTAATTATATCCCAAAGGTTCACAGTGTCCCACTATTCAGCAACCATGCTATCACGGATACCTTATACATCTAATTATATCCCAAAGGTTCACAGTGTCCCACTATTCAGCAACCATGCTATCACAGATGCCTTACATCTAATTATATCCCAAAGTCTTGATGAAAAACAAGTGATTGTCTGGGGAAGAAGGTAAGCGATGATATTTGAGCACAGGCAGCCCAACCATTTATTCGAGGCTAATTGTAATAAATAAAAATATACAAATATGCGCATCTTATTTTGGCTTAAAGCGATCCTAACCCCTTTCACAATAGGCGACTTGCACTAAGAGGTCACGTGACCTTAACTCCCATGAATCGAACAGCAGTGTGAAAGTGAGCAGCTCGAAATTAGTAAAAGGGCGAAGTTTCAGCTCATAATGTCTGACACTAGAAAAATTGGGAAAGTTTTTGGGGCGGAGATTTCGGGTTTAGTTTAGTATATACTTAGATAATAATAATAATAATAATAATAATTACTTATATAGCGCCTATACAGGACTGTTCTAAGCGCTGACAAAGAAAAGAAAATAATATAATATATAATAAGATACACGACCACACCAGCCATGCTGTAATTCCATCGTGTTTAAATAAATGCTATTATTATTATTATTATTATTATTATTATTATTATTATTATTATTATTATTATTATTATTATTATTATTATTATTATTATTATTATTATTATTAAAGTACGAACTTGTCCGAGTTCCGTGAGTTATATGATTGAGTTAGGTGTACGTTGTATTGTTTTCACGTTTTCACAGTGTTTGTTTGAGTGTTGGCACTTCTTTTGTTTGGGTTTTGGCGCTCAGGTGTAGTTTGAGTGGATCCGTTTGAGTATTGGCGTACTTGTCTTAGGTATGGAATCTGCTATTTCACCGGCCCTTGTCGCGGTGGGAATTATCGTCATTCCTTACTCAGGGACCGCGAGCACCCTTGAAAGTGGGGAGGGGGGGGGAGGGGGCTGGATATACTAGTACCATACTAGTATAGCCCCCCCCCCCCCCCCCCCCCCCCCCCCCCAGTTTCCGCGGTCCCTGTTACTACGAGCATGAAAGGGTCTGCCGCGAAATACCCTTACATTTTCATTGAAAACATAGGATAAATCGAAGAATACTGATTCGCATAGTAGTAGAAAACCAGTTACCAAAATAATGTTTTTGCTGTCAATTATATCATGTGAACCAATCAAACGTGGTAATTTTGAGAGTTCAATGCCACGTTATATTGACGTCTCAAAATAAAACAGTGAGACGAGAAGCGCGATACGAGCATTTATTTCATTTCAATATTTAGTTCAAACTGAAAGTTTTGCATTTTCCTGAATGACTGATGAAAACATCCAGCTTGGGCTGCCAAAATATTTTAAATTTAACAGTGTATACTCAAAAAATTGTATGTACCATCTATACAAGTATTGTGTTGTACCTCCTGAAGATTATTGACAAATTTAATCTTTCAAAGTATTTTATAGTCTATATTTTATAAATGTGTTTCTATTTCAGAAGAAAACACTACTTGAAATAGCGCGGATAAATTATGCCAAATACGTTGTCGCCAATTTAGCATATTATTCCTAGTTATGTTAGCAATCGTGTTGCAATTTCAATTTTGGAATTAACGATGCATCTCTTCGGTTTGGTATAAATGAGATGGCTGTATTGATAGTTAACACTGGTGTGGTCTGTATTAATTGTTCTTAATTTCTTTAGTTCTACTTGTCCAGAAGAGCAAAGCTGCCGGTGTTATGTCACAATATCTGCCACCATATCATCCAAGCCTTGTGCAGCCTGCCAACAAATCCCAGACAAAAAGTGTGTTGAACATTCCTTTGCAGCACATTTTACTTACGACACATTACCTCCTTACCCTGTCTTTTTGCCTTCCATCTCACTGCAAATTCCTAGTGTGATTTTGTTCAATTGTGGAGATTCTCTTGTTGCAATGAAATGTGCACCCTGTTCTCACTGTAGTCAGCTAGAACAAGTAATGCAAGACTACAGACAACCTAAAAAGTGCCACAGTCACAAAAAGGCAACTGTTGACAACTCTGACTGCAAAAATGAGGAATCAGATGAGGAATTTCATGAAAAATTTGAGGAAGGTGAGGTTGAGTGTCTGAAGTTGAATGAGAGAAACACTGACAATGGTATAAGTAACCCGACTTTGAGTGCAAGTCCTTTGAACCAACATAAAGAGGATACTTCAACGTCTGTTCCTATGTTTCCGTCACAATTTTCTGCAACACCATTAAGCACATCACAAGATATCAATTGCAACTATGGTAGCAGCCAAACCAAATTTTCCTTCAGGCTATACTACAGTAGTAACAACACTAATCTAACGACAACATTTGATGAATGCGACGTCATCAACCGTGAAATACCTGTTACTATGATGTATAATGACCATTTGGAACTTCAGAACACATTATCTATGGCTTCCTACAATACTGTGTATGGTATGGCCACACCTTCAGTGCTTGTGTGTCAGGCCTTCCTGGACATGGAAGAATGCATAAATGAGTTGATTGAGTCACATGAAGACTTACGTGACAGATACAAATCTTTGCGTGACTATGACTGTCAGTTTTTAAATGTATGTCCTGCTTCTGGTGATGTCATTGTAATGGTTAAGGTTCTCATTTACGCCAAACGAACCAAAAGTTGTCTTTCAGAGGGCCTTCAAGTTAGTCCAAGGTGAGTTTCACAATATTCATTTCAAGAAAGTTAGTTGAGATCCTGAAGAATCATGGGAATTGTTTACACCCCTATTCTTCATGAATGAACAACATCATATTGCAGTGTAACAAGACAAACATTCAAAATGAGTTGACTGAATTAAGACTAAATAGTAACAGCTTTGTCACTAAGGCTGACTAGCTTTCTCGAAATGAGTACATATAGAATTATTGCTGCGAGCGTATGCGAGCAGCGACACTAATCTTGGCGGAGTCCCTGTGTACATGCGGGTGCGTTTTCCCGGCCACTATATACTCTTGCGAATCTCCGGATCTTGCGGGCTGGCGATGATTTTCTGAACCTACTGTACGTAAGATCAGCGGCAGTCCCTGCGAACAGCATGTTGCTTCTTCGTTGCGTACGTTGTTTTTTGATCGGTGTTTATTCAAGCAAAATAACCAGATCAAAGTCAACTTTATTCATTGCTGGAGTGGCATCGCAAGGAGAAGACAATGTTTATATTTATGAACTTGATTGGGGTACAGCTTCGATATGGGGATTAGGTTCCTCTTTGTTGTAACCGTTTTGGAAAAATATTACTCATTATGTATAATTATTTACTTCAATAATGTTCGTTTTTTCACAAATTTATCATGCCAAGCACAACTTTATTAGTTGCTGGAAGCATTCCTCAAGGTCACAAACGGTTTAGCCTTGCTGATGTGCACAGTCGTGTCCAGTTTGACCACAGGTAGCCCAAGCTCAGTATCAGTGGCGTAAATACAGTAAATGTATGGGCTTTTTTTTCTGGTGTACTTGAATAAATAAATAAAAAATCGTTTGCCTTTATTCGCCTCGTACTTGTTCCTTGTGTTGGCCTTTACCTCTGTAGGAATTTCTAGGCCATTCCGCTTGAAATTGAGAGAGTTACGGTGGTTTTTAAAAAAATTCCCTACCAGTAAGAAAATATAGAAGGTAGGTCACTCATGGCCGCCAGCGAACTCACATGGTCCCACTCAAATGCTCGTAAATCTCTCGAAACTAGACATAACGCCAAATTTCTTTCGGTAAACTGTAGTCCAATACAAGTCCGATAAATCACAATACCATTCCTTTCTCTTACTCATCGCTATCTGCATCCATGAGGAAGGTTTTTGTGACTTTCATCGGCAACATGAACCTCTGTACCTTCAAGTCTGACACGGATTTTGAACGGCCGTACAAAAATGCACACACCGGGGAGGGACAGAGGTACAATACAATACAATAGTTTATTTCAACACGTGTCGTCCAGGAGCGTGAAGCTCGTTCAAAATACGAACGTGCAGTAGTAATAATCTAATCAAGTTGACACTTGAACAAAATTTCGTTCTATCATAGAGATTACAGTATTTCTTCTGTCAAATTAATGCTTCTGATTTCAAGGAAAAGGCCTTTGGAGCAAATTCCAAATGTGGTATTGAAAATCAACACGGTTCGAAGAAAAGATTTTGTTATAATCTCTGACAAGATATGGTTGCAATCCTCACGGGAGGGTACGGAAATTTTATTCAAATGTCAAATGTACCTCTGTCCCTCCCCGGTGTGTGCATTTTTGTACGGCCGTTCAAAATCCGTGTCAGACTTGAAGGTACAGAGGTTCATGTTGCCGATGAAAGTCACAAAAACCTTCCTCATGGATGCAGATAGCGATGAGTAAGAGAAAGGAATGGTAGTGTGATTTATCGGACTTGTATTGGACTACAGTTTACCGAAAGAAATTTGGCGTTATGTCTAGTTTCGAGAGATTTACGAGCATTTGAGTGGGACCATGTGAGTTCGCTGGCGGCCATGAGTGACCTACCTTCTATATTTTCTTACTGGTAGGGAATTTTTTTTTAAACCACCGTAACTCTCTCAATTTCAAGCGGAATGGCCTAGAAATTCCTACAGAGGTAAAGGCCAACACAAGGAACAAGTACGAGGCGAATAAAGGCAAACGATTTTTTATTTATTTATTCAAGTACACCAGAACAAGAAAGCCCATACATTTACTGTATTTACGCCACTGATACTGAGCTTGGGCTACCTGTGGTTTGACGGGTGTTTCTTGGTGCTACAGTCTGCATTGTATTCTTGGTTAGGTTTCTTTGTATGCAGGGTATTGTTTTGGTTCAAGTTCATTCTTCTCGTTCTTTGTGTTCATTGTCTAACGTCATATGGTGTTCTGCAACACCAAGAAACCTCCAGTTTGACGATATGGAATACATGTTTATTTGTTTGTTTGTTTGTTTGTTTGTTTGTTTATTTATTTATTTATTTATTTATTTATTTATTTATTTATTTATTTATTTATTTAATATTTTTTTTATTTTTTATTTTTATTTTTATTTATATAGTCTATTTATAACAACTTTATTTGTAAGGTAACAATGTTTACAAAAAGGGTGTCAACAGGGAGGAACTGAATCCCCATATTTTAAAGTTAACCCCCTATAAATTGGTTATAAATCTATATATACATACAAATGTACAGTCGATCAGAGAAGACAGCATGTATTTGACTGTCGAATAAAGATACAGAGACGACATCGCTGACCTATCTACCAGATCGAGCTCGCATGCAACTACTCAATCGCCCGTTTTTCAATGCGAACAAATCTAATCATAACTCAAATCAATCGCCTATTGAAATGTTTACATTTCAAAGTTAATAAATATATCGATTACATTTAGATGTACAATGTATATATGTTATATCGTGTCATTATTTATTTGCCTGAAATGTAGAATGAGTGTGCCTAGTTAACCTGCAAATAATTCAACTCACAGCACTTCACTTTCTATTAGCATAATCATAATCATAATCAATTTATATAGCGCTATTTCTAATTTATCAAATAGCGCTTTAAAATTAAAATTAAATAACGAAACGACTAGTTTATACTAGTACTTACATATGTAAGTGAATGCTGCGAGTTATACATTAATATAATGACTTATATTCTCCATGATATATGATTGTAAATATGGGCAAATGGTAGAGACAATATTTGACGAACGTTTTCGGTTTATTCGAACCATCTTCAGGTACAACTACGGTTCAATAGTTTCAAATACAACTTAAACACGAGGGCGCACTATAAAAGGGCATCGCTCCGCCCAAATTTTTTTGAATAATAATGAGTTTCAATATGGTGGACAATGGTTGAACATGGTTGAACATGGCTGAACAACGGGATGAAATAATTATCTTAATAAAGTCACATTTCAACAGCAAAGTCAATGAAGAAATTGTAAATTTACGTCTAAAACAGTTATAATAGACGGACGTGTCAATATGTTTCGTATTCGGTAGTTATCTATACGATTTTCAGTCGCACCACGCGTACGAAGAATATTTTGAATTTCGCGCACCATGTATCACAACAATCAACATCCGTACTTCTTATCCAGGCCTACAAATTCATGAAGCGAAATCCTCTTTGCCTGTAATAAGCATTTCCAATCATAAAACTATGTTCAGTCATTTCTACATAAAGCGACAAGAGTATTGTTTTCATTACACAAGTTACGTTCGTCTTCGTCGTCACCATAACAAGACGAACGACGTCGTTTGCCGCGAAGGCGTCTTGTTACGAGGTAAATGTGTCGAGCATTTGTACATCTCTGTACTTTTATGGTAAAGGCCGGTAAAGTTTCGAAACCTATGCTGTGAGTATATTTAATTCGCAAGTGGCATTTCCATGTCTTGGCGGGTAAATTTTAGGACTACCTACGAAAGAAACGATATAAGCAGAATACTAGAGCCGTGCGACTTCAAAACGGCTAATGGTTCCAGTTCAAAGTACAATAATTTTATTTTACCAAAGTGAAAACTGATAGTGATTTGTACAATAAAAATTATCCATGTGCGTTTTAGTACTTATTTCCACAGTTTCTTGTTCATTAGATTGATTTATAGAGCTTGCAGTTCTTGAGATCCTCTCTCTGTGACGTCTAGCTCGGTAAATTTGATTGACAGATCCAACGAACTTACCCTAGGTACCTCTCCTTTTATAGTGCGCCCTCGTGTTTAAATAAGTTATGCATAAATAAGTTGTATTTGAAACTATTGAACCGTAGTAGTCCCTTTTCGCGTTCACAGATACAGTTCCAGATCCAGTTGTAAAACCGCTGTACTTCTTGACATCAGACGCATTTGTACAGGGCTAGCCTCGAGTCAGTGTAAATTATTCACAAATACAACAAGTACACGAACAAATGTTGACATAAAACAATAGAAACATTTTTGAATTGCACGGACTGGTTTCTGAATCGAGGCTAAGCCTGTATACAAATGCGTCTTTTGTCAAGGACAGCGGTCATCTCTAAATAATGCGAAACCGAAAAAACGTTCGTCAAGTACTGTCTCTACCATTTGCCCATATTTACAATCATTAATATAATAGAGTCGTTTTCGTATGAGTGGGAAGTAGCTACGGTACGGTTCGTACCGTGCAGTGACCGTATCGCGCCATCATCGTGTGGTATCCAATCATTCTGATTGGTTGAGAAATGATTTCGTGCGCTGTGATTGGTTGAATACAATGTGTTCGATTCCGTACCGTGACCGTAGCTCCGTGCCGTAGGTTTCCCACTCATACGAAAACGACTCTATTTTTGAACAAATTTATATTTTATGCGGAATAAGGATGATATGAAATAATACTTATTTTCGACATTATTTAGTTTGTAGAAATTTTCCTACCCTGCTAGCATGTTATCGTTTCTTTCTCGAATTGGTTCCGAAGGCGAAGATATTCCATTGTTCTGATTTACTAAGCTGTGATTCGTTCAAAATGTTACGGCTTACATCTTTTTCGGAAAACGTGTATGATGACTATAGTGTCTACTAGCGTATGCACAGTAGACACAAAAATCAACATACACTTTTTTCTTTATCATGGTATGTGGTTTATCGATTTTTCAGTATTCATTTTGCTACAGTTATGAACACTTATATCTTGATTTTAGAATAAAATACGTTGCAGTTGCCAATGAATTAGTAAAAATAAATGCTTCAGTAGGCTCTACGATCAATTAAGGTAGATAATTTGTTAGGAACTGGTTTGATACGGTTGGCGGCACGATAAACAAACGAGCTGTTAGGCAGATAATTCAGTGACAATGCCTCTGCATCCGGGATAACTTGGTTTCCAAGAGCATTTATACGGTACTAGGATTCGATCGACTACTTTTGTTGTCCACAGTGGCAATCAGTGGTAGCGACTTAGCACACAACATAGCTGAAAGACTAATAAAACAAGACGCTCATTGAGCGTTCACTCGTGCCCTGGTGCAATTGCGTTCTGAAATGAAGTTCATAATGAGAGACGCATGGGCACCAACATAAACAAGAGCGAACTATTTGACCCGTTTGAGCATATAATTACTTCAGTACGTGTATAGTGCTATTGAAGCCTTTGTAAGCTTAAATATCTTAAACAAAAACAAACGATGGAAGTTATCAGAACCATCTGATCCGATGCAACCTCAAGACGTACCGAATACGTCTGATTGGAGATGTTTATCTATGACTCACCGACAAACAGTCTCCCTCGTCACGCAACTGTCATTGTCATAACGTTTGGTATGGCCGGCCTGTGGACCAATATTCAGTATTCCGAGCTATAGACTAGCCTGCGGAGGAGGCTAACTTTCGGAACTTTACAGTATATCAGTAAAAACGTTAATAGCCCGACTTCACGCTACTAGAGCGTCTTGTTTCAATCTAAATATAGACGAGAATATATTTAGATTTTTGCCCCTTGACCTCAGGTGCTTCTCCTGATTGGTTTGTGCTTTGTAATCTTTCTTGTGGGTTTGCGAAGAAAGAGGTCGTCGTGTTGAGATGCGTGTTGATAAGTCTCGTGGTCTCGTTCCCAGTCCCACTCGATTGCAGATTCATGACTCTGATGAACAACAACAACAACAAAAATACCAACTGTAATTATAGACTCGGCCCGGCCTTAGGCCTGGGCCCGAGTAATAACATTGCCTTCCCCTCGATATGTCGCTTACTGAAGCGATCGTCAACAATAAATTAAGTAGATCTTGACATAATTCCAGCGAAGAATCGGATAAGTACGAGCGAAAAGGCTTCGAATCCAATCTAAGCACGATATATCACGAGTCACAAATGCCCAAATGAACGACGGGAACGTACGATATATGACGTCAGGGCAAAATTTACGTGATAATAAACACAAGTCGAGAATCGAGCTGGCATCTGAAACACAGGAAGCCCAACCTCAGATTAGTGTTGCTCGCAAGAAAACTATTTACTTAGAATAATAACAACATTTCTGACATGACCTAAGAAATTATTGCAATTCGATTGGATGAGAGGAGTGGTATTTCAGAGTAATAGTGGTATTTCAAGCTCTCAGGAGGCAACCATTGTTTGAGCACCAAGCGAACCAAAAGATGACATTCAAATCCAAGATGGCGGACAAACCCGACAGAGTTTTTCTCGCTAAAAAGCTGAAATATACCTAGAAACAAATCTCAAGAACAAAAAATTGAAAAAATGCATAAACATATTAACAAATCAGGAAAGTTTTCTTTGGCTGAGACTGCAAAAATCAGCGATAGACACCTCTTGTTTCTGTTTCCTTCATTTGTTATTTAATTTATGAACCTTTTTCTATGAAAATAATTTACTTGAGAGCATTTTCCATTAAACTGATCGAAATTGCAGTATTTTCTTAGGTCATGTTGAAATTTGTGACAATTTTGAAATATCCGGCATGAGTGATATTTATCCCAAATATCATGGCGTACAAAAACATGATATTACCAACACAAATAACAATAATAATAACAACAACAATAACAATAATATTATTATTATTTATTAATACAAATAATAACAACAATAATAACAACAACAATAACAACAGCGATAATAATAACAGTAATAACAACATTAATAACAACAAAAATAATAACAATAACAACAACAATGATAATAACAACAATGTTATAACAACAATAATAACAACAACAACAATAACAACAACAATAACATCAACAACAATAATAATAACAACAATAACAACAACAATAATAACAAAAGTATAACAACAACAATAATAACAACGACAACAATAACAACAACATCGATAATAATAACAATAATAATAACAACATTAATAACAACAACAACAAAAATAACAACAACAATAATAATAACAACAATCTTATAACAACAATAATAACAATAATAACAACAACAACAATAATGATAACAACAATAACAATAATGATAACAACAATAATAATAATAACAACAATAATAACAATAATAATAACAACAATAATAACAATAACAATAATAATAACAACAACAGTATAACAACAACAATGATAACAACAACAACAATAATAACAACAATAATAACAATAACAACAATAATAACAACAATAATAATAACAATAATAATAACAACAACAGTATAACAACAACAATGATAACAACTACAACAATAACAACAACAATAATAACAACAATAATAACAATAACAACAATAATAACAACAACAATAATAACAACAATAATAACAACAATAATAACAACAATAATAACAACAACAGTATAACAACAACAACAATAAAACAATAACAATAATAACAACAACAATAATAACAACAATATTAACAACAACAATATTATAACAACAATATTATAACAACAACAATAATAATAACAACAATAATAATAACAATAACAACAATAATAACAATAACAACAATAATAATAACAACAACAGTATAACAACAACAGTATAACAACAACAGTATAACAACAACAGTATAACAACAACAATGATAACAACAACAACAATAACAACAACAATAATAACAACAACAACAATAATAACAACAACAATAATAACAACAATAATAACAACAACAACAATAATAACAACAATAATAACAACAACAATAATGATACAACAATAATGATAACAACAATAATAATAATCACAACAATAACAACAACAATAATAATAATCACAACAATATTATAACAACAACAATGATAATAACAATAACAACAATAACAATGACAACAATATTATAACAACAATAATAACAACAATAACAATAGCAATATTATAACAACAATAACAACAACAACAATAACAACAACAATAATATCAACAACAATAATAATAATAACAACAATAACAACAACAATAATAACAAAAGTATAACGACAACAATAATAACAACAATAACAACAACAACAATAACAACAACAATAACAACAATAATAATAATAATAATATTAATAACAACAACAATAACAACAATAGCGATAATAATAACAATAACAACAACAATAATATCAACAACAATAATAATAACAACAATAACAACAACAATAATAACAAAAGTATAACGACAACAATAATAACAACAATAACAACAACAACAACAATAATAACAATAATAATAATAATATTAATAACAACAACAATAACAACAATAGCGATAATAATAACAATAATAATAACAACATTAATAACAATAACAACAAAAATAACAACAATAACAACAATAATAATAATAACAACAATCTTATAACAACAACAATAATAACAACAAGAATAACAAGAATAATAACAACAACAACAACAATAATAATAATAACAACAACAACAATAATAACAATAATAACAATAATAATAACAACAACAGTATAACAACAACAACAATAGCAGCAACAATTACGATAATAATAACAAAAATAATTACAACAATAATAATAACAACAATAATAACAACAACAACAATAATAACAATAACAACAATAATAATAACAACAACAGTATAACAACAACAACAATAGCAGCAACAATTACGATAATAATAACAAAAATAATTACAACAATAATAATAATAACAATAATAATAACAACAACAATAATGATAACAAAATTAACAACAACAATAATAACAACAACAATAATAATAACAAAAATAATGATAACAGCAATAAGTATAGGTAATCATACGATTTCGAGTTCAATTTGGGATTAATTCGCACGAGTGTGTTTTTCAAAGAGTTCAAATTGCACGAGACCGTAGGTCGAGTGCAATTTGAGCTCTTTGAAAAACACACGAGTGCGAATTATCCCAAATTGAACGAGAAATCGTATGATTACTTATTAATAATATGCAAAAATTTAGCGAAAATTAGACAGCAAAGGACACATGAAAACAAGCATTGTGAATAAACTATTATTATTATTATTATTATGCACGTAGCGAAGTACTCGTTTATTTGACATCAAATTAATCGACACTACAACACAACAACTATAGTACATAATGATTGTAGCAACAAACAGTAATAAGTACAAAGGCTGTTCATCGTTTTTAGAAAGTTGAAACGAGTACAAAACTCTGATTTTCTATACACGAAAGCTCAAAAGTTTGATCCTCAGACCTCAGTTTTTCTTGAGAGTTCATTCACGCACTCAGAGAGAAATTCGACTAAACTTACAGTAAATCACTGGATATCCTTGATTACTTGCCTGACCACTCAAACCAAAGTTGAATACTCAATAATTTGTAGAAGTTTGTAGTACCTTTTACGTACAAGAGCCAACAAAGTTCTTCATTTATCACGTACATGTAGTTTTCAGTTTTCCTTTCTAGAGAAGGCTCCCCCGTCAACTTTCATATCGAGTCTAAAAAATGGTGAAAATGTTGTTTTTGGTGCTTGTTAACTCCAGAATAACAGGCAGCGAGTCCTTCTTTCCATTCTTTCTGTCTTTTGTACTGCATAAAATTGATTTTTCAGTGATTTTGGTAGCGTTTTTCAACCCTTTTTCGGCAAAGATCCGCCATCTTGAAATTTTTAAATTTCTGTGAATTTTGTGTTGCCATGGAAACCACTGCAATGTGATTGGCTAAAATTATTTTCTATTGTTTATTAGCCAATCAAAAGCGAAATTTTGTTTGTAATTTGCACTGTGTTACACTCTTTTGCACTGTGTTACACTTTTTTGCACAGTGTTTAGAATAAATAGCAAAGCTCTCAGCCAATCAAAATCGAGTAATTTTTGCATCTATATTATTATAATATTAACAACAATAATAATATTAACAATAATAAAAATAACAACAATAATAATAACAACAATAGCAGCCACAACAATAACGATAATAATCATAAAGTGCTAGTGCATAACAATTTATATATCTCAATGCCGTTACATACACTTGTTTTCAGAAGGTTGACATATGTGAAATAGTAAAATGAAAAAAAAAAGGAATAAATATTCGTAGGACTTCGGAAAGAGAAGTGCATATGCCAAGTTTCTGCTATCATAAATAAATGGTAACAATCATTCCTTTTTTACATTTTAATATTTACTATTTCAAATAGGACGTTTCTGAAAACAGGTGTACATAATAATGAAATAATAATTTACCGAACTTATTTTCCAGTGCTCAGTTACACCAAACAGGGTTTGTATTTTCTTGGAATATCTGGAATGGAGTGTACCAGACTTTGCATTACATGGACGTTGAAGATCATCCACAAGGCAAGGGTTTCTCAAGATTAGAATCCAGCATAGAATCATCCAGGGGTTTGCGACAACACACCACCATTCCTGTTGGCTTTGCATCACAAGTTCGTGTGTTTTCAAATCACACAGTTTTTTCAGAGAAATCTTTAAAATACCTATTGCATCCTTTTTTGCCTATTGTTATGATACTGTAACAGATTTTCTGACATTCCAGCTATTATTTCGTTCAATATGTTTAATAGTTTTAAAATACTGTGAAAGGTCTTTGTACAAAACATTAAAAAAAGTCTGCAAATTTCCTTCCATTTCACAAAATTATACTGAAATAAATTGTTCATCACAATACTGGTGAAGTAATACAGGGAACTATTCATTATCCACCTTCAGCGTTCGACACTGAAAAGTCCACGAACAGTTAGCTCTACAGTGACCCCCTTTCCTCCAATACAAAGTTGTTTTTCAAACTGCTGCGCTCTGATCATTTGCTAAGTCTTTAACATTGGAGATGGGGGGAGGGGGTGTTCGCGATACTTTTGTCGGCCGCTGTCTGAGGACAGAAACCATATCTGGTCAATATCAGACAGCTAATTTGACGTGTTATCGTGACTCCGATAGGAACTGGAGAAGCGTTACACGTCACTACGGGTATAATGTGTTGTCACGTAGAAGCATCAAAATGACGTTGTTTCTAGAAGCGAAAAACTCTAAACTAATGACGTCTTTTTGCGAAATATATAATGAACGGAATTCTGTCGACCAGCGCTAGTATATAAATGCATACAGTAAACAGAGCGTCTTCAACAGTTGTCCGGCAGCGTGAAACGTATCCGATCTGGTGGGTACTTATGAGTAAATGACGAACAAAAAGGGCTCGTTAAATATGTTGATAGAAAGAAACAACTTGCTTTTCAATGTTATCGTTGTTTTGGCACACGTGCTGTTGCAAGCGATGTTATTTTTAGATCACTTAGCGGATGGTTGGCTTGGTTGACTATCTGTTGATTTAACCGTCAACCGTCCATTAATAACCAACCACGCCCTATTTTCATTGTTTTACGTAGTGTTTTAAACAGTCCGCGGGAAAACCTGCATTTTAGAAGCTGGAGCTGGCACTGGCATCTTCAAGGAATAGTAGGGCTGAAATTCAGGACCTGGCACAGGTTTTGAACTCAGAATTCAAGACTAGTCCCGGGTTTTGAATAAACCACTTCACGCTGTCGTCCGCCATTTTGAATTGGGACAAACGCAGCAAAATTTATAGAAAACTGGATCACTTTGATTTTCCGTAACTCCGCTCGATTTCTTTCATTTTATTTATTACCTAAAATATGATGGGTATTGGAAGGCTACAAATCGAGAATTTTTTGTTTTGTTTTCAAAATAAAACGTTCGGCACGTGAATATGCAAATTAGCTCAAAATTTTAAGATCTATTCGTGAAAAGAAGATTGTCTTAACTACTTTTTACGAGTCAATGATTGACTCGTAAAAAGTAGTTAAAACACCTACATTGGTTTTATTTTCAGTCCGACAACTGGCATGGATGCCTGCTAATTATCTAAGTTTAAATTTTGAAAATCCAACAAAATCGAGCGGAGTTATATACTAATTATCTAAGTTTAAATTTTGAAAATCCAACAAAATCGAGCGGAGTTATATACTAATTATCTAAGTTTAAATTTTGAAAATCCAACAAAATTGAGAGGAGTTACAGCAAGTCAAAGTGATCCAGATTTCTATAAATTTTGCCGCGTATGTCCCTATTTAAAATGGCGGACGACAGCGTGAAGTGGCTTATTCGTACATGATGAAATACCTCGTCCTATATAGATTCCTCGGTCATCTAAATGTGGGTATTAGACTTCTAAAACTCATTAATAATTTATGAGCAATTGGTCCAATCAGGGTTGTCCAATCGGTCACATGCATGGGTCTTTATAGCCCGATAAATCGCTGATTAATAAAACATCAGTGTCTATGTGATATTTATCAAACGAGCTGAGAGGCCGTGTTGTATCGGTGGAAATAGACCAGTACGAGCCGAAGGCGAGTATCTATATACCCGATACAACATGGCATCGAGTTTTATAAATGACTTTTAAAATCCAACATTCATTTAAAGTGATAATTAATAATTTTCGATGGAAAACGTTAAAGAAAATCACAAATTTGTAGGTAAGAGACGACTGTTACACTGAACACCACAACTCGTCCCACATTTGAAGGACATATTGTAGGTGTCAGTAGGAACCTAGTAATATGATTCCAAAAATGCCTATGTGAAGGTCAGTGATGCGATACTAAATCTGAGACCTTTGCATACAGGCCTGTGTTTCGGGTAGTCAGTTCTAGAACTGACATATATGTCAGTGTCCTGAAAGATTGCTCCTTGGTCACACTTTCGGACCGTTGTTCGAATGTGGGATCTTTTTGAGAGTATTAGTAGTATCGGTGCGCATGTATGAGGCGTTAGAAGCAACACGATACTGCTGTGTTTGTGTTTACCTTGCTTTTTTTTACTGAAATCATCCGGCGAAAATGTAATATTTTGGAAGATCGTTTTCGAAGCTGTTCAATAAACTCGCAGATCGTATTTTATCGGGTCTAAAACCACTCGGCTTCACCTTGTAGTTTTAAACCCGATAAAACACGGTCTCTCGTTCTATAAACTTCACTTATCGAATTCATGAATAATTAATGAGGGAAATACAATAGAAATCATAAGCGTAGCAGACATTAGCCTGCGTAGCTCGGCGGTCTGGAAGGGGAAGGGGAAGGGGGAGGGGGAGGGGGAAAAAGAAGGAGGAGAGGGGGTTGGGGAGGAGAAGGGGAAGGGAGAGGGGATTGGGGAGGAGGAGGAGGAAACAACGCCTGCCCGAAGACTATGGGTTTTTGAATACCGCCTTTTTGCTAATCCAATTAAAATAACCAATCATACGATTTGACCTTTGGCTTACAGCGTGTTTTTAAAACACCTCGCGCCGCGTGTTTGTAGCTGTCAAAACATTCGGCAGTACGGTACCGTACGAAACTCACATGGAGACTACGCCAAAGAAACCCGTTAAAAAAGGGAGAAAATGTCAAACCGAAACTTGTAACGATTTTTGTAGATTTTGTTCGTGCTCATTTAAAGTGAAATTCGGCAACATAGACAAAACGTCTTACATTTCTTCTGAAAATATTTTCAAGTTGTCGGAGCGAAATGGATGCCAGGCAAAGGCAACTTTAGCAGAATTATGTGCTTCGTTGGGGCTTAACCTACAGAGTTCTCCTGACTTTTCCAGTCGAGTTTGCAAGCCATGTGCAAGGAAGATAAAAACAGGATGTGAATACTTCCATTTCATAAAAACTGTACTACATAATGAAAACGGCGGCAAACTGAATAATCCAACTCCAACAAGTCCCGAACGCTTCAAACGAACACTGCCGACATCTATTTCTTCTCCCGAGAGAAGTCCTCAGGTAAAGAAATCAATAAAGCCAGCTATTAGAGCATTGTCTCAGAGCAGGGCAAAGAAATCGTTGGGATTCAAAGGAAAACTCGAGGACATTGTTTTAAATGAGTTGAATATTGAAGAATTGATCGACAAATCCACAACTCAGTTAAAGGTGTTGGTTGTTCATCCAAGTGGTCGTGTCGAAACAAATAGTAGCTTCCATGAAGTTACTAAATCACTTATCATTAATCTCACTCATGGGAACTGGAAGACTGTAGCAAACGCAGTCTTTAAACACCCAAGTCTACGTAATGAATTGCAAGAATCCCTGACGAAGGTTGTAACTGGAGAGTTTAAAGAGTACTGTTCTGATGCCACAGATTCAATTCTAAAAAAAAGCGATCCTGTTGAATTAGCAGCCTTCTCAAACAAGCTCCTAGTCAGTCACGAGGCAGAGGTGATGTGTCCATTCTGGATGTCATGCCTTCGCGGTGCATGTGATTTTTCATCCAATGACGACAACTTCAAAGCGATCAATGCTATGGCAATGAGTACCTCGATTGCTGCTAGATGTAGAAGTCATAAAATGTCTGCTGTAGCTTATCGTATTTCTACTATACTATTCCATAGTGGCGTAAAATTCAATGACATTGAACGTTTACAAAAGCTGGGAATTTGTATGTCGCCAGATAGCATAGTTGGAATGGAAAAAAAAATGGGAGAGAACTGTGAGGCTAAGCTTGACATATGGAAGAAAGGAATTGAAAAAAATGCCCCTTCATTGCTGCTGCTCAATGAAGTCAAGGAAAAGCAAATTGGGTCGTATAACAATGACGATATGATATTAGATGTGGTTATCGATTTTTCAAAAGATCACATCCAAAGTTATAAGCACTACGAAGAAGGAATTTACATATATTGCAACGACCTTCTAAAAGACGCGAGTTCTGGCCTGAACATCACCGACGAAGAATTAGAAGTGGTTCTTTGTAAACTCTCTAAATTTCCCAGTTACAAGTATGTATATTTACACAATATTTAGTGTTTATTTATGGTAATATATTGGACTACCAATGGGGGGGGGAGTATTCCGAAGGTGGGGGGGGGGGGGGGTGGGGACGGGGGGAGTACTCCGAAGGGGGGGGGGGCATGCTCGTCGGAAATGTTGAAAAAGGCAACTAATACAGACAATAGTTTTGAATGGTTTCTACTTTTGTGTCATAACTTTATTTAGCGGACCCCTATTGGTGGTTCTTTTCTGACACCTAAGCAGGACCACACGACGAGCATCCCTACATACATACATAAACTTTAAATGGGAGAGAACTGTGAGGCTAAGCTTGACATATGGAATAAAGGAATTGAAAAAAATGCCCTGCCCTTTTGATATCAAAGTCCCCAGTCAGTCAGTAAGTCATCAGCTAATAACACTTTCTCCCTTTCTTTTCCCAATTATTCTGGATTTGATATTAGGTTAGTAGGTGATAACATTGACTTAGAAATCCATGCAAGAATCCAAAGTACAACTGATCACAATAGGTCAATACATTGGACACAAGAGTATGCTATCCGTGACAAGGTTTTAGGTACTAGCTTACCTACCCAAAGTCCCCAGAAACCAATGGCTGATGTACAGTTGACAGACCTACTGCCAGATTTAACAGTTCATGAAAACCTGACATTTTGCTGGGCAGTGTTGGTCAGCAGGGTGATTTGTAAATATTTAGATAAATTTCAACATCTAAAGGATGTTGTGGTCTTCCATATTGAGCATCCCTACTCTGAAGAAATGGCATCTAAATCAGAAACTGTAAGTTTTAAAGTCCTATTAATTTAACTGAGTAAATGTCCACTCAATTATTAGGTTGCACGTTACGTCATAGCCGCCATGTTGGATAACAATAACAAAGCATTCCTCATTAGCTTCTCTTGTTAGATCATCCAACGTGGTGGCTGTTTCATTGTTATTTGGATTTTGAGTCATGTGGTTGCAACCCAAGAATAGGGGTTTGACTGTATTTGATTGATAATCCCTGGGGTGTACTCTCCCATAATAATTATTTTTAAATATTTTAATGCATTTAACTCCTTTCAATTTATTAGTGTTGTCTTGGTATTGAGTTCTTAAACCCAAATGTTGCGGGTGAGATGGCACAACTTCTCTTATCCAATAATGAAAAATATGTCCCCAAATTTACTAATGCTGATGGTGATGTTCAAGTGATACATACAGTTCCACTTCATGGAGATCAACTCTTTGAAGAGAGGGCCAGATGTACAAAATGGACATTTAAAGATGGGGACTCTCCTAATGACAGACTGGAAGGATTGGACACAGAGTTTGCTGATTGGCATGCAAAATTTAATTTACTTATGGTACTTGGTATTTCAATTACATTGTAACAATGCATGTATATTATATGCAACTAACAGCAATGTGATGAGATGTTATCCTTTGCATGATGCAGTATGATTTGAAGCAACTTATGTCTTCCAATCCAAAACATTGATTTATTTTAGGTGGAACATGATACTTTTGTCAAAAGTTCATCGTCAGGAGAGATAGGAACATCACGTGCAAGCATGAACCGTACTGGCAAAATCAATGCATCTAAGGGAGTAAAAAGCCATTATAATGAGTACAAGGAGTTTCACCAATGTGAGGTAGAAGGCCATATATGTGCATCATTCATGGAAATGTCTGGAATGTCGAAAATGGAAGGTTGGAAGAAATAACGTTCTATATATACACTTGTTTGCAGAAACGTTGTAGTATACATTTATACAAATATCTGATGAGATACAAGATATCTAATGAGATGCAAAGTGCGAAACATCACTTATTTTCTTCTAATATACCAGAATCATCAATTTTAGATTAGTATCGCATCCATTTATTGCATCTCATTCGATATTTGTACAATACTACAACCTTTCTGCAATCGAGTGTATATATAAAATCAAATATTGATTACCGACAAGGTTTGTATTACTTCCCTTAAAGGGCAAGTTGCATGGGGAAAAAAAAAAAATTCTAAAAAAAATTTGTTTGGTATTATATAATAAAGGTCATATACTATAACTAAACTTATTTGCAAGAAAATCTATTTTAAAGAACGAATTTATTTTCTGAAGTTTCACTAATCAGAATTCGAATTTCCCGCTTGTGTGACGTCATGGGGGTCCAGTATCACCCTTATTGCTCTTTTCAGACTCACGTTAAGCCTCTATGATTTCTAAATCGTTTCCCAAATAAAGACTTTCGAGTGAACTCGGACTTGAAGACTCATCCGCCATGTTAACTTCAAGCCGGCTGCGTTCAGTGCGTTGGATTGACCCCCATGACGTCACTTCCGCTTCTTGCTGGTTTTCTCAATTTCCGTTTTTACGATGCTTTTTCGATTATTTCCAAAAGAGTATTCAAGTTATTATTTTAACTATTTATTAGTGAGACCAATTACTATCATTTAATATAATTTCCAGCTTTTTGACAACACTCATGCAACTTGCCCTTTAAAAGACAATAAATTGAGATAACTTTTTGACCATTTTAAAGTGACTAGTGTCTCAAAACTGTTTGGTTATTATGTTGCAGATCTCCCAAACTATGATATCCCAGACAATAGTGTACCTAAAGATGAACGTCGGAGATGGCTCATGGATTTGTGTGTGAAATACACACAAACGTATTTTCTGGAAAGTAGGGACATTCAACCGCTGGCCCAGCAAGTACAAGAACTTCATGATTCATTAAAACTGGGATTTATTTGTCGTTTGGATGGGTGTGACAAAAGTTATATACATCATTCTGCAAGGGTCAAGTAAGATTTAATAATTATTGATCACAAGTTTGTATTACAGTTTAACTAATAAAAGCATTGTGAATGCCTAAATTATGCATGTCTGGAATGTTTATTACATTTTCAGTGGTTTCACTCTCGCATGTGATTGTATGGTCACATGACATAATTTAGATTGTAGCCATAATTTCGATCCAGACAACTAAACAACAACATGTTCAACCTTCTTGTTTTTTGCATTTCTACATAATTTAGACATGAATTCACAGTTTTATTAGTTGAACTGTAATAAATAATGTACAGTATATAAGAATATTAGAGTATAGGAGTAATACATTTTGATAATAATATACCTTGCATTTTGAAGGCATGAAGTAACAAAACATCACCTATACTAGTGTTTGAAATATATTTAAATGGAAATGAAAGAGATGCATTTGGACACTATCATTGCCGGTCCTCATGTGGTCTAGTCTACTCAACCAAGGGTTCAAGAAACAGGTACATATGTATGCTGCCAAAAGATTAAAGGGCCGGACACACGCCACGGTGCAACATTGCACGCAACACGTATTGTTGCAGCGTGTGTCCACACCTTAATTCAATGTCTCTCAGCACAACAATTTTTAGCCCACCAGGTGAAACCTTTTTTATCAAAATAATAAGTACATGTATCTTAAATTTCAGTCATGAAACAATTGTGCATCAAGGAGTACAAATAGCTGAACAAAGCCCAGAAGAGAGCATAAAGAAGTCGGAAGATAGTGTCTTTAATTACCACAGATTAAAACTTGTGTTTGGTCTTGTTATATTTGAATTCAATGATGCAATCAAGGAAGGAGATGGAGACAGACTACATGACTTGTACAAATTTGTCCTTCTATTGTACAAAGCCAATGGCAAAACAAAATATTCTTATGTAGTTTTTCTTTACTTGGTTAAAATTGCAAACATATTGTCAGAGAGAGATGCTCATTGCCTTAAATGGAATAGGTTTTATAATAAGTATGGTACGAAAGGTGGGAATATTCCTTTAGACTTACGAATGGAACAATTGAATAAAATTGTCAAGACAATGTGGAGAGCACTTGGTGCTAATTTGAATGAACAGTCTGCAGAGAGAATTGCCAACACAGTAGAGCCTCTTGAACTTATTCTAGATGCCATTGACAAGGATTGTAGCTTGCAAAATACAAAAGGGTACAGATCCCCAGGAAAGCCAGAGACAGCAGTGCAGCAGATTACAAATGACTTAATGCAGATAGAAGCATTTAGGTTACAAGAAGGAAGAGATGGACACCCATCTTTTCCAGTATTTCAATCAAATCTCCTTAAAAAACTTGACTATAGGGACCTTCGTTCCTGGATGGTTAGGCTCATGGAAAATTGGGATTCGTGTTTCAATTATTGAGATTCCTGTCTAGATCGTTTTTTCATTTAGTTAGTTTTGTTACAATAAAGAACTTGATAAGAATTAAGTGTCAGCTTGTACCTGTAATCACAGGATATGTTTTTACAATCATCTTTTGGCACATGCACATACACATGTAATATGTATATGTATTTGTAAACCATGACTACATATTTTACATTTATCTAACTTCGTACTGTTCGTACATACTGGAATTCATGATGTAGTACAGTACATGTACTTGATTTAGACTCGCAGTCTAGCTGCAAAATATATACATTGTACAAAATACATATCAAAGAACTGGAATTGACATCAACTACATGTAATTAACTTAATGGATAATAATGTAAATATTACTGATTGATGTCAACTAAATGTACATAGTTTTCAAAAGTATTACTAACTTAGGGTGCGTTCGATTGACCGTATTCCAGAATAGGAATACACGAAATAAACATGTGGATGGTTTTATTTCAGCACATTTAAATTTCCAAACTGTATACATGTACTACAACAAGGAATCGTTTCATTTTACAGTGGACAGTAGCTGACAGTGATTTAGGGATGTTATTAATCCTATTCTGGGATAAGGTCAATCGAACGCACCCTAAATTGTACCTATATGTACATATGTATGTCTATAATAAATATTATGTTACTAAATAAAATCAATGTCTAGTGAATCTTCAAACACATCAGTGTACTCACTGGCCATGATATCCTCAAGTACTAAAAGCTTGCATTGTTGATCTTCATCTTGATTGTTTATCGAGAGATCAGTAAGAACAGATTCTTCAAAATCATCGAAGAATTCAGAAAGAACTTCTAGGATCTTTATGGCGTGGTTCTTTGAAAAAACTGGAACATAGGTCAGGATATCTTTAAGTGTAAATATCTTGTGGCAGTTATTAACCACATCTGATATCAGTTCTGATGAGAAGCCATGAGACGATGTACTTCCAAAGGCACTTATTCCTGTGTTTGAGGATAAACTTGTCTGCAGTTCTTTCAGTGATTCCTCCAGTGCTTTTTTCTCTGTTTCTGAGACAGTCCTGGATGGTACTTCTTTGGTTTCTACAACTTGTTTTCTTTCATAGGGCTTTGGCTGGTTACATATGTCATGGTCACACTCACATGTTGATGAACAGTAGTCACAGCATTCATGACCAGGTAGCTTTGGACTTATTTCTTGGTCTAAACTTGAATATGCTGCCACACGACGACAACCAGTACTTTTCAAAAACATTCTCATGTCATCGTCACAATGTGTGATTTGCTGACCATAGTAGCTGAGAATGACATAAGAATTTGTTCCATCCCTTCCTGCCCGTCCAGCTTCTTGATGGAAGTCCAAAATGCTTCGTGGTGGCCCATACATAACAACATATCTGACGTCAGGGAAATTGACACCCATACTTAAGGCAGTGGTTGCGACAGCAATTCTTTTTGTGCCATTTGATTTGAAAGAATTTAAAACTCTTTCTTTGTACTTTGGTAGAGTTGATGAATGATAAATCCCAACAATACAGTGTTCCATTTCTTTAGATGATGTTGGATAGAATGCTAGTTTGTTCAATTTCAACATCATGTAGTTCACCACACTCCCTATGGCATATAGGGTACTACAGAAAATTATGATGATCTTGGGAATTTCTAGTCCCTTTTCTTTCACAAGTTCTATTATCCAATCAAGCTCCTCCAACATTGTTTCCTTGGAAACTTTTTCAACTACAAACTTTAGATTTTGTCTGTTAGGACTTACAAACAATCGGGTGTAATTTCTCATGTTGAGGTCACTTGCAACTACTCTTTCAGTGTCTCCATCTGCTGTGCCAGTGAGTGCTAGAAATGGTGTACCTGGTTGGATGAAATAACAATATTATTATTAGCTAGCTGAGTGTATAAAAATCCAAAATTAAGCTTAAGCTTACATGTAAGAAAATCATTTAGTTCAATATACTTAAGAGAGTAGAATTCCTTACCTGGCTTACACATAGAACGTAAGATGGAAAGCTTCCCATAGGCACTCCTAAAAGCTTGAGTGTGCTTGTTTCCTTGTGTTTTCCTGAAAATTTAAACTAATATCAGTTACACAAGGTCGAAGGAATGTTTACCCTGCGATTGCGAATCGAAAGGCAGTCGCTCTCTTTCTATTGAAGAGACAAAGTGTTCATGTAAAGTTTAGAGCTAACTTTTTTTACCTTTTCCCAGTCCAAGTTTCCATCGTATGGCACTCATCTACGACAACCGCAGAAACGCTTCGATGTAGAGCACTGTGGTCGTTTTTTAGGGAGTCGAGAAAACGCTGCTCGATTGCTTTCTCAGCTATCGAGTATATGAACTCTGGAGGAGAACTGATTATCCCATCGATATTTTCGCTGCAGAGTTCAACTGCAGAACAGTTCATAGATTGTATCTCTGCAATCTGGTCAATTATTATACTCTGCAAGGGAGAAATCACAACGACTGTGCATGAATGTGTATGTATCGTCCTGTTGCTGTTCCAAGTACTTTCTTGCCAGTAGAAAGACTATAAATATGATGCTTTTACCAAAGCCCGTGGGCAAAATTGCCAAAACATCTTCTCCTCGTAGCAAATCTTCGACAGCCTGCCTTTGCTCTTGTTTTAAAGTGAAATCTCTGTTAGAATTCTTTAAAAATTCTAAGGCTTTTTCAATACACGCGTCCGCCGCTATCTTTTCTCGTAATCGTGAAAACTCGAATAATATTATAAGTGTTGTTTGACACCCGTACACGTTGACAGACACGTCACTTTTTAGCCAATCAGTATTTCCCGTTCTCCAGCGGACGGGCAATTCAAAAACCCATAGTCTTCGGGCAGGCGGTGTTTCCTCCTCCTCCTCCCCAATCCCCTCTCCCTTCCCCTTCTCCTCCCCAACCCCCTCTCCTCCTTCTTTTTCCCCCTCCCCCTCCCCCCTTCCCCTTCCCCTTCCAGACCGCCGAGCTACGCAGGCTAAGCAGACATCTGAAAATCGGCAAGAGATTCGTCCTCATTTGCATTCAACTTTAACTTGGATTTTCTTGGCCAAACTGTTTCCTATCATCAAAATTATAGTAAAACATCCACTTATACATCGTTGGATTCGATAAGTAATATACAATATGAGCGGCCGATCTGTATGGGATTTACAAACTCGAGCCTACAGATCGGACGCGAATATTGTATATAGTACTTATCAAATTCATGAATAATTAATGAGGGAAATACAATAGAAATCATAAGGGTAGCAGACATTTGTAAATCGGATACAGAATCGTCCTCATTTGCATTCAACTTTAACTTGGTCTAACTTGGATTTTCTTGGCCAAACTGTTTCCTATCATCCAAATTACAGTTATCGAATTCATGAATAATTAATGAGGGAAATACAATAGAAATCATAAGCGTAGCAGACATCTGTAAATCGGCAAGAGATTCGTTCTCATTGGCATTCAACTTTAACTTGGATTTTCTCGGCCAAACTGTTTCCTATCATCCAAATTATAGTAAAACATCCACTTATACATCGTTGGATTCGCGTCCGATCGCCTACGGCTCGAGTTTGTAAATCCCATACAGATCGGCCGTTCATATTGTATATAGTACTTAAACATCCACTTATACGTCGTTGGATTCGATAAGTCAGATACTTCCGGCGAGAGTTTGTAAATCCCATACAGATCGGACGCGAATATTGTATCTATTACATAAAGGTCCATGCACCTGACCAAATGGACAGAACTATTGGCCTAATGGCTCATGAATTATTTTAATTATTCATTAAAATGAGTTTTAGAAATAACTTATAAAGACTGATTGCCTTTAACACAGGTCATACAAAGGTCTCATATATTTACTCGTATCATTGACCTTTGCATAGCACCAACAGCAAAATACGATTATCCTTACGGCTTCCTACTTACGAATACAAAACCTCTCTCCAATGTGGGATGAGTTGTCATTTATAAAACTCGAGTCCATGTTTTCCTTTTTATCGGCCATATAGATGCCTTTTTTATTTAAGCATTAATACACGCTTGCCGTGTCTTTGTTAACGTTCTCTGTTAAAAACACGCGGGATATGTTGGGAGAACAAAGAAAATGTTGGAAATCACGAGCCGTAGACACGACAAGCGTGTATTAATGCTTTTATAAAATAACTACAAGGATTTCTTTCTTAAAACATCCTTTATTTACGCGAATTTTTATTGATCAAATTTGCAATTCTCCCGAAAAGCGTCAGGAATCGCCCATCCAATCAAATCTCACGAAAGAAATCAGAATGGCAAGCGACTCAAACTTAGCTTTCTGAAATATTTGACAACTAGATGAATGGAGCACGAAGTCAGGTAGCCAAATATCCACAGTTTTTGTCGTATTTTTGAATCTTTTTGTCACTTTTCTCGACAAGAATGTATAAACGATGGCCGTTTTTGAGATATTTGAAAATATTTTTTTCTCTTTGACATATTTTACTAGATATATGAATATTCATGTAACATGTTTTCTTGTCAATTTTTGGCTACAAGAATCGCTCTGTTTTGTGAGTATAAACACGGCTATCTTTTCGTTAACTTGAGAAAATATTTGTAGCTATAGAACTCACAGAACGGTTAGTATGTGATTGAGAAAACTGAGCAGTTAGATTAGTTTTCTTCGTTATTGTGGACAAAAATAATTGTACGATTCGTCGAGTTTCTTGGTGTGTTTGAAGCTCAATTATTCGGCAAATTTTCGGTTTACAATCAGCAAAATCACATCTAAATAGAACTTGAACTGTGCTCTTATATCACATAGCTTTTTAGCCAATCAGAGCGCGCGTTATATATATATTATTTTATAAATAATACATTACATAGTAATAATATTCCGAATAACAGGAGGGAATTTTGTGTGCGCATGCGTCGCCACATAGTCAGATGGATACAAGAAGTAGACAAGACAAGTTGTTTGGTTCTAATGTTTACAGTTTTTGCTGACGTATTACGAGAATTTTATCCACTGAACACAAAAAAATGAATTCTTAATGATATATTTGGGCCTTTTAAAACACGTTGACGCACTATAAAAGGGCATGCTACGCCCTCAATTTTTGAATAATAATGAGTTTGAATATGGCGGACAATGGTTGTACATGGCTGAACAACGGGGTAAAATGATTATCTTAATAAAATCACATTTCAACAGCAAAGTCAATGAAGAAATTGTAATTTTACGTCTAAAACAGTTATAATAGAAGAACGTGTCGATATGTTTCGTATTCGGTAGTTATCTATACGATTTTCATTGGCACCTGCACGCGTACGAAGAATGTTTTGAATTTCGCGCGCCATGTATCACAACAATCAACATCCGTACTTCTTATCCAGGCCTACAAATTCATGAGCCGAAATCCTCTTTGCCTGTAATAAGCATTTCCAAGCATAAAACTATGTTCGGTCATTTCTACATAAAGCGACAAGAGTATTGTTTTCATTACACAAGTTACGTTCGCCTTTGTCGTCGTTCGTCTTGTTATGGTGTCGTCGTTCGCGAAGGTGTCTTGTAATGAGGTAAAAGTGTCGAGCATCTGTACATCTCTGTACTTTTATGGTAAAGGCCGGTAAGGTTTCGAAACCTATGCCTTGAGTATATTTAATTCGCAAATGACATTTACATGTCTTGGCGGGTAAATTTTAGGATAACCTACGAAAGAAACGATAAGCATAATAATACTAGAGCCGTGCGACTTCAAAACGGCTAACGGTTCAAGTTCAAACGGTATCATAATTTTGACCAAAGTGAAAAGTGATAGTGAATTGTACAACAAAAAGTATCCATGTGCGTTTTTAGCACTTATTTCCACAGTTTTCTTGTTCATTTGATTGATTTATAAAACTTGAAGTTCTTGACATCCTCTCCCTATGACGTCTTGGTAGATTTGATTGAGAGATCCAACGAACTTACCTTAGGTACCTCTCCTTTTATAGTGCGTCCTCGTGTTTAAAGTTGTTTTATTTATCGAAATGTTAGAGTATTATGCCTTTATTTGGTATCAAATTCCTGTTCTTTTGCTGTGCTAAATACTCTATTTTGGACAACATGGCGGCCAGTACCCTGCGAGCAGAGTCTTCTTTTATCCTCCTCTCCGAGAGAGAGAAGGAAGAAGACTCTGCCGAAGTCGTGTAGATCCTTTGTATTCCACTATCCAAGAATCTGGATAATGAGATTCATAATTTCAGGTTTGATTCCGGTTTAAACTGTTTTTTAATGCGCACGGTTGAATTAACGTGTTAAACCGATGGCCAAATCTGCGCCCACAATCATAGTATAATGGCGGCTAAAGTTCGTTATGTTATTACAAACGTTTTTGACAAGCTTTTCCCTTCCAAATCGTTCACGACACATCAACATCGAGCAAGCACATACTATAATTTATTACTGGTAGGGATACCTTTGTTTCTTTGCCCACTGACATGTTTATCAACTCGCTAAACCGTTAGAAGTCCGGAACCGGAAACAATATTTGAATCCGAGTGGGCGTGGAAATGCATTTGTCTCTAAGCAACCGTCACGCATGCTCAAATAAGAACGTACACGACTTCGGCCGTCTTCTTCTTACTTCTCTCTCCCGTTGATTAACTCTTGGTGGAACGTGGTACTCTGAGTCCCATCTCCCTCCACGATGTTATATTTTCTGCTACGATCTTCCCGTTCCTTCCCTCGGTAGCCGTTGTTTGTGCTTTCGCGCGTGCTCGCAACGTTGCTAGCGTCATCAATTGCGTTCGGTTTTGTCTGTTATTTATTTTTTATTTTCTTGTTATCTTCCCTCACTCTATACGTTCTATTCCTTGTCCATGGTCATTCTGTATACGCTGTCCACCACCACCTCCCCACCCTCTCCTCCCTACTTCGCCGCCGTCCCCTCCCCTCAACCTATTTGTATACCTTCCTTTATTTATTCACCATTTAATTTTGTATACAGTGTGTTGCCCTAAATCCGGCCGCTTTTTGCATTAATCGCTGTATCTTTCTTTAGGAAAATAGTAGCGGTCTAAAAATCAGTCAAAGGCTAGATTTCTCTTTCACCTACCTTGTCACAAATTGACATTTGTTTCACTTCAACATTGAGCTTGTTATATTCAAAAATATTGATCCAGGTAGATGCCCTAAGTTCGGCCAGGTTGCCCTAAATTCCGGCCATAAATAAGCAGGAATTGCTCGGTAAGTTTTACATTATCTTCCATCGTTTTAACTAATTGTTTTCCGAATTGCTATAATAAAGGACTTTTTAAGTCATTCTACATGAAAAGATTGTAAAGATAAATTTTAAAAAGACCGAAAAAAGACCCTCCTCTACTTCATTGGGAACCGCACCCGCAATGACATCTGGGGTGCTTACCATTTACCCGGACAAACTGGAAATTCCGCTTTGAAAATCAAATTGTATGTGTATTTACGATCGGAAAGTTAGAATTCCGGAAAACTCGGGCCACTTTTCCCGCTCTGTTTTGTATGTGATTTGTGGCCGGATTTAGGCATACCTACCAAAATATGCACGTAATTTCACCTGACCTGAACTTCCGTTTATTTAAGCCGTTCATGTTTATTTTTCTTTGTGTCCAAAGCTACTGATTAGCGTCGTATTTCTGCCAAATATAATCTGTTTACGCTCCATAACTTACGAGGAAATGTTTAAAGACTTTGCCCGCATGACTTAAGATGCACGAAAACATGAAAATTACTGAAGCGATTGCTTTACCTACTTTCAAAACACATTTGAATTCCTGCCTAAAAAGCGGTCAGGAATCCCACAACAGCAGTTAATAAACCTAAACTCATCAATAATTCATACGATTGCCTTGTTTGTCATTTTTTGAAATATACGAGAAATCACAGCGCTTTAAAGTTAAAATGGCCGGAATAGGGTACGGCCGGTATTTAGGGCAACACACTGTACCAAATATTTATATTTTCACTGTATTTTCATATTTTCATTTCCTTTCTTCATTCACCTTTTTTTTATATCTTTTTCTTTTAATTTATGTACCCTTTATTTATCTATTTATTTATTTATCTTTATTTTTTATCTTTATTTTTTATTATTTATTATTATTTTTTATTATTTTTTTAAATTAAATCATAATTTTTATTTTTATTTTTTTCTTTCTTTATATTTTTCTGTTTATTTAATTTTTATTTAATTTTTTATGTTTACTTTCTTTTTCCCTCTTCTCCTTCTTACAATATGTATGTATTGAATTGCATTTGCCACCCATAAAAACCGCCCATAAAAACTGTCATCTTTTTTATCCTCACATACAACCACTGCTGTCTCCATTTTTCCATATGTATGGGTTGAATTGCATTTGCCTATTTTAAAAACTAAAATTCTTTACCCTTTATCTATTTATTTATCTATTTATTTATTCATTCATTTATTCATTCATTTATTAATTTCAATTTCTATTTTAATTTTTTAATTTTTTAATTTTTCAAATTTTTTTTTTTTTTTTGATAATTTTTTTTTTTTTTTTTTTCTTATATAAATATTTTTTATTAATATATATTTTTTAATAATAATTTATTTTTTATTTAATTTAATTTACAGTGTGGATACTCGAACCGTGAACACTTCGAGTTTTTTTCGAGCTTTTTTTTTCGAACTTTCTATTGCCTCATAGCCTCTCAAATGGAGCATTGAGTTGAAATACACTTAGTGATCAAAATAAATCATTTTTCTGATCAATTTGCTCAATGGATAATTTATCTTTATGTGTTAGAAAAAAACCTAAGTGTTCACGGTTCGAGTATCCACACTGTAATTTGTTTTACCTTTTAATTTAATTAAATTTTAATTTTTACTTTCTTCTTCCCTCTTCTCCTTCTTTCAATGGATTGTATGGATTGCATTGCATTTGCCGCTCATTAAAATCATCCTTTTTAATCCTCACATACAGCCACTGCTCTCTCTTCCTTTCCATATGTATGGGTTAAATTGCATTTGCCTACTCTAAAAAAACTGACATGGAGTAAACAGTTTGTCTACGTTGCAAGCTCAGTCGCGAAGAAGATTCAAGGGAAAGTAAATACATTTTAGCTTCCATCAACAAACACTTCATCAACTTAATAATAAACGAAGGTAAACTTATGTATGATGTCTGGAATACTGAATTATCCCAATCTTCAAAGTTAGTTATCTCGAAATTGAGACGAAGTCTCGACAATTTCAACTACATAATTCATTAAAGTAATGTTTCCTGTTTTCAAAAATGCCAGTACTTTATCTTGAAAAATTCGCTCGGTCGGCCAACAAGCAAACCACAGTGATAAAGTGACATTTTCTCTAAAAAAATCCCGAATAAAACGTGTTTTAGCCCGAGTAAATGCACCATCGCTCCCCACCCTCCCCAACTGAGTCGGAATCAGTTGTCCGATATTGTGACGTCGTCACAAACAGTGGTTCACATAATTGCACGTGAAGCAGAGTTGTGCAGAACGGAGGGAGCGTGAGAGAGTGTGGAGTGGAGTATTAAGTACAGTTGTTCATCAAACGGAAACAAGAATCATATTCACGGAACTAAGGGCGGACCATTTGATCGTTGATGGGGTTAAATCCCAAAATAAATATCGAGCAAGCACTTCCACCTTTAAAAAAATATCGTGCAAGAACAAATGCATCAAAAAAAATATCGTGCATTATTGTGACACCAACTTCAGCTTTTTTTAATTTTGGTAGACCTAATTTGAGTGTAATACCTGTGTACTCTGCACGGGACAGGTCTTGAATTTCAAATTCAAAACCTAGCATTGTAGCCCAAGGGGCGTAGCGTGCATTATGCACGTATACACACGTGCGTACAATTTAAAATAATTAAAATATATATATTTAAAAAAATGAAATCTAAGACAAAATCGTAAGAGCTGACTAGCTTTGAAATTATGAAATCCGGGAAATGGCACTTCAGGGAGTGTGTATATCAGTGTATAATATTATTGTAGTTAGAAGCAGCCCCTGAACAGTCTCTCAAACAAAATAAACTACAAAATAAACTGAGTGATCAGCATTTTACTATAACCTTTACATAAATCCCCCCAAAAAAATGAGTGATAAATACTATGTATTTATGTAGCGAGAGTCCGCTGCAAAACGAAGAAAATGGTATTTCCAAGGCTCTAGATTTCAAAATTTCCAGGGGGAGTATGCCCCCTTACACCCCTAGAAGCGCGCGGCTTCGGCACTGGTTTCTCTGTGCGTATATTAGAAAAAAAGCATGCTCCGCCTCTGAAAAGTATTGCAACGCGAGCATTGAATACTTGATAATTATATATTTAACTAAAAGAAAATGACTCTCCGTGCTTCTATACAAAATTAATGCACGCTGAGGTCTTGAAACTGCTGGTAGTGGATGCACGAGCGGAACGCGAGTGCATTCAGCAGCTTTCAAGACCTCAGGTGAAGTGCATTATTTTTGTATAGAAGCAAGGAGAGTCATCTTCTATTCGCTTTATAATATAAAACTAGTTTTAAACAGGTTTTCTGCTTTGTTTTCGCTGCTCCGTACTTCTATAACATAACAATGCACGCTCAACAACCAATCAAATCGCGCGTTCTTGGGAAGTACACATAGTTTATATTATAATAGCTTATACTCCCTAGGATTTTTCTGTTTCAGTGGAAATTTCACCATTCATTGATTGATGTCATGTAAATTTAATAAATCATGATGTAAGTAGAACAACAGACTGTACAAATAATTAAATTAAACAACAAAGGTAATTTATTATACAATTTTCAATATTTTCAATTTGGCAACTGAATAGATATTGGCAAACAAAAATAAATTTGGTTAAAAAAAATATCGTGCAATGGCCTAAGGCAGTGAAAAAATATCGTGCAACATGAAAAGGTGAAAAAAAAATATCGACCATACTTTAAATCGCCCCCATCCCCCATCAAAAATCAAATGGTCCGCCCCTAAGAAGTTCGTTTACTAGTAATTGCAAGTCTACAAGAGTTTAAGCTTATAAAATACAACATCAGTCAACGAGGGTATATGGATGGGGGTTAACTGACAATTGGCCTAAAATTTAGTAGTTAATTGACAAATGACCCAGAAATTAGTAGTTTACTGACAATTGAAAAATATAACAGTTAACTGCCGGACAGTTTATTATTTTAGTTTAAAACTGTTGTTGCCATCGTTCTTAAAATTGATCATCATTTACTAAACAGGATCTAAAGGCTTCTTTAGACTTTGTATTCAATGTCATGCACGTTATCTAAGGTCATCTAAGCTTGTAATCTTGTAAGACCTGGTGGAATATTGACACATTTTTGAATCGATTATTAAATGTATTGTCAAAGTTATTTTGAGCTTTTATAGAATTAGTGATGAAGGGTCCACGTTCGAGCGTCACAGAGGTCGCGTCCCCATCGAATTTGCGAAGCAAAACTCGATGGAGAACGCGCACAAACACTAATCGAGTTCATGGGCATCAAAGAACAAGTCAATAAATATGGACTCGGTTCATTCGAGTTAAAACTGTTCATGCAGGCCTGACAAGAGTGAATGAGAATGCAAGGGAGCTGGAGTTGACCCATCCGATTGTCAATCTATTGGAAAGCAATACAAGCGAAATAAATAAAATAAAGCCACGTTCTTCCAGTTCTAGTTTGATAGGTGAGCAATAACTTACACAAAAGACTTCATATTCTTGGTACGTTTACTGAGTATTTAATACTAGATTTTTGGCAGGAGCCCATAAGTAGGAGCATCCATGCTACATATAGGGGCAACCCTAAAACGAGGAATCGCGGAAAGACGGAATGACGGAAAATCCTAAAACGCGGAATGACGGAAAATCACCCCAAATCCTAAAACGCGGAATGACAGAAAATCCTAAAACGCGAAATGACGGAAAATCACCCAAATCCTAAAACGCGGAATGACGGAAAATGCTAAAACGCGGAATGAAAAAATATATAAAAATAGAACAAAATATAAAAAATAAATACTTGTCACATGACTGATTCAAAATGAAATTCAATTTAATACCTCTATCTCATCGGACTCTCAAAACAACACCCATGTAGCAATGTTTCGAGATTTCTTAGTTCCAGATACAGTCAAAACCCCGTTAATACGGACAACAACGGCAACAGGAATAAGTGTCGGGTCCCTTATCTTTTTATAAGGCAAATACAATTTAACCCAAACATATGGAAAGAAAGAGAGAACAGTGGCTGTATGTGAAGGATAAAAAAGGATGAAAAATAGAAAGTAAAAAATAAATAAAATGAAATGAAATGTGGGTGGAGAGAAAGAAAATAGAAATAAGGGGTACAGGAAATTGGAATAAAAGATAAAGATTAATGAATGAAGAAAGGAAATAAAAAATATAAAAATAAAGTAAATATAAATATTTGGTATAGACAGGAGAGGGGAGGATTAAACGGTTCACGCAACATTTCTAGTTTCCTGTTGTACCATGCATGCATCAACAAACACGAAACAATGTTGGGAGTGAAGTTGCGCCCGTTTAAGCGAGGCCTGTGCAAACATAAACGCTTCAAACATGATTTTTTTCAGGTAATTTCCAGTAGTGTTATGCCCCATTTGGATTATTATATATATTGCTTCAAACATTGTTGATCAACAACAGCAAGCGTTGGGCCCAACAAATTTGCAGCAACAGTGATTAGTCAATTTCGTGTTCTAAAATAGTCAAATTTGTTCAAACGCCGTGACAGATTTTAATGCTACATGGATGCTCCTACTTATGGGCTCCTGCTTTTTGGTCAATAGTTAACTAGTAGAAGATGACTCTCCGTGCTTCTATACAAAAATAATGCACGCTGAGGTCTTGAAAGCTGCTAGTGGATGCACGAGCGGAAGCAGCCGTTTCAAGACCTCAGAAGTACATTATTTTTGTATAGAAGCACGGAGAGTCATCTTCTATTCGCTTTATAATATAAAACTAGTTTTAAACAGGCTTTCTGCTTTGTTTTCGCTGCTCCGTGCATTTATACAAAAATAATATGCACGCTCAGCAACCAATCAAATCGCGCGTTCTTGGGAGGTACACAATTATTATAAAGTCGTTTTAGTCGCACTGTTGAATAGTAAGATAAATTTAGTTGACGTCATCTAAAATAATAAAAGC
Organism: Actinostola sp. cb2023; assembly: GCA_033675265.1. Taxonomy (NCBI): domain Eukaryota; kingdom Metazoa; phylum Cnidaria; class Anthozoa; order Actiniaria; family Actinostolidae; genus Actinostola; species Actinostola sp. cb2023. The sequence goes on along the minus strand of JAUJYZ010000691.1, from coordinate 79,603 downwards.
GCGCCAAATCAAGGTTGCTAGACCGACTGGATGCTATCTAGATCGTTACAGCCAACTTGATTGTATTATTATTATTTTTAAGTACATGTCATCCAATCCAGAAAACAATATTAATTGGACCAATAAAGTGCCAATAATTGTCCAACAAAAAAAAACAAAGAGAAAATACGAACGAAAGTGGTCCAAGTGGGACAAATGTGACTGGAACAAAGAGAAAAAGGCGATATTTAATGGTTTTACATTTAATGAGTGATATTTAATGGTTTTATTACTTATTGTTTGATAATTAATTAAATTTAGACAAATTAGTAGTTATTAACTACTAATTTGTCTAACAAAAATTTAGTAGTTAACTGACAATCGCATACCCCCATCCATACCCTCGTCAACTGGAGGACGTGTATTATTATAAGGTAGGCAACTTTCAGGATTCCTGTGGTGAATCTCGAAACAAATCTGCTAAAATATGATACCAAATCTTGTGAAAACTCATCCCTAAATCCGTCCAGTTACTAAAATACCTTCAATCGATCATGTCAGCTCAATTGTTTGGTTGTACTTTGAAAAAAAACTTCAGCCTGGTCTGTCACCTTGTCGTGGTGGTGAAGCTCGCGCGCCTCAATGATTCGGAGAGCTATGCCGGCCGGGACTGCGGTCTCTGGTGGGTCCAACCATGCCGGATTGGTCAAAGAACAGCTAGAAACCTGACTAAAGACAGCCCTGGTCCTCCATGTTGGGGGTTGGACGTCAGGCCAATCACCTGGCACCGTAATAAAAGATATGATTACCGAAACCTTAAACAAGAATAGAGACACAGGAAACCTTGGAAGTGCTGTGGCATCTAGTATGACAACCCTGATTGAAAGCCAGTTGGAAGCTCAGGAGTTGAAGCGACCATTAGTAAATCCAAAAACCCAAATGAAGATCAGCAATTGGAATGTGAGAACTTTGTGTTGAGAAAGAGAGAGCAAAAGCTGGTTGGAAGTCCTGGGATGAAGTACGGTGCGCAGCCAGGAACAAGACTAAATGGAAGAATGATGTTGAGGCCTGATGCACCTCTTATAATCTCGTAGAAGATAGGCTACAGGTGACTTTGAAGGAAATGCTGGTTTTGGGTCCAAGGACGCAAAACAACAGGTTTCGTACTATGTGCCGAGAGTTAGGCTTCGACCAGCGCGGTCCTGGGGACGAAAATATGGAGCAAAAATCACCCGCGTACCCCTTCCCTTGTATACTTTTACGCACCTGATCAAATGGACAAATTAAACGCCACCTACCTACATACATGTAGGCAAAAAGTCGACTTCCGCTTTCATACATTTAAATATTCATCTCGTGTGAATTCTTTGACGCATATTATCATGACGCATGTAGGTTTTGCAAGACGGAATAATACAATATACTGTACAATAATTACAAGAAAGCTTGGGTTTCGTTTGTTATACTGAAATTATGAAGAAAGTACAAGGTGTTTTGTAATTTGTATAATTCAATACAAATACTTCGTTCGCCTTCCTAATTATTCGAAATGAATAACTCTTATTTGCGGGCTTATTTGGCTTATGACTTACTTCATAATTTCAGTATAACAAACAAACCCATGCTTTCTTGTAATTATTGTACAGTGTATTGTATATATTATTCCGTTTTGCAAAACTTGCATGCTTCTAAGCTAAATCTAAATATTTAATCTGCAAAGGTTGATCGGTACAGATATAAAATAATACAAATAATACAAATAATTATCATAAAATAACAATAAGAACAATAATAATAAATAAAATGAAAGAATGTCATGAATAACATACGTCAAAGAATTCACACGCGATGAATATTTAAATGTTATGAAAGGGTGGCGTTTGTCCATTTGATCAGGTGAGTAAACGTATACAAGGGAAGGGGTACGTACGCGGGTGATTTTTGCTCCACATTTTCGTCCCCAGGACTGCGCTTGTCGAAACCTAACTGTCTGCACATAGTACGAAAGCTATTTTTTGAGTCCTTAGACCCAAAACCAGCATTTTCTTCAAAGTACAACCTTTAGCATCCTCGGGAACCCAGGTATAAATTCTGTCGCTCGTTACTCGCTCCCAGAGAAATTCTTCTAATGAACCTTTAGCTGACTACCCTGCTAGCAGAGTTTTCTCTTTGGTCAATGGTTTTGTATTTATCTTTTGCTGTATAGGCTTTTGTTTCTGTTTCTTGATCGTCCGAGAGAAAACTCTGTCAAGATTCGCCACATTTCTCGTTGAGCATGCGCGACGGTTACGTCATAGGTTGCGTAGCGACGACAATGCACAGTTGACTAACGGTAATCAGCAAAGTCTTTTTATGCAATACTTTATTCCTAGATTTGTACATTCTTCTATTTGGTCAGCAATAATAAGTTCAGAGGATTTATATAACGATAGCTAGAGGATTTGCCAGTTGGGAAACGATTCAGTGTCCACTGACTGCGATCAGTTGTATTCGAACCGCCGTATAAACTGGTAAACATCCAAACACATTCCCACCTTGATTGCCAGTTCTTGATGTATTGACAGCCTCTCTAATATTCCTCTACGTGAAACAACAGCTCCATCGAAAATAACATTTCGAATCAGTCAGGACGTACGCCATATTTGTTTGGTAACGAAGGCTCAAAATTCTAACTAGCGGCAAATTCATTAGACTCTGCGTACGCATACCGTGGGCTCATTTATAGCCAGATGAAACATGTTTATTTTATGCGTGCGCCTGTAAACCGGTTTAAACCAGTTTCTATCATCCAAGAATTTGGAAGAAACCGTCGCGCATGCTCAACGAGAAATGTGGCGAATCCTGGCAGAGTTTTCTCTCGGACGATCAAGAAACAGAAGCAAAAGCCTATACAGCAAAAGATAAATACAAAACCATTGACCAAAGAGAAAACTCTGCTAGCAGGGTATTAGCTGACATGATCGATTGAAGGTATTTTTAGGAACTGGACGGATTTATGGATGAGTTTTCACAAGATTTGGTATATATTTTAGCAGATTTGTTTCTAGATTCACCTCAGGAATCCTGAAAGTTGCCTACCTTATAATAATAATATACGTTATCTGGTTGACTGATTCCGACTCAGTGGGGGAGGGTGGGGAACAATGGCGCATTTAATCGGGCTACAAATTTATTAAAACACGTTTTATTCGGTATTTTTTAGAGAAAATGTCATTTATCACTGTGGTTTGCATGTGGTCGGCCGATTTTCTACAATTTCGTCGTCAGCACCAGTAAGTAGAACGTGATTTAATCGTCAAAACATCAATTCTGGTATTCGTTTTATGGTAGGGCCTCTTCTGTCAGTGTTTCAATGTTCTTGTAATGTTCCCATCCGAGGTCATATTTTTAGATATTATGCTGAGATCGGTCAAAGTCGAACAATTTTATTGAAGTTTCAAAAAGAGACATTTTTTTGCATATTGCTTGAAATCCAGCCCAAATCTCCAAAAAAAATACCATTGAATAGAACTATGCACCATATGTTTTCAGTATATATTATAGACGTTATGCATAATGACGTAATGTGACTACAATTACCAGAATGCTTTGCGAATTTTCTTTTTTTTTCTAGATTATTCGCTCGTGAGGTAATTCATTCAATTGTAAATTACGTAATTCAGTTTTAGCTGCCAAGTAGTGTTTAATAAACAGTTTACTATTCAAAATCATTTGCATATATTATATTATGCATGCATCCTATTGTTATGATAATTCCTGTCTCCTGATTGGCCCACAACTAATTTAAATACACCCTGAATAAATTATCTACTGCACTTCGCAAGAAATCTTGCAAGACGACAAGTTGGGCTTCGCAACCCTCCCGACCCACCCTCTTAATCTGTGTTCGGTGATCGATGGCTTTATTTACTTCATCCTTGAGCGTCAGGTTCTTTTGCGCGGGAAAAAGTTATGAACCTATATGCAGCAGCGACAAAAACACCTGACGCCAAACGACACTTCGCGTCGTAGTAACTTACGAACCAGAGTGTTTGTCCCCATATCTAATTATCATAACAATGAAGAACAAACAATATAATACTATATGCAGCAGCGACAAAAGCACCTGACGCCAAACGACACTTCGCGTCGTAGTAACTTACGAACCGGAGTGTTTGTCCCCATATCTAATTATCATAACAATGAAGAACAAAGAATATAATACTATATGCAGCAGCGACAAAAACACCTGACGCCAAACGACACTTCGCGTCGTAGTAACTTACGAACCAGAGTGTTTGTCCCCATATCTAATTATCATAACAATGAAGAACAAACAATATAATACAATTCACTAAGACAAAGGGTACTAATTATCTCACAAAAGAAGATGCGCAAAGCATTCTGGTAGTTCTAGTCATATTACGTCATTATGCATTAGGTCTATTGAGATTGCTGGAAGAAATCGCCAGAACAGATAAAATTACAGTTTTTTTCTATGATAAGAACAAAAATATTTTCAGGTAAAGGTCTGGAAAGACATCTAAATTGTTTTCAAATTCGACGAAACATTGTAGAGGTATAGTAAATAAATATCACAAGACACTAGGACAGTTTCAAGACTGTTATTACAGTATTCACAGAAAAAATAATTTTAAAATATAATCCTCAAAATAGTTCAATATCAAACAAAAAACGAATTTTGTGAATACCCAGTGTGCAGTGAAAAGCAAGAATTATATTAACATTTGCCTATATTAAGCATTTTTTCGAACTCTGATGATCAAAATAGCCGTAAATAATAAAATATAACATTATTATTATTATTATTATTATTATGCAAACTTCCCTCCTGTTATTCCGAATAGGGTTACAACAAGGAGGAACTTAATCCTCATATCGAAGCTATAATATTCATGTGGTTTGGTACACGAGCTGATCTATGGCTTACGCTCAGAAGAACTTTATGGGTATTTTTTTATAGAACTTTAACTTTCCCTCCAATTGTATGTGTATATAATTGACATGCGTGTCTTTTTCAGGATGCCAATAAAGCAAACAATAGATTTGACTTTGTAATTTTCTTTTCATATGATAATGTCTTTGTTTATTTATTATTCATTATTCATAACCAACCAAAATATTAGAAAACATGGCCTTCGCTTCAACATCAGAAGAAAAAGAAATATCGCATGATGAGTATCTGTGTCCAATCTGTTTGGATGAGTTTACAGAGCCAAAAATATTACAGTGTTTTCATAATCTTTGCCGAAAGTGCATAGACGACCTTGCCAACTCAACTACAGAGAACCTGTTTATTCGCTGTCCGCTTTGTCGTTCCAAATGTAGAATTCCAAACGGAGGAGCGAAAAACTTACCACCGAATAGAGAATTGGAGAAATTGGTGAGAGAGGCTCCTGCAACTAGAGCCAAACAGGAGATCAAAGAAGCAGTAAACGATTGTAAAGAAGGATGTAAGATCATTAAAGACCTCTCAAAGCGAATCGACCGAGCGTTGAATCACGAAGGAAATAAAATAAAACATCGAATTCATGAAAGTTGTGAAAACATCGTCGATATGATACGACTGCAAGAAAAACAGCTCTTCAAGGATGTTGATATCTTGATAAGTAACCAACAAGAGGTCCATCCAGTAGCCGTTTTGAGCAAAAGGACTGAAGGTCTCATCAACGATGTTGAAGAAATACTAAAACAAAACGAAGCAAGGAGCTTACTCCAAGATAAAGATACTTTTATTCATCATTTGGGAGAAGCCAAATTGGCCGGATCAAAGTTACATCATATGTACGCAGAGATCCGTTTGAAAACATCTACAATGGAGTTTGAACGAAACCGACAAGTGATGCAATGCTTGAGTAGCTCCTTATTTGGGAATGTTAACTATCGAAACGAAGCAAGAAAGGTTTCAGCGTCGCAAACGATTATGAACAAAGGACTGACGTCTGGTTTGGAAATTTTAAAACCAGGAACTCGTTTTCGAAGTCTTACCATCCCGTCCTCTCTAGAACACAAGTTCCACCCTTTTGCAATCTCTGGAAGTTGTCAAGGGAAGGTTGCTGTCACAGATCAAGGATCTCACTCTATCCTTCTGTATAAAGAGAATGGTGAATTCTCTCAAAGGATAGGCTATCGAGGCCCTGATAATGGGCAGTTTCAATGTCCCACTGGAGTAACTTTTTTAAGTCCTCACATCGTTGCAGTAGCTGATGGCTGTCTTTTTGGCAATCCTTCGCGTCTGCAAGCATTTGATAGTTCGGGACGGTTTGTTCGCTGCCTTACCAAGTTATCAAATAATACGCATTGGTTTACGCATATCTCAGCTCTGAATAGCCAACAAATCATCATCACTTGCAGCAATATCGCGCTGTACTACGAGTCCTACGTCCAGGTTCTCAACACCGATGGTACCATCTTCCTGGCATTTGGCGCGACAGGGGAAGGTAAACTTACTTCTCCGATAAAAACCATCCATTTAAATGACGAGTACTTTGTCTCTGACTGTGACAAATCAACCAACCGCTGTATGATCAAGGTGTTTGATGACAAAGGTCGCTATCTAAGATCATTTGGAGAGTGTATGCTGAAGAGTGACATTGAAGACAACCCTTTCTATCCCCTGATCATCTTAGAGGATCCACACTGCAATTTGATTCTCGCATACAGTGGGCTTTTTAAGGTTATTCGTTGCTACAAACCCGATGGGAGTCTAGTGTCATATTATGGTACTATATCGGGTATTATTGATATGGTTCTCAGCAAAGACAGAAGATTGTTTGCAATATGTGATGGAAGCGCAGAGTTCCCTCATAGTGTCCAGATTCTTTTCCACACTTAACATAATCAGAGCTAAATTTTAAGCGATCCAGGCAACCGGAATCGGGGACACTCCAGTTTATGAGGTAATAGGTATTTTCGACGGGAGCTGATTTAGATTCATTCCGGGTCAATTTGAATTCCCCCATGATTAATGAGTATAAGAGTATTTCTGGGAACATTGTCAGTCAGGGTTTGTCATTACAGTAACGTGATGGTCTATCATGACTAACCTATGAAAGACCATCATAGCTAACTACCTATCTACATGAAGTTGGTGTAGGCAGTGAGGTGATGGTCTGTCATGACTA
>JAUJYZ010000691.1:0-70000 GCA_033675265.1 Actinostola sp. cb2023 | reverse complement strand
GTGAAACAGTGCGAGACACTCAAGCTAGTATGTTAAGGCTTGGGTCAGCTGCTATTATGGAACAAAACTTTGATTTTTTTGTTGTATTCCTAAAACGTGTCAAAATGACTTGAAATATGGACCATCAATAGAATTTGGGTAGATAAAGAGCCTTAACTCAAAACATTTGCATTAGGGGTGGTCACGTGAGCAGTTAGAGAGATAAAAGCAATACACAATTATTTTAAGCCGTTGGTGGCGAGTTCCAGTGATAAATTCTAGCTAGTACCTTACAGCTATTTCGTTGTAAGTGCTTTATAGATTGTCGTTCGGAATGGGTGACTTTCATTTCTTTTTAAGGAGATATGGGGTAAAACAGATCACGTGACCAGATAATCAAAATCATTTTTATTCAAATTTTTCTTTAAAAACAAACAAGAGCCACCCATGCCACATAGAACGACAATCTATAAAGCACTGGGAGAGAAATATATTAAGGTATTTGTTAGAATTTCCTACTTGAACTCGACAGCAACAAGCTATTTTTCTGTTTTCCAATGTAATGACGTCATAGGTCACGTGATCATAAAAAAACTTTGCACTAAAAAGTTAAGGACCCGAAATCCAATGTATGCACTAGTTTTCGTTTAAACGTTTGCTGAAACTCGTTGTGAAATTCTGTTCACCAGCCTCCCTCGATATAATTATTTCTAGTGCCATGCGCTTTATCGAAACCGGTCAGGCGCGCGAAAATTTAAAACATGGCGCGAGACGATAGAAGAAAACGTGCTCTTGCCGTTTTAATGATAGTAGAGGCCATGGAGGATGACGAAACTGAACCAGTTGTACAACAGTGAAAGCGTATTCACTGGTCACGATCGTGGATAGGAAGGAGAGCGACGAGGGGAGTTTATCATCAACTGATAAAAGAGTTAGAGCTCGAAGATGAAGTAGCCTACAGAGATTTCTTTCGTATGAATGGACAGAAATTCAGGTTTATTGTGGACAATGTAGGAGAATCTCTTTTTTTTCTTTTTCACCTATTTTTCTCTCGAGCTCTCTTGATCCAGCTTCGGAAAGCTCGTCTTCTTCGCTGTCGATATCGCTACTCTCTTCCATGTCGTCCGCCATTTTCAATTTGACTATCGTACACAGACCGCTGAGCGCCCTGAGTTAATTTATGGACTTTCCAACATTGCCGGGTTTCATATCGTAAGAGACTGGGTACGAACCCTAAATATTGTGATAATCAACACAAGACCCACATAGCCAGACTAGAGCACATCGAGTTAAGCAAAAACCCAAAGTTTGGTGTTAATCGGGTCAATATTGAACGACTTATGGCCATTCAAAAATGATAGAATTTACAAAGAAATGTATGGAGCAGCGGACAGTTATCCGGCAATCCTGAAACTATTTTGCTTCGAGTTTCACGAAAAAGTAGAACGAAGTTCTACTTTTCATGAAACTCTCTCGCAACGCAAATTAGAAAACGTTTCCTGAAAACGACCATGTTACACGGTGAAACTCTTGGTGAAACCTGTCTCGCACTGTTTCACGAAACAGTTTCACGAAAAAGTTTCACCATGTAACAAGCTAGGCCTTTAAACCACTGAGCCATTGCACCGTGTAACACACCTCGTGAAACTTGTTTCAGCAAACATGTTACACGGTGAAACTGTCTCGCACCGTTTCACGAAAAAGTTTCACGAAAAAGTTTCACCGTGTAACAAGGCCTTAAATCTAATTTTAGTAACCGGAAGGTGAGCACACTTCAGCGAAATCTGACTTCCGGCAAAAAAACTCTTTCGGTAAAACGCCGGCTAGCTATGAATGTTGTTATTGTTGTTATTATAATGGCAAAATGAAAATGAAAGTACTTGCAACAAAGCACGAGACTAGAAGTAAAAAAAAACACAAATCTATGCCAACCAAAACTGACTTCAAGTCCTAACTACGACTCGTCGGTTTTTATTGCAAACTGGTTCACAGGCAGCCCAACCATTGTTTCTGAGCCTAATTATAATTATTTATAAAATATATTTGCATGCGCGCGTCTTTTTTGATGGGTTTCCTGTGGTTTAGAACGCGCGCGCGCGATATGTATTATTATTGGGTTCCCTGTGTTGAGTAACCAATATGTTGGGCTTCCTGTGTGCATCCCGCGCGTCCCGCAGTACATGTGTATAGAGTCGTTTTCGTATGAGTGGGAAACCTACGGCACGGAGTTACGGTCACGGTACGGAATCGAAGACACTGTATTCAACCAATCACAGCGCGCGTAATCATCGCTCAACCAATCAGAATGCTTGGATACCGCACGATGATGGCGCGATACGGTCACGGTACGGCATGAACTGTACCGTAGCTACTTCCCACTCATACGAAAACGACTCTATTGAGACAAGGTATGAAACTCGGTCACGTGACAATTACGTTTTTGCTCCTAATCTTTGCAAAAATGACGTGAAAATTCAATTTTTCTTCGAATAACTAAACTTTACCGTATTCTCTAAACACTTCGTAAGTGTCAATCGTCTAACTTCACCGAACGCTGAGAAACTTTAATTTTGACATTTTGCGCCTCATGGACCGATGTGCGGTGCAGTTCGATGGTGCACTTTTCCGTGAAACATTCGGATTTTACCTATATCGGCAAGCGCTCTTCAAATCTGAATTGTGCTCTTTTCTCTCTTTTCGGCAAGTTTTAATATTTATATTTTCACTAAATATAAGTCAAAACATGTACAATATATAAGTAATGTAAAAACGTGAGTTGTCACTGATTTAGGTAAAAAATACTGTATTTATCGGGACGTTTTTACATTACTTATAATATGCCTGATTGCAACTGCAAGATTTTCAAGTTAATGTACAATATACTTTATTTGTTTTCTGTTTTGATTTTTATAAAGTATTTTTTTTGATTTTTTGATTTTTATCGATTAAAATGCTTCAAAATCGAGGCATTGTGTTTTATATACTGCTGAATAGTCTCAATATTTAGTACTGCACAACACATTTTGCTATCAGTACTTGTACACAAAATGACAAACAAACGTATTTATTTCAACAATAAGTTAATAAAAAGTTTACTAAGCTTTTTACACACTGTTTCGCCGTTCTTTGTGTACTTTATTAACTATATTGATCAGTAATACTGTGAATAATACGAAACTAAGCTAAATATTATGCATGTCACCACAATCATAAGTTGAATGAATAATAATAAACATCGGAGTTCGTACAATTTGTAAGCACTCGGAAGTTAGGAAAACCGTATTTAATTACTCTGTATGTCTCTCAGTTGGTAGCTAGTATTTGCTAAATAAGTTGTACTATGTCAATGACAATAATGAAGAACTGTTAATATTTTAGTTCACGGCAGCTTCAACTGCTTCACGAGTCCATCGCCATTCATGTCAGTCCTTCGATGTCAGTGAATGCCATTGAGTTCGTCTATATTTTTGCTTCAGATGGTTAATGCTGTGTTGGCCCTTATGTTTTCAGTAAGAACAACTGTAAGAAAGTATAAAATTACGTTAAACACTTTCTGATGAGATAGTCAAAATGTTTAAATAGAGATGAAGTACTATCAGTCAGTTGAGCGGTAATCCTTGTTGAAGTGTGATTTCGATCACTGACAAAACTACACAAGTCAAATAGCTCAGTCATAATTTATGAAAACTGATTTGATTATTAAGCAGCCCTTCTGCCCTAGTATAGGCAAGTGCTTTTATTAGAGAACAGTTAGAGTAAATACTACGTAAAAACCTTGACAAAAATACTTTTAGTTAAGTTGCTTTTCAACAAAACTTTCGCTTGTCGAGCCCAACATGACCAACATGCAATTCTCCACCATTCAAAATGAAAAAGGACTACTTTAAAACCGCCGAATTTCTTCTAAAGTTACTTAAAGTTGACATGAATTGTGAACTGCTTAACTTACCATGGATAAGGAATAGAATTCAAACGCTTACACCGAAAAAATCATGTTTTGTTTCATCGACTTCTCTTTGAGGTCCCGCCATTTTGCAAGGCTTGAGCTACTTCACCCTGGGCACCCCCCACGGGCCTGTAGCGCACAACGACTTCGGCTCTTAACTTCGGCTCACAGGCAAGCAATCAACATGTAAAAAATTAAGAAAAATAAAAACTTCTATGAAATGAAAAATATATTGTGTTTTGTTGTATTATTTATAGATAAAGTCATTTCTGGTAGTTTTATCCACATTAGACGCTGTTTTTATTATTGCGCACATGGATCCCAACATAATACGTATCGTGCGCGCGAGCTCTACCACAGGAAACCCATAAAAAAAGACGCGCGCATGCAAAAAAAAAATTTAATAATTATAAATAGCCTCAGAAACAATGGTTGCGCCACAGGCAGCCCAACCATTCCTTTTGAGGCTACTAAATAATTCAATAAAATGATATTTGCGTCTCTTTTTGATGGGTTTCCTGTGGTAGAGCGCACGCGCGCGCAATATATAATACGTAGATATGTTGGGTTCCCTGTGTTGAGTACCGTATAATATTGGGCTCCCTGTGCGCATCCCGCGCGTCCCGCAGTACATATGTATATTGAGACAAGGTATGAAACTCGGTCACGTGACAAATGCGTTTTTGACCCTAATCTTTGTCAATATGACGTGAAATTTCAAAAAAAAATCGGATAACTAAACTTTACCGTATTCTCCAAACACTTTATAAGTTTCAGTCGTGTAACTTCACCGTACGCTGAGAAATTTTAATTTTGACATTTTGCGCCTCATGGACCGATGTGCGCCGCACGCAGCTGGTGCAAATTTTCCGTGAAACATTCGGATTTTACCTTCGAGAGGATATCGGCCAGCGTTCGGCAAATCTGAACTATGCTCTTTTTGGCAAGTTTTAGTATTTATATTTTCACTAAACATAAACCAAAACATCTACAATATACTTTATTTGTTTTCTCTTTTGATTTTTATAAAGTATTTGTTTTGTGTTTTTATTTTAATCAATTAAAATGCTTCAAAATTGAGGCATTGTGTTTTTTTAATGCTGAATAGTCAATTTAACTACACAAGCTTTTTGCAAAATTTGAGGCAAACAAACGTGTTTTTTTCAGTTAAAATAAGCTAGATTTTTACATACTGTTTTGCCGTCAAATATTCACTATATTGATCAGTAATACTACACGTCTACACAACAGTACAAGTTTGGATGAATAACAAACGTCTATGACAGCAGTGAGCTTGCTCAAAAGTCAAAAATGATTTTTTTTGAAAAATGAATTTCGTTTATGTAAAATTGTAGACAAGAATCGATATTTTTTTCATTTATTATTATTAAAATAACACCAATTATTCTGGCCATCAATGGAATAATCCGCGTGTGGCCTGGTAACGAGTTTAAACACATCTTACTATTTGTGAAAAACTGCTATTTTTAGCATGATCATAAAATATTAGTTTTACGAGAATTAAGGCAATTCCCTTGTTTTGCTTGCGCACGCTCATGCACGATTCTGAAGCTCAGCTACAATGGAGACCATTGGAACTCAGTAAATATTTCAAATGTAACTGACGTTTTTTCAAAATAAATCGAAAACGAGAATGGTGGCCCCCATTTTTTTGAGTTCTTTAATAATCGGTGCTGCGTATGATATATCGAAATATGAAGGAACGTTTTGGAATAAATTTTCAAACATTTAGATGAGAATAGTTAAAGCGTACGATTTCTGGAGTACTTGCATGTTTCGTTAATATTTCAACAATCATAGTGTACTTTGATTGACTTATAAAGCGATACTTACATTTCTTTGGACCGAGAAAAAAGTTTTTCATTACAACTTCCGGTTGCTACCACATTTGGCTATACACCTATAAATTGATATTTTGAAGAGCATCTATTGGTGACTCTTTTTATTGCAGTTTTTCATCAGTCCATTTGCTAAATGAGTTGTGTTATTTCAATGAGCCGAAAAGGTTTTGCGTGACTACGTGAAGAAATCATTGTTTGTGTCGAATTTTTCCTAGGGTAACAGTAAAATTAACAAGATATTTTTTACCGCCATACTATTATATGCTGAGTCAACTCTCCAAAAATCTGTTGAAATCATGAAGTACTCCATTCGAAATGTAGATAAATGATGTTTTGATGAATTTTTTGTCTGTCGACAGATCTATATTTTGTTATATAATTACAGTATAAGTCCGATTTTAAACAGATGCCAAATTGTTAATAAATTAATGGACTGTATATATTTCTTATAGTTTCGTTTTCTATCTGGATTTGATAACAAAACATATAGTATGTAGAAAATCGAAAAAAGGGGAACCTAACATTGAAAACTTCCGTAATCTACAAACATCTTTTCTAACACTAATATGACTTAGTAAAATCACGTTTTTATTCGACTCTATTATAAAGACGAATTCAGTGAGAGCCGTGTACAGCTCTAAATATGTGACGGGGGACATGCTAATTTCATACAGTCCTTCCTAATTGATATCCAGATTTCACTCTAAATACAGTTTTATAGTTTTGTTTTTGCTTACTAAGCGATAATTTTATCATTTCTTGTCAAAATTGTGCTGAAATAATTGTCATTTCTCTACCCGATTACAGTAAGATCATCATGACAATTCAAACGTTCCACATAAGTTGACTTTGAGTACCAGCTCACTGCTCCCAGTCAATATGTATGAACTTATAAAGCGATACTTACATTCTTACCAAAACCGTATTTAAGTTAATTACTCTTTGTTTCTCTCAGTCATTTGCTAAATGAGTTGTGTTATTTCAATGACAATAATATGAAGAACTGTTAATTTTTAGTTCATATGACTTCATGAGTCCATCTCCATGATGTCCATCTCCATTCATGTCTCCTTCGATGTAGATAGATGTCATTGGCGTTTCCTTTATTATAACTCATCAAAAATATAGGTCTATTTTTTCAGTGCTTTAGACATGTTTTAGAACAACTGTAGGAAAGAAAGAAAAACATACGTCAAACATTTTCTAGATAAGACAGTAAAAATGTTTTTGAAAATAGAGGTGAAGTACCATCAGTCGGTTGAAAGTGCATTTTGATCACTGACATTGACAACTACACAAGTCAAATAGCTCAGTTATAACTCATCAAAAATAATTTGCTGAGGATTATTAAGCAGCCCTTCTGCCCAAGTATAGGCAAGTCCTTTTATTAGAGAACATTTAGAGAAAATGCTACGTTATTACCTTGACAAAAATACTTTTAGTTGAGCTTTACTTTTCAACAAAACTATCGTGTGTCGAGCACAACATGCAATTCTCCACCATTCAAAATATAAAAGGACTACTTTAAAATCGTCCAATTCCTTCAAAAGTTACTTAAAGTTGACAAGAATTGTGAACTTCTAAACTTACCATGAATAAGGAATAGAATCCAAACGCTTACACCGAAAAAATTAGTCTTTGTTTCACGAACTTCTCTTCAGATGTCCCACCATTTTGAAAAACTTCAGCTACTTTACCCTGGGTACCCCCCACGGGCCTGTAGCGTACGGCGGCTTCGGAAAGTAAAATCCGAATGTTTCACGGAAAATTTGCACCAGCTGCGTGCGGCGCACATCAGGCCATCATACGCCATCAGTTTCACACCTTGTGTAAATATACACATTGCTGCGGGCGCGTCCCGCAGGGCGTACACAGGGATCCCAACATAATACATGTTTATGCACAGGGAACCCAACCTTACGTATTGCGCGCGCGCGCTCTACCACAGGAATAATAATTATTATTATTATTAAACCCATCAAAAAAAAGACGCAAATAACATTTTTATTGAATTATTTAGTAGCCTCAAAAGGAATGGTTGGGCTTCCTGTGGTTGGGCTGCCTGTGACTGGTTTTGAGAAACGACAACAATCAAGCGACAAGTTTTCAATGAATCAAGACAAGAGACGAGAAAATTCAAGGATGGAATGTAAACATCGCTAGGTAGAAATAACACACATTTTAAATTGCAGTCGTTGGCGAAAAAAGAAATCCACCGTATATATGTACGCTTTATACCTTCACCAATCTTGTTTGAATCGCTCGTTGAAGCGTACACCGTGCTGACTCAGTTTCACTCTCACTCACAGGTTGTTGTTGCATCGGGAAAGATTTGTCACAAGTAGTCAGCTAGAATTTCTCTCGCACGCCCCCACATTCTAGTACATACAAACATGGACTCAAATTCAAGGTTTTTTGCAATTTTCCTCGTAAAAATGCATATAGCTAAAAAGTTAACGACGGATTTAGTTTTTTTGATCTTTCGTGGACCATATTATTTGGTTATAATTGAAATTCGATGCAAAAAAGTACCGTATTTTTTTAGTTGAATGGGTCTACCTTACAAGAGAATTGGCGTGACATGACCTCAAACTGGCCTGTCAGCCCACATAAATAGCTTTTATTGAAACTACACAGGCCTAGTCACGAAATTAACTACGGATTAGCATAGCCCGCGCTTTTATGGACATTTTGATACCAAATACATGTTAGTTCGTAAAATTTTCGCACCGTATATTTCGGCCAGTTTTTATAGAGTCCCATACAGAGTATATACACAACAGCCTCGAAGCTCTTCCTAGTATTTATATCTATTGATCATTGTATTATTTTGACTCGATGTAAACTGCTGGGCATTCAAAAATATGATGTGTCAGGCTTCTCTGGTGTTGTTAGTATGACTATTGATAACAGCTTGTGCCTTCGCCGTTGCACAAACAAAACTGATGAATCTGAGGGAACTGATTGCGGGTGGAAATACTCAATGCAAAGCAGTAGTGAACCCTTTTTCCATGCACAATTAATGTATCAAGTAAGTGTTATATATGTCGATGTATTAATCAGATCTAATCACGGCATGAAATTATAAAAGCAATAATCTATGACTGATTTGGGGATTTCGTGGAGGGGGAGGGGAGGGGGTCAAGCGAAAATATAAATTAAACTGAAGTACATATTGCATATTATATATATAATATTAATATACCGAAGTGAAAAACAATCAGAAACTGACAGGAAAAAAAGAAGAATAAGAATTCGAAGGGATTCGCAGGGGCTAGGGCCGAAAAGACCAAATGTTCCAATTTGTAGGCAAATCTTTTCCGATGTTAAAAAAACTGCTAAAACACTCGGGATGATAATAAATACGAGCCAACAAGTATATCCAAAGAGATTCAAATGTGTTTGAAAGAATGGTTTAGACGATATTTCGTCTTTGAACCGTGTTTTTGAAGCAGCTGTTCTGTGTTCATCGTGAATCAAGGCCAAACACATTTCGTTCATGGTCTTTGTAAAGCGAGGCCGACGTTTCCTAACTAAATAGTACGAAATAGCACCAAATATAAAATGCTTTATTATTATTGTCTACTTAGCACTAAGTAGTACTAAACAATGATTGGGCTGCCTGTGATAATTGCAGTCAAATAACGCCATCATTGCGTTTTTGCTGCTTGCATTGTCTTTTGCTTGGTTGCACAGATGATCTCATGTTTTCATAAGGAACTGAATATCTTCTACAAACTACCATCTTAAACATTTATAAACATTTTGGATAAAGCAAGGCTAGAACGAACAGTTCATTTTATTTGCATCTTGCAAGCCTTACACTAGAATGGCTTCCCAGTATTTTTACTACATAACTTGTTTGAAAACCGGTTTGACAAGAAAGTGTGGGAAGCGAGGTATTTCTAGCTTGATGCTGAATAACTAAAACAATCTTAAAATCAAACTTTTCCTCAACTTTGGTGTTGAAAACATTGCGATACACCGAGGAACTATGGATTTTTGATAAAAAAGAACAAGAATGGTGAAGAAAATGGCAAGAAAGTTGAGGATTCTGTTGTGTTTTTGAATAAAATAGCAGTTGAAGCAGTGCGCGCGCTACTGTCGCTATCATCACGTCGCCATCAAGCGCGCGCTGGGTTTGTTTTCTTTAGAATTTTGGTGTTTTTCAGTGAAATACTCCTAATGTTTTGCTTAAATGATTTTCATATATATTATTAGGAGTGAAATTTGAGCTCTTTGAAAACCCACGAGTTCACATTTCTCCCAAATTGCACCGGCTCGAAACCATATGATAGAAACAATGTTTACAGATTTTAAGATGCATGTGCGGACCGGTTATTACGGGAGAATCTAGACCGGCCCGAGAAAGAATCTAACCAATCAAATTGCTTGATTTGCTAGATACCAGGCTTCGAGATACTCGGTCATTTAATAAATAGGTGTAATGTATTAATACATTGCCTTGGCAGGGTAATGGTCGATATGTTGGTACAGTGATGCTTGCAATAAAATCAAATACACGTGTAGAGTCTCACTAAAATGGTGTTGGAGGTCTAACGTATTGCAGTGCTCTAGAATGAAAACATGCGGTACTTTTTAATCTGAAAAACAAAACAAAAAAATATATGAATGCGGAAGCGAACAAAAACCAATTTCATGCTCGCATCTCAAGTCATTACATTAGTCTGTTGACGATGCGAACCACTCACAGTTTTGTACATGCACTCTTTATGTGTCAGTTTCATGGTGTTATATGCTTACCGTAGCAATCACGATGGTGCAATCTGTTGTACATGCACTCTTTAGGTATTTTATGGTGTTATATGGTCATCGTAGTAATCATGATGGCGTAACCTGTTGTACATGCACTCTTTAGGTATTTTATGGTGTTACATGGTCATCGTAGTAATCATGATGGCGTAACCTGTTGTACATGCACTCTTTAGGTATTTTATGGTGTTATATGGTCATCGTAGTAATCATGATGGCGTAACCTGTTGTACATGCACTCTTTAGGTATTTTATGGTGTTATATGGTCATCGTAGTAATCATGATGGCGTAACCTGTTGTACGTGTTATGTGTTTTATGGTATTATATGCTCACCGTAGCAATCATGATGGCGCAATCTTTTGTATACATGCACTCTTTATGTGTTTTATGGTGTTATTTGCTCACCGTACCATAGCAATCACGATGGTGCAATCTGTTGTATACATGCACTCTTTATGTGTTTTATGGTGTTATATGCTTACCGTAGCAATCACGATGGTGCAATCTGTTGTATACATGCACTCTTTATGTGCTTTATGGCGTTATATGCTCACCGTAGTAATCATGATGGTGTAACATGTTGTACATGCACTCTTTATGTGTTTTATGGTGTTATTTGCTCACCGTAGTAATCACGATGGTGCAATCTGTTGTATACATGCACTTTTTATGTGCTTTATGGTGTTATATGCTCACCGTAGTAATCATGATGGTGTAACATGTTGTACATGCACTCTTTATGTGTTTTATGGTGTTATTTGCTCACCGTACCGTAGCAATCACGATGGTGCAATCTGTTGTATACATGCACTCTTTATGTGCTTTATGGTGTTATATGCTCACCGTAGTAATCATGATGGTGTAACATGTTGTACATGCACTCTTTATGTGTTTTATGGTGTTATTTGCTCACCGTACCGTAGCAATCACGATGGTGCAATCTGTTGTATACATGCACTCTTTATGTGCTTTATGGTGTTATATGCTCACCGTAGTAATCATGATGGTGTAACCTGTTTGGATCACAGAACTCTCTCTGTACGCGTGCATCAGGAGGAAACTGAAATTGAAATGCCGACATCATCATATGGTGTTTATTATTATAGATGCATAACTGCGTGTATTTGGGCTTTCTAGGTACAAGAACTACTGTATATAAGTGAAGTTCATAGAACGAGAGACCGTGTTTTATCGGCATATAAAGATCCGAGCCGTAGGCGAGGATCTTTATGGCCAATAAAACACGGGGTCGTTGTGACGTTGTTCCATGCTTGATTGCCCCAAAACTTATAATTTTACTGTCGGCGAAAGCTTAGATTAATTCACCCTACATTTCCACAGAAGCTATTGGATCATCTTAGTAATGTTTCAATTAAGGCCGACGGGATTTCCAGCCCGCGCGACAACAAATCGTGCGTTTGTTATATTTTTATTACATTTTTGGTGGGAAAATGACGTCATGAACATGCCAACAAATTTTGTAATTTGCGAAAACAATAATTGGATCACAGCAATCAAACTGAACAAACTGAACTACCTTAGTTATCGTTATTCAATCTACACTAATTTCAATCCAGAGATATGATTTTTTGAAAATTGAAAATCCGCCATTTTGTTACTGAAAATAGCACAAAATTCACAAAATGGCGGAAATTTAAAATTTCAAAAATTCATGTTTGTTTTGAATAACGATAACTAAGATATCATGTAAAACAGGTTGCATGCCATAGAAACCAGTGAAGAGATGGATTGTTTATTATACGAGAGAAAAGTCCGGATGTAACGCAGGCTAGTATAATAGTCTATGGATACATTTTCAAGACTTGCGAAGTTTGACCATCAAAACATTGAGCAATTTTTGAAATCGTGCTAAATGTTCTAATTAATTAATTAAGGAAATTAATCGGCTTCGTATAGTATTTATTTCAGATATTAATGGCTAACTTAAATTGTAGCTGTTAAATTCAGTTATAATTGATTTTCTACGTTCTCATGACACATAATGCTTTGCACCTTGGGGGGTAATACAAAAGAAAATGGTGTTGCATAATTACATGGTTGACAGAAAGCTCCCATTTTACTCATTTTCTTTTGTATTACCCCCAAGGCCATTACGTGCTATGAGAAAGTAGCGAATTGTTTTTTTTAGAAGACATCAGAAGTTCACTTTACTTTCCGTGGTTTTTGCTATTTTGAAGGATTTGTTTCACTACGATGTGTTGCAGTGGATGACAGAAGATCGTTATTTTAGTCCCAACAAATTTGAAAGCTTTTTTCAATAGCAGTTGGATGAAGTATGTAAATGTGATTGGCAGCTTTAGAATCTTAGCGTTACCATCAGAGTTATAGAAGCCAAAATATACACAGGCAGCCCAACCATTGCTTTTGAGGCTACTAAATAATTCAATAAAATGATATTTGCCGCCTTTTTTGATGGGTTTCCTGTGGTAGAGCGCGCGCGCGCTCATAGTATATAATACATATTATGTTGGGTTCCCTGTGTTGAGTAACGTATAATGTTGTGTAATCAGGACAGGAATACTTACTTGTATGCAAAGTTTCAGAGAAATCTATTTTTTCAAGTGGCTGCCTGATGTTTGATTTTTCCACAGGTAGCCCAAACTCAACGTTTGTATAAGAGAATGTATGGGAATTATTCAATGGTCGATTTTAAGTAAGAGTTAATTACCAAGAACGGAGGCAATAAACCATATACATCCCGAGGGCCGTATTAAATGATTGACAAGGTTTTCGCACATAAAAGGACGCAATCACTGTGATTATTGTTCCAAAATTCCCATGACGAAATGTCAAACACTTGTCTTTCAATTCTGTATAGACCCTTTTAATCAATCCCACAATGCATGATTTTTCGCTCTTGACGTCAAATTTATTCTTTTGAATTCCATTCATTTTCCTTCATTGTTTTCAGTCTTTGTATATTTTGAATACAATTCAAAAGAATAAGTTTGACGTCAGCGCGGAAAAAATCATGTATTGTGGGATTTATTAAAAGGGCCTATAACTAGAATGATAATTAGGTTCGCGAAAGAGTCAAAAGGATTTGTATCGAAACTTCCATCGGTAAGCACAGTAGTCTAGTGTGTTACTGTGCGACGCGCGGTACCGTAGTCACTTAATTGAAAACATTTTTGATGAATATTTGACACATTTTTGACATGTTTCATTTCCACTGAACCAATCAGGTATAAGTTTAGTTTGAGAGGCGGGGTTAAATACCGGTGTCTGATGAAACGACCGTTTAGATCCAACTTCAACGAAAATGGCGCGTATTTCCGTTAAAATTGAGTATGGCCTCAATCGCTTCACAACTTTTCTACTTGAAGATGCTAGCAGTATTTCCTTTAATACTCTGATTTTCCATGTATAAAAGAATTGTACTCTACTTTCACATTTGCATTCGTCGAATATACGACTTCGTTATCAAGACGAGGATGGTGACATGGTGAATCTGACTGACAACAAATTTGCCTTTTCTGAAATGCTCCGCACCGCCAAAGTCGTCAAAGATCGAGACTTCAAGAAAATCTTTATTCAAGCAAGTGAGATAGACTCCCCTTTACCTAAGAAATCAAGGCAATTTGACGGTGAAACTCCAAGCTGCTCTGGTGTGTCCAGTTCATTGAAGCCAAAACATCTATCGTATGCCGCCGGCTCTACTGTAAAGAATCCGCTCAACGTTCAAGCAACAGCTCCCGTGAATACCTTGACCAGTTACGCACGGCTTTGATATGACAATTCAAAATTGAGCGAAGTGAGCGAAGAAAATCTTCTCAACTTTCTCGAACATTTTACAAATTTTTACTTCGAAAATTCAATAAAGGATTTTACCAAATTATCCTTTTTGGATTTGACTGAAATTATTGTGAATTTGGGACACTTGAGACGATTCTAAATAGATGTGCTTCGACAGAGAAAACCGATAAGTGCAAGGAATCGTTTTGTTGTAGCCGTCTTGTAGGACTGCAGATGGAGATGCTTGTTCTTGAATTAAATTTTCATGACCACAATATGGCTGGTGCTTCAAGGTTTTGGTGATGTTGGCTTTTGTAAAGTTTCTTTCGTGTTTTCCAACCTGAGAATAACGCTTGGACTTCGTAATTGTTGAATACAAGTGTCGGTAAGACCACATTAACAATATAGTTTGTTTTCGTGATTGCTTTGACTTTGACCGTTGTGTAGTTTATATTTGTAGCACCTTAATTTTAATTTGATCAATTCGCCTGAGTATTCGTAAAATCCTTCAATGAGTCTTAGAGAATTAAATTGTGGCATTTCTCAGCCGAGAGTTGACGATGTTTGTTTCGCTCAGTTTCATCGCCAACTATTCCGGTCATCCTGAGCCGAAATTCACTCAGCGGCTTTCCTTCGGAACATAGACTTCGATTGATCACTCGTATCAGTAAAAATTCGCTCCAAAACAGGTTAAATAAGGCTCTTTTAGTTAATTAAACACCGTTGGACATTCAAACAACTACCAACTGTATGTGTTAGGTATATTTAGAGCCCAATATTATCGAAGAAACATTTTAGAAGCGAAAATACTAACTCGGTTCGACGATTTTGATCAATAGCACAGGTAGCCCAAGCGCCCTCAGGCCCGGACTTGGATAAATCTAACTTACTTGCGACGGTATCCCTGTGCTTTAACAGCTATCCCATGGATCTTTACGGCAAATGAAAGCTGGATAACTGAGCTTTATTTGGGTACCAAACATGACGATTTTCGGTAAAGTTTCGACTTCAAACTTCACTATATTTTGCCCACCGGAAGCGGACATTTGGTGTTCTAATTTGGTGATAATGGAGCATTTTCAAAGTCAATAGGGAATGGTGTAATTATATACAATCTAAACATACTTTCGTGAATAGCCTTACAGGTATGACTACTTTATATACCGATTTCAGCAAATTGGACATAGTCATCTATATTTCCACAATTAGACTTGGAACTTCGCACTTTCGCATGTTTTTATCCAAATTTACAGAGGCAGTATGGACGATATACACGTCGATCGACTTTAATAAAAGGAATGGTAGGAAATTATATTTTCGTAATTTTTATTAGCTAGAGGAAAGTATAAGGAGTAGTAGAATGCTATTCCATCTTGGTAAATTAATTTTCTTCAGAACGTACACTTTTATTTCCCTTAATTTGCTCGCTTCCCAGTCAAGCCTTGTATTTTTGTTCGCGATTGTCATTATTCGATTGGGGAAGACCGCTGTTCGTCGCGGGCTCAAGATGACCGGAATAGTTGGCGATGTGTATTTTTATTCAGGTCGTTTGCAGACTTTGCACGTATTAAAACATCGTAGAAATCGTACGACCACTGCTTTGTTATCTTGGAGAAGCTGTGTAGTCTTTCGCTTTTCTTTTTAATGACAAAAAAAAAGTTTTTGAAAGGAAACACCAAGGTAAGGTTGAGTATTTTGGTTGCGCGGGCATGGTAACTAAAGCTAAAAATAGATCGGATTCTAAAAATAGAATTAACGGAGCACATGATGGGGTACCAGGGATTCCTTCTCTTACCTCATTTTCTCTTGATCATACCTATCAGTGTGACGTCACGGCTCGCTTGAACGAATTTCAATATCTGGTCTTCTTGATGCCGACTATAAAATGCTCAATATTCTCTTCATATTTACATGTACAGTCTATATGTATATTATTTTAGTTTCTAGATGTATTATTGTGTAAGAATATTTCTACCGAGATAAAAGTAATGCAAGGATTAAGTGTTTTTTTCGGAGTTTTAGTCTTTAGGATTATCAAAATGGAGACCGAAATCTTTCGACCGGGTAAAGGTCTCGGAAAAAAGGAGGTTCTACTTAGAAGGTAATAATCATGGATTGTGTTGAATATATATGGTGGATGTATACATGTTCTGGATCTTCGTATCAATATCCCTCCGGCAAAGTTGTTGTGTACAAAATTAAGCTAGGCACGATGCACTGTTAAACCTTATCGCGGATAATTCACTACTTCACTACTTTTTGTACATACCCAAGATTCACTATTACTTCCCGAGCGATTTGCCTCACTCCGATTCCCTCGTGGTGAAGGTCCAATATATTTGTTCTCGGAACATTTTAGGAAGTGTTCTTCCATTATCGTATATCCCGCCATTTCTGTTTTGGCGAAGTTGAACGTCGGCTGACAATAAAATGTAAATCGTTAAAAATACGTATTTTGCAAATCCCGATAAAATTGCTGTGTAAATAAAGTTGTACTAAAATCAAATCAAATAATTGAAAGTGATTTCCCAAGTTCATGGCGCTATTAACGAAGGCGGAATGAATCTGACATCAAACTTGTCACAAACATGTCAAAAATGTTTCAAATATTCATCAAAAAAGTGACTACGGTACCGCGCGTCGCACAGTAAGGCGGGTGTAAGTAATTGGAAGAGCCGGGGTTCCATTTCTCGATTCGACTTATCAAAATAATTTTTTCTTCAAACTTCGCCAAGTCTAAAATTTCTAAGTCTATACAAGCATCAAGAGTTCCAGACTTCCGGTACGCGCGCAATGCATTGTGAGATTATTACAAAGGAAAAGTGAGCATGAGCACCAATTCTAGACACAGGGAGCCCAAGCTATGTTTTTGCTCACTTGGTGCTCACTTTTCCTTTGTAATAATCTCACAATGCATTGCGCGCGTACCGGAAGTCTGGAACCGGCTTGATGCTTGTATTGCCGACGTAAATATAACCACGGGAAACCCAGGCTGTATATACGGTCTGGGTATTTGGTCTTTACGGAAATTATAGTAAAATACAGTAAATGAAGACGGTATGTACATGTGAAATACACTTTATTTAGAACCTATCATTCATTTACTGTATTTTACTATAATTTCCGTAAAGACCAATACCCAGACATATACCCTGGAATGAGGGCAATATCTGTATGTTGCCCTGTAATGAGGGCAATATCGGTATATTGCCCTTGAATTCGTAATTGGAGCTGGGAAATATGGGATATAGTACCATGATCACCTCGGTTTTCATTGTTCCACGAGGGACATTTAACACCGAACATCCCTCGCGAAAGCTCTAAGTCAAGTATCGCTCATGAATATTAATGAGGGAAATTTAGACTAAATATCCCTCATTACTATTCATGCGATTGCAAGTCAGTCCCTCATATAGTGTACACACAATCATTGGGACCCAAGAGCAAACCGAAGAGTAATTAATCGCTCTCTACTTGAGGTGACTCAAGCATTCAAGACGTGTGGGACATGTTAAGCTTAATTACTCATGCGTTAACGATGTTCTGGATATTAAAACAGAAGGAAATATACAAAAGACCAATACAAGGGATATTTTATTATTATATATATTTCACTTTTTTTTCACACAATAAAATATTATATTATTTGGCAATTTTCTCCGTTTTTCAGTATGCATGGCGAACAGTCATGTTAAGCTTAGTCCGTCAGTCAGCGGATGACATTGCTGGCGTGTAAATGAGAAATAAAATATAAAATAAATACATTTTTTGGATTGGTTTGCCTGTGTTGTTAAAAGGGGTGGTTACTAAACTTAGAACGAAGCAAAGATCAATGGCGTACAGAGATCCGAATTCTAACTATTTTATAAAATGAAGTGTAGCAATAATACGGAGCGGAGCTAGCCCTTTAAATTTGGCAAGGACAACAATGGGATAATCACCGATAAACTACCAAGTTGTAAATGATTTTGGAACAATCAAATATGACATTTTAAGCGGTTTTATTAAGGAGTTATTTGAAATGGATAGTTGAACTTTCGAATCAGACTTTTGGAAACCAACTCGAACTCCTGAAAAATGTTCTGAACTACAATAACTGTACGGCATCTCGGGTCAGTTACAAAGACAAGTATGGCGGATGCTTAGCTAATTTTACGTATTTTTCATCGGACTTGGGAACACTGTTACACATATTCCACATGAGAGAAACACGAACCATGGGTGAGACAAAGTATGTAAGAATGTTTTTGGACTTTTGGAGGTTGAGGAACCGTAATAATATAAGAGGTAGTACGACAAAAATTAAATCAAATTGCACTGTTTTCTCTGTAATTTTGAAGTGACTCGTAATTGAATACGAGTGAGCATTACGCATGCGCGCGGCCATGGTGTCAGTGAAATTGTTCGCCATGGCTCCACTTCGAACGGCGTAAACCGACCTTCCTCCATTTCTGATCTGTGTACCTTCAGGTACTCTACTTACTAACTAATTTATACTCTTTCATTGTGTAAATGAAACAAAGATGTACAACTTGAAGCATTTCCCAAAGTACAGTCTAATCAAGACTCTTTCACAAAACACTATAATATATTATCCTTTGCGGTTAACTAAAGCTTGTATTTTTGTCTATTTACTCGGTGCTGACAAACGAAGGAGCAGAGTCTCAAAGGTATAAACGCAGGCTCACTGTGTATAACGTACATTACCGATATATATCACCGAAAAAAGAATGATACGTCTTCAGATCCACAATATAAACACACTGAAAACTACTACTCAGAAGCTGAATACCAAAATACTGATGTGCAGAACTCAGAAGCTGAAGGAAACATTCCGGCACGACTGAAGAATAATTTGACGCCGGCACAGGCATGTTGGAACCACTCTGAGGCGAAAAGTCACCTAATTTTCAAAATGGACTATAGTTAATTGCATAATCGTTGTCGGGTTGAAAATCATGAAAGCTATGACCAAAAAGTCGAATTTAATTTTCTTTCACCATATCATTCCTTTCGATGACCTATTTTAGGGAAAAATACTAAAAAGTTCCAGCGATTTTTATTTTAGGAGAAATTTCCAGTTATTAAAAACCCGTCTGTCGACCGAAAATTTTCGGCTAAATAATAAGCCAACTTTGAACAGTCAGTGTATGTTCGCCTCTAGCTCTACAACAATGACATTCAGTACACTGAATAAACGTTTCATCGTATTTTCTACTGGATGATTTATTTTTCTGTAACTTCTGTAGTTATTTTTCAAATTTGGTTTTAAAAAGGTATACTGAGCGCCATGAACGGAACGTTGAAATATAGGCAATGTTTGAGATACGAAAAAGGAATCTGGTACATAAATTTTTGAAGAAAACGCCATGTCCCAGAAAGGCTTCACGTTCGCTCTTTCAGTTTAGAAAGTTTCAAGCTTGGGAATTCAATGTAGCATTTTTGAGAAATAAAACTATTATGCTTGGGACTGCCAAAATTAGCATAATTTTCGTCCTGTGGCGGACATTTTTGTCGTTAAAACACAAAACGTAATGCCAAATTCAATTCCAAAACACGACTATCTTGCACTTTTAGTTGATCGCTGCCAACTGATAACAATCTTGGAGTTAATAAGATTTATTTTCAACCATATTTGAGCTATTTCAGCCACATAAGCTCCTAAAATAGTGACAATTAGCATATTCGTTGATCAAATAAACACCGTTGCCGAAAATTGTGGTTATTCACTCTAAAATGCTTAGAGTTTGCTCCAAATAAGATTTACAAACAATTGCACTGATTTCTAGTTCAAACTGGCGCTTTATCATGAAGAGTTCGGATATTTTGACACGATGCTCCACTTTGTTGACAAGCCAATTATGTAACGCAATGTAACTGCTGCAAGTCACGCTACTGCCCTTCGAATAAAACTTTTGCGGCATGAAATAATAGTTTTTATCATAAAATATAATACTAAACAGAATTCATACTTGCTTGAATGAGTGGAATTTCGTATAAACGTTGTTTAAACAAAATTCGTATTTTGCTGTAATCTGATCGACAATCTATGCTAATTTTAACTTTTGAGAGAGTTTATTTACGACTCTCGAAACACAAACATTGTTGAAAATCATTCCTATTGACTCGAACATTGTTTCCATTAGCGACAATCAACTAAAAATGCAAGATAGTCGTGTTTTGGCGTTAGGTTTTGTGTTTGGATGACAAAAATGTCCGCCACAGGACGAATATTATGCTAATTTTGGCAGTTCCAAGCATAATAGTTTTATTTCTCAAAAATGCTACATTGAATTCCCAAGCTTGAAACTTTCTAAACTGATAGAGCAAACGTGAAGCTTTCCTGGGGCATGGCGTTTTCTTCAAAAATTTATGTACCAGATTCCTTTTTCGTACCTCAAACATTGCCTATATTTCAACGTTCCGTTCATGGCGCTCAGTATACCTTTTTAAAACCAAATTTGAAAAATAACTACAGAAGTTACAGAAAAATAAATTATACAGTAAAAAAGACCAAGACACGTTTATTAAGTGTACTTAATTTTATTGATGTAGTGCTAGATGTTAATACACACCGACTGTTCAAAGTTGGCTTATTATTTAGCCGAAAATTTTCGGTCGACAGACGGGTTTTTAATAACTGGAAATTTCTCCTAAAATAAAAATCGCTGGAACTTTTTAGTATTTTTCCCTAAAATAGGTCATCGAAAGGAATGATATGGTGAAAGAAAATTAAATTCGAATTTTTTGAGTTGACGAAATAGTCTCGAACCTTACTGGCATCCACTCTTTAAACTCTCAAATAACACCGTCAAATCATCGACCTTTTTATCCAGACTTGTAGGATCTTACTTAAATAGCTCATATACCTTCAAAACTACGAGAACATTGAATATATCTGCATGTAATGTGGCTCATGAACTGATTTCCCATCCATCCTTGCGGTCTCAGCTTCTATGATTTATGATTTTCAACCCGACAACGATTATGCAATTAGCTATATACGAAAATTTGTATATCATTTAAGGTGCATTTTATGGCTATTTTCGTCCTTTGTCTTTATCCTATTAGCAGAATATGTAGCATTTTTGAACGACATGCTTGTTAAACGTCGAGCGTGGGTCTATGTCTTACATTTAAATGTCGTCACGTGTTCTTGTATGTTATTTTCAAAAAGCCCAAGAATACACGAAACAATTTTTCGTAGTGAAAATTAAATGCATCGCAGATGTATATCCACAATTGTACTTTATTTATTGGCTATATTTACACTTGCATACTCGAGTATCGTAAATATAGAAGAGAAAATCTACTCGACATGAATATCGAAGTCAATCTAATTACGCATGCATGCTCTGCCGAGTCACGCAATGAGTTTTTAAAGTGTTTACATTTTTTGATGTCCACACCCCTGTAAAAACTTTCTTTAAGCTGTGCCCCCCCCCCCCCCCCCCCCCCCCCCCCCCCCCTTCCACCATGATACAACACACCACTGTACACCAAAGCAACAGCTGGATCACTGAACAAAATCTGTATAGCGCGCTGACCAGTGCCCTACTCTGCGACCACTTCTAGTTGATGTCTTTGCTGTTGTCGTATCTTCTGCATCACTTCCTTCACTCTCACAACTGTGTCACTCTCATACAACACAAGGTCACTGTCACTTTCCTCATCAGTGTGCTGGACAGAATTTACATTGATATTGTCAGAGCCGGGTATTTATCAGTTCGTCTTTTCCCTGTTTTTTTTCTAAGCTTGCGGTAATTGATCATGCCGTATTTATCAAGCTCAGCAACTGTTATGTGTGCCACCCTCTACAAGGCTTTGCCAGTCGTAGCAAGTTACATATTTGAGCTTTCTGATTTCTTGGTATTTTGAACGAGCTCCTGCTCTTTGACGTATAATGATTGATTGATTGAAGGAAGCCCGAGTAATAATTAAAACCCCATTATAAAGGGGATCGAATCATCCCTACTATACTACTGGTCGGGAAATTACGGCTAGCGTAGATAAGACCACGGGATAAACCAGACCATGTGATGGGGTCAACATACGCTTGTCTTCAGGAAATACCCATTTACTACAATGTAATGACTTCAGTTCGTCAGTGACGCCTGACGTAATATTATCGCTTAGTTTCATATGATACGCATTACGAAATGCCTACTTATCATGTTTGAAATTAGCCTTCAAACAGTGATTGGATTTCCTTGTTCTAAAGGTACAGCCGGCGGTGAAGATACAGCATTTGTTGAGCCAAGCAAAATAAACAATGTTATCGGTTAGCACATCACACAGATCGATCGCTTAATCCACAATTATCGCAGAATGCCCAAGTTCGATACTTGTAAACATGGACATAGACAATGGTTTATGTGTTTAACATTCGTACCTGTGTATATGTACGCGCCGGATTTGGAGCCAATCCGACGATATTTAGCCTTTTTATGGACCTTTTTTACACTTGTCAATATATTAATCGCAGGAAATAACAATCTAGCTACATATCAAAAACCTTTGTAAGTTAACACTGAAGTATTGAGCTATACGATAATTATTAAGGTCACTGATCCTCGGCGTAGTTCATAGCCTATCAGTGATGATGTGCCGCTGGTTAGGCCTGTCTGTCAGTTGTTAATAGGAGAAGAGTATTTATAACTTCGATGTTTACATTAGTTAGAATGTTCTATAAACAGGCTATAGTATACCTGGCCTTTTAGATAGGTTAGAAATTACGGTGCATGGTTTTCAATACAAGGATTCAACGTTTGCTCTTTTTCTTATACGATTTCTATGTTCTACCAAGAGGGCAATGTATGGCTTTCTCGGCCTCTGGAAAACAATCGATCCAAATCATTTCTAAAGGCACGTTAGACGATACACACACAATACGCCGGCATTAGAAAGATTCCTTGGTATATTCCGGCTAATCGATCAGATATCGATGTTATCAACACTGTAATTTGAAAAGATACATGATTAGGGCTTTTAAGCAGAATTGACTTGATGCCGTTAATACACGATAAACCAACAACAGCTGAGTTTTAATCTAATCTTGGAGATGTTGACTTAGGCGATTTACGAGGAAACCATGCACAAGCATGCACTGTCTATTTGTCATGAAGAAATAGAAAACGAGGCAGCGTGCTCTGCGAAACTCGCAATCTGATTGGTTCAAAACTAACCTACTATCAGCCGATAGACGGCAGCACGCGTTGTTTAATATTTGAATATTCATGATCAATAAAAAATAAAAACACAAATGAAAATATGTTTTATAGATAGTCATTTGTGGTATTCTAAAACAGACAGAAGGCTCACTCTCACCTTCTATCGGCTCTGATAGTTGACTCGGGGCTAGCTAGTGCCCCTCGCCAACTATCTGCCAATACAAGGCTTGAGTTCGCCATCTATCTGTTAAATAGAAGCACGTATAACAAAGTATAACACAACGCTAAGGAAATTGTACTAAATAGCCCAAATTAAACACTAAATAAAAAGGATTATATTTCTCTCTCAGTAACATTTAATTAGGAAATTTATTTTACTATCTCGAGATGCCAAAATCTTATTCTGAAGATTTTCGTTGGGTTGCCGTCTCCAACCTCCACTAAGGTCAACAAACGTTTTTATAACAAATCTGACGAATAAATTGTCCCTTTAGGTTTCCCTTGGTTCTATTCCTCTAGATATTGGTGACATATTGGCACTAAATAAACTGAAACTGAAACATCATATATCCTTTGTTCTCCTTAGCCTATTTATACTTGTACTCTTCATATTTTTATCATTTTTACCATGTACTTGTATGTTTTTATCATTTCTGAAGAAGGCTGAATTGCCGAAACGTTAATATATTATTTGGAACAGTCAGAGGTTACCTGCGTCTCTTAATTGTTCTACTTTATGTTTAATCTATGCGAAGTGCAGTTGAGTCCTACACGTCAGCCAACATTCAGTGTTTGGGTATATAGCAAGGTGAAAAAGATACCAAAAAGTACTGATAAACAGTAAACCTTTGCACTGAAGAATTATGCTCAAACTGACTGATCTATAGCTCAACTGCACTTTGCATCTAGTAAACCTTTGCACTGAAAAATTATGCTCAAACTAACTGATCTATAGCTCAACTGCACTTTGCATCTAGTAAACCTTTGCACTGAAAAATTATGCTCAAACTAACTGATCTATAGCTCAACTGCACTTTGCATCTAGTAAACCTTTGCACTGAAGAATTATGCTCAAACTAACTGATCTATAGCTCAACTGCACTTTGCATCTAGTAAACCTTTGCACTGAAAAATTATGCTCAAACTAACTGATCTATAGCTCAACTGCACTTTGCATCTAGTAAACCTTTGCACTGAAGAATTATGCTCAAACTGACTGATCTATATAGCTCAACTGCACTTTGCATCTAGTAAACCTTTGCACTGAAGAATTATGCTCAAACTGACTGATCTATATAGCTCAACTGCACTTTGCATCTAGTAAACTTTTGCACTGAAGAATTATGCTCAAACTAACTGATCTATAGCTCAACTGCACTTTGCATCTAGTAAACCTTTGCACTGAAGAATTATGCTCAAACTGACTGATCTATATAGCTCAACTGCACCTTGCATCTAGTAAACCTTTGCACTGAAGAATTATGCTCAAACTGACTGATCTATATAGCTCAACTGCACTTTGCATCTAGTAAACCTTTGCACTGAAGAATTATGCTCAAACTGACTGATCTATATAGCTCAACTGCACTTTGCATCTAGTAAACCTTTGCACTGAAGAATTATGCTCAAACTGACTGATCTATAGCTCAACTGCACTTTGCATCTAGTAAACCTTTGCACTGAAGAATAATGCTCAAACTGACTGATCTATTAGTTCTCCTCATTGTGATAATCACATATGACCTTTCAGTTGCGCCTGGTTTTTTCAAACGCATTTCTAAACAGTTAATTGCACACTTACCGCACATTTGCCCTTGATCACGTCACAATGCACGATGGCCGTCAGCTCGGTGATTCTGTGCGCAGCTGCGGCTAATATTTCTCGTTTTGAAATTTGTTTGTTGATGTCAAGATGGAGAACATATTTTAACTGTTCAAACGCTTCATTGTTTCTTTTGATGCGTTTTCGCTCTAACAAGCAGGCTTGTTGTTTGTCTCGCTTCATCTTGCTCTCTCGTTATTTGCCTGATCTTACAGAGATGTTTAGGCGGCGCTTCCTTTGAAGATGTCAGCACGATAAAAATACGTAATCTTTTTGTGAGCACGAAATATACTGAGTTTAGTGAAGGAGTCAGAGCTAATGATTCTAAGGTGAAGGCTGTTGACAAAAGTTGCATGGAACAAAAGTCACAGTTTTCTGTTATTTCAACTGTGCAAACAGTGCTTTTTGTCTGCTAAAACAACGCTCTAGTAGCATTCACTCGGCCGGGCTAATTTTCGAGAAACATTGAAGTTCACTTTGCAAATACTGTCTGAACCTCCCGTAAACGACCACCCAAAATGTTAAGCTTTGTGGTCGCTTCGGAGAGGTGGTCGCTTACGAGAGGTTACAACTATAGTGATTGCAGTTGAAACTGAAATTTTGGTATTTTGGAAAACTGGTCACTTCGGAGAGGCGGTCGGTTACGAGAGTGGTCGCAATCGGAGGTTCGACTGTATCCACATCAAGATTAATTTTTATATTTCTTTATTTTATTGAAGACTAATGTCCAGGTATTTTCTTATTATAGGCCAAAGCACTTCCAATATAAATTGTTGGGTAAAATGCAATTCACTTATTTAGTCCAGAGTTTTGAATTTTAAATTTGACTCGAAAATCCTGGTTGTTGTAAAAAACATGCAGTTTGTTCCACTTGAGTTTTGAACATTGTATGACGTCATTTCTATGATGAGTTTATAACATAGCTACAATATAACGCGCGCTCTGAATGAATGAATGACCTATATAAGCAATTAAATAAGCTATATAAGCAATTAATTATTATTAATTATAATAATTATTATTATATTTAATAACAGGGTTTTCCTTTCATTTGTGTATAACACACTGTTATCAATAGGAGCCATACTATTTGTTAGATTAGGAGGGCCATAGGTTTTTTATGTATTGTATTACATAACTGTGACGTAATTTTACCAAATTTGGTCATTTTTGAGGGCCAATATGAAGCGTTAATGCCCTGTAGAAATCCGTAATGCCCTGTTCACAACTCAAAAAACAATATCCTGATAAAATTACGTCACTGTTATATAATAAATCCCTTATTATATGTTTTCTCGGGTATTACGGGCTGACTTTTCTCGCCGGAAAAATACATTCGCAACTCGTAAAATATCAGCCCGTAATACCCGAGAAAACATCTAATAAGCTGTATTTCCACCCTCGTGAAATACAGTGTATTATTATTATTATTATTAATTAATTAATTAATCATTATACAGCCCTTTGCAAAAATTATCCATATAACGGTTGCATTATGGGTAATTGAAAAAATCCCCTAAATGATGTTTCACAACAAGCAACATTGGTGAAACTCTAGAATATTGTGTGTTTTAGTCTCTAATTTGTTGTTTGTAAGTCTCTGCTGCATATGTTGTGGAAAAACTCCAAAATAGTTTTACCCATAATGCACTCGATATATGGATATACTCACATATTTGATTTACAGAATTTTTGCAATCGGCTGTACATAATACATCATAACAATAATAATAACATATACATGTAATAATGAAAAATACTCAAAATATAAATAATGACATGAATAATTACAAGAATACAGGATAAAATTCAAAAACTATTTCAAGGTAATTCCCTTGTTTTGCATTGCGCACGCTCTACTGCGCACGAGACCATTGGAAATCGTTAAATATTTCAAGTCTAACTGAAGTTTTTTCAAAATAAATAAAACACGAGCTGGTGACCCCCATTTTTTATTTGATATTAATCAAATCGGTGCTGCGTATTATGATATTATATATCAAAATATGAGGGAAAGTTTATTGGCTAAATTTTAAACATTTTTTAAAAGCGTGCGATTTCTGGACGTTCGTAGAGGCGAACATACTTGCATGTTTCATTAATATTTCAACAATCATAGTCATTCAATTACTTTGATAGATTTAGTAGTATAGCTTAACTCAGTAGTAAACTTCGAATTATATGCACAATATGTTGTAAGGAAGAACTTTGAACCGAGAAAAAAGGTTTTTGATTACAACTTCCGGTTGCGATCACACTTGCAATCAAACCTATAGATTGATATATTTGAAGAGCATCTAGCGCGAAAACGAGCATGGTGACCCCCTATTTTTATTGCAGTTTTTAATGTCCATTACATAATTATTGAAAACTACACAACCATTATTGTGCACGACAGGACAATAGTTATCGTTATAAACTTTTAAAGTCTTGGGGTTCCTGTGTGAGCCAGTAAAACTTGTATCGGGGTTCCTGTGTCGGCCCAGGTCCGCTCGTTGAGTCGGGGAATGGATAAAAATAAACATGGATGCATTCTCGTACCCGAGCCCACTCCTCATTTGGTTCGTCGCTGGCATGGCTCTGGGAAACCCTGAAATTTTAGCGAATTTCATTGGCTGTTGAAATCAACAATGAATGATCGTATTTGATTGGTCCATGAGATAAACAAAGATTCAAACTTGCAAAGCGAACGAAGCGAATGACAGCGACGGTTGTAGTAATTTCATACAATATTATTTTCAAAAACTACTGATACCTTTTCAGTTGAATAATAATCAATGGAAATGAGTGACTCATTGACTGTGTAGACATAAATTCGTAAAGGGAACGGATCTAACAATACATAAATTATAAAAGTAAAGTAACGGCTACAGACACAATCGATCGTACTCGCTTCGAGTATTCAAAGGAATATTTTTATAATTCAAGAGAAACAATAACAAAGCGGAAGACAGGAAGGTTCACATGCAAGATTATATTAGAACATGTATTTATCGTCCAGCCTTTATCGCAACAGAGCCAGAGAAGAACCGGTGATGAACGTCGAAGGGATTTTAAACGGCTACACGAAGATAAATGTACAAACTTGTGTACCTGTTACATTGTTTGAATATTGAAACCAACGTGAACACTACGTAGCCAGTAGACTCTTCCACAGTGCCTGCTCTCAGCGGTCTTTAGTATGAGCATGCGCTCTGACGACTTGGTCGTCAAAATTTGACGACCGAGCAACAGGGTTTCCCAGAGCCAGCGACGAGCCAAATGAGGAGTGGGCTCTGGGTACGAGAATGACATGGATGGTCAAAGGATTTGTTGGTGTTTTTTTAATCCAACTTAATCGTCCTTATTGTGAACCGTAAATGAAAAGATGCATTTCTGGCGGCTTCTCGCCCACAATTATAGCTAAAACGTTTCATGGCAGCCTCTATTCTATTGGCTGAATTACACATCGCGTACAATTGCCCATCAATTTGTGTCACGGCCGTGAATTACTAAATAATAGACTGAATAAAGGATCAACGGCTCCGGAATAACGTATAATTTCGAATTTTTTTACATGTTATAGTACAGTATTTATTTTCCACGATTTTTCGCAATGAAAAGTACTTTTTTCAATTTCCCGCGAAAACTCCGACCCAGGCCTCGCGCGGTTTCACTTCCTGACTCGCAACAAATCCCAACAGTATTCTCGGTCGAAAAAAAAAAAACGCGTTTAAATAAAAACCTGGAGCTAGAGAGCATTGTTTCCAAGGCTACACAGGCCTGGCTACACAAACAGTTTGAAAATGGCGGAAGGAGAAGGTTGTTTTGAAGAGAGAAACCTTTGTAAAAGTCCGGGAAATTCGCATCAAGAGCTGGACTATGACTAAAGGAAACCTCAGAAAATCGGTGTTTGCGTTTATGTTCGAAAGAAACAAATCGAATAATTATTTTAGGCAACAAATGTACATCAAATTTCCGCTGTTACATTTTTTGTCGAGGGCATTGCTGAGACACACCAAGCCGCTTCTTCCTTCAGTGTCGTACTTTCCATACAAAAAGACGCCATTCTGGGCCGTATTCAGTCTAAGAAAATCGGTAGATCGCTCAACAACTAAAAGGTAAAAAGCAAACAGACTTAAACCATTGTCGTATTAGTTTTATTTTCCGCTGTTACATTTTTTCCTAATGCTTCTGTTTTATTGTTGCCCCGAGAGTTGAAAGTATGAATTTCGGCTTCTTCTTTGTAATTCCTCGTGTTTAATGAGCATGAAATGTGACAGGCGTCTCTCGATAATATGCAAATTGAATGCAAATTAGCAAAATTCACCGGAAGTGACACTGAATTGTACGCGATGATGAACTAGAAATGGATATATCATAGAGATACAGTTGAACCTCCGGTTGCGACCACTCTCGTAAGCGACCACCTCTTAATCGATCAGTTTTCCAAAATACTGAAAGTTCAGTTCCAAGTCAAATCACTACAGTTGGAACCTCTCGTAAGCGACCACAAATTAAAGCTTGACATTTTGGGTGGTCGTGGAGGTTCGACTGTATGATTGAATTTTCTGTGATAATGATGTTTACCGGCCACGGAATGCGATATCGCAACTCCAGGAAGTCCAACGTCTCATGAAAATGACATCAAAATCCAAAATCACAGATTTTCGCTGAAGTTTTCTGTCGGCCTACTATAAGACGAAAATGTATGACTTTGCTTTATTTCGCATTGACCACGGAGACCTACGCATACCCAGCGGTTAAAAGACATGTTAACGAACCCGACATAAACGAAAATGCCGAACTAGAAAGTCAAAACAACACGCTTTGCATACTTATCGGAGGACGATTTTCAGTAGAACCCCATAGCTCACATGAAACTCGCGCGCTGATTGGCTGAGTCGAGAAGCAAACCGGATGAGAGGGTATTCAGCATGGAATTGCATGGTTTTGTGCATGAAAATACAGGAAACCCGCGCCGAAT
This sequence comes from Actinostola sp. cb2023, assembly GCA_033675265.1. NCBI lineage: Eukaryota > Metazoa > Cnidaria > Anthozoa > Actiniaria > Actinostolidae > Actinostola > Actinostola sp. cb2023. The sequence continues at coordinate 39,724 of JAUJYZ010000691.1, read as the reverse complement.
ATTGTATTTAAGTTCGATTTTCGTCTTTTCTTCTCAACAAGAAAACAAATAAACATCGAAATTGCTTAAAAAAGGAACAAATATAAACATTTACAAACAGAAATAATGATTTTTTGCTTTGAAAGTGCGATTAAAATCAAGACATTTGAAAAGCTGAATTGCATGAAAATACAGGAAGCCCGCACTTTTGATGTTAATTTTTGTTGACTGTTTTCGTAAAACAACAACATTGAAAACAAAACAACGTACCTTGCATGGGTTGAATTAATACTCTACTGAATGAATGACACTTAAAATCGATGCACCGAAGACTTGCAAGAGTTTTTCCCGACATTTGAGTTTAAATTTAAATAGTTTGAAAGACCGAAAAAGCCTTTAACTTTGGCATCTACAAAACGTCGGTTGCAGCAAACAGCAAAGTACGCAAAATTTATTTTCTCAAGAAAGTTAGATATATTAGCATTACTTGAGTATTAATTTTTGTAAATCTTTCTTAGATATCATCATAATTTTAATTACGTTCAATTAGCCATTACCTAAACGAGCAGGGGACTGGGACCAAGTCCGTAAAACTAATTCAATAAGAAACTAGCAAAATTGAGCATCATTTTCTGAGAGAGCAGATCAAACTTAGCTAGTCTGGAAAGTTTGGTGAACTTTGGCTTAATATTGACGATGCTAAAGGGCATCAAATATGTCTATTTTCACATACAAACTCTGTAAATTGTTGACGTTGTCCAGCCAAACCATACATTCACTGTAAAATTTTGGCTGGACAACACAATTTCAAAAGTTTATAATTCCGACAGAATTCGCTCTCAAATCACATCAAACTTTGCACAGATACTAATTTCAACATGATGTTTCATGTCATAATCTTAATTTCGTAATTGCATTAATTCTAATAAACTCGTTCCCAGTCCCCTACTCGTTTAGGTAATGGCTAATATAGAATATCATCCGCCATTTTGCCGTTTTACCGTCGGCTCAGATCTTTTTGTTAGTGACGTCGTTTATGGGGAATATTAAAATCCGTTCACAACATTCTCTCGGGTTCAAGAAAATATAATGCACCAGGAGCCCATAAGTAGGAGCCTCCATCTACCGTACTGGGTTTGTGAGACGACCTGTGACCGGATCAGGCTATTTTTAGAACACCTTTTCCCGCGAACTAATCATCAATCAATAGGAATCCCCCATGGGAATTACACAGAGCCAATCAGCATCAATGAGGTAGATGATTTGTGTTTATTTGTGATATATTAACAAAGTGGCGGACGAAGAAATTTGCGAAATTGAAGAAACTGAAAGTGAAGAGAGCGAAAATGATAGTGATAATTACAGTGACTCTTTTGCAGAGTTTAGTACTTCATCGGAAAGTGACCAAGAGTCTTCAAGTTCGTGTTCTGTTTCTCAAGGAACTAAAAAAACATCAAATAGTAAACCTACCGAGCCAAAAGTTAGAAACTCCGTAACAAAGCCGAAATCAAAAATCCCTGGTGTTAAAATTTCGCGGAAAAAATGGTGTTCTAAAAATAGCCTGATCCGGTCACAGGTCGTCTCACGAATACATCCCAGATGGAGGCTCCTACTTATGGGCTCCTGAATGCACTTATAATTACTCTACATTGTGATTGCACTTTCCCTTGGGATAGGTGACGTCAGACATGGGGAATAATTACTGAAGTGAGCCGCGCTCAATTCAGCGGTAATCCATGTCTTTTTACAATTAAATCTCAAGTTTCTTCTCCATAAAAATAAAAACAATTGGAAATTCATTTAGAAAATGAATGTTCACAACATTTTCTTTGTTTTTAATTAAAGATAAATTTAGGCTACAGTTCTCCTTTAAAGTGCTACTTGGACGAAAATCGATCGAAGTTTAATGAAATAATCTCAAAGAGCCATACAATTACTGGTTTTCTCAAAATTCCTATGGGAAGTATTACATTTTTATGAATCTTTAGAAGTGTCAGTGAGGTCATCTACTCAACCCAAACAATCAACACGGCTTTGCTCCATACATTTCTTTGTTTTTAGTTTCTTGAATTATTTTATTTCTATGAAGCTAAAAGTTTGGGTGAAGGAGTTTTCTTACATTATTTGTGCTTAGGATTGATTGTCTGACCAGTTGTCTTCAATACAGAGCTGTTATCTGAACAAAACATTGATATATTTTGACTCACAAAATACAAAGAAATGTATGGAGCTGAATGTTGGGTTGAGTAGATGACGTCACTGACACCTCTAAATATTCATAAAAATATAGTACTTCCCTCTGGAATATCGAAAAAAGATTTTAACTAGTTATTATTAGACCCTTGAAGAATTATTCAATGAAGTTTCAGCTAAATTAAATTTCGATCGATTTTCATCCAAGTAGCACTTTAAGGGGCAAATATTTTTCACAACAGACAATATACTTTTAAAATGATTTGCACACTTTGATGAACTTTCTAAGTTTATCGCTTTTCGTCAATTCAAACACAACAAAATGGTTCTAAACTCTAGTAATCCTAATTTTGAGGTGGTCGTTACTAACAAGATGAAACAGACATACATACATACTTTATTACAGCTCTCTATAAGGGCTCTTCCGCTATAAATAATACATACATACATACTTTATTACAGCTCCCTATAAGGGCTCTTACGCTATAAATAATACATACATACATACATACTTTATTACAGCTCCCTATAAGGGCTCTTCCACTATAAATAATACATACATTTATTATACGACTGTGACGTAACTTTACCATAAAAGGGCACAAAATCCTCCAAATATCCGAGCGTATTACCCACTGTAGATTGTCGTATTACCCGGCTTGTATCCCGGTAAAACCGGTTTTGAACACATCATATTTTGTACCAGTTTTGGTTTTCATTGCAAAAAGAAAAAACACTAGAGTGCAAACCATATGTCCGTGAAATAATACTATTACTAAATAGTACTAAATAGTGTTATATCTATTGTTTTCTATTGTTTCATCAGTGCTATTTAGTACTAATTAGTTAGTATTGTTTCACGGACATATGGTTTGTACTCTATACAACGACAGAAAAGTATTTCTAAAGGGAATAGGGAAACAAACAACTACTTTTTAATGATATCTGTATAGAAAATATGAAGAAAATCCAATCTTTTTGGTGAAAAAAAGCCAACGAAAAATCTCTCGAGCGCGCGCTCGATGGCGCATCGATTGTGTGATAGCGCGCGCATTTTGCAAACAAATCACAAACTAAGAAATAAGCAAAGAAAAATACGTTTATGGGGGGTTTATTTTGTTGTCGTATAATAAACAATTTATTACAGTTAGAGTTGTGTAATACGGCTGGACATTTTTACTCGTCTATTTGTATTTTGCCTCGCCTACGGCTCGTCAAAATACGGCAAGACTCGTAAAAACTCGCCGTAAACAATACCAGTGTAATAACAGCCGTATTATTCATACTACTTTATTACAGCTCCCTAATAACGGCTCTATATATAATACATACATAATTCATACATTTTATTACAGCTCCCTATAACGGCTCTTCCACTATAAATAATACATATAATTCATACATACTTTATACAGCTCCCTATAACGGCTCTTCCACTACAAATAATACATACATAATTCATACATACTTTATTACAGCTCCCTATAACGGCTCTTCCACTAAAATAATACATACATAATTCATACATACTTTATTACAGCTCCCTATAACGGCTCTTCCACTATAAATACATACATAATTCATACATACTTTATTACAGCTCCCTATAACGGCTCTTCCACTATAAAATATACATACATAATTCATACATACTTTATTACAGCTCCCTATAACGGCTCTTCCACTATAAATAATACATACATAATTCATACATACTTTATTACAGCTCCCTATAACGGCTCTTCCACTAAATAAATACATACATAATTCATACATACTTTATTACAGCTCCCTATAACGGCTCTTCCACTATAAATAATACATACATAATTCATACATACTTTATTACAGCTCCCTATAACGGCTCTTCCACTATAAATAATACATACATAATTCATACATACTTTATTACAGCTCCCTATAACGGCTCTTCCACTATAAATAATACATACATAATTCATACATACTTTATTACAGCTCCCTATAACGGCTCTTCCACTATAAATAATACATACATAATTCATACATACTTTATTACAGCTCCCTATAACGGCTCTTCCACTATAAATAATACATACATAATTCATACATACTTTATTACAGCTCCCTATAACGGCTCTTCCACTATAAATAATACATACATAATTCATACATACTTTATACAGCTCCCTATAACGGCTCTTCCACTATAAATAATACATACATAATTCATACATACTTTATTACAGCTCCCTATAACGGCTCTTCCACTATAAATAATACATACATAATTCATACATACTTTATTACAGCTCCCTATAACGGCTCTTCCACTATAAATAATACATACATAATTCATACATACTTTATTACAGCTCCCTATAACGCTCTCTTCCACTATAAATAATACATAATTCATACATACATACATCATTCATACATACTTTATTACAGCTCCCTATAACGGCTCTTCCACTAAAATAATACATACATAATTCATACATACTTTATTACAGCTCCCTATAACGGCTCTTCCACTATAAAATACATACATAATTCATACATACTTTATTACAGCTCCCTATAAGGGCTCTTCCGCTATAAATAATACATACATAATTCATACATACTTTATTACAGCTCCCTATAACGGCTCTTCCACTATAAATAATACATACATAATTCATACATATTTTATTACAGCTCCCTATAACGGCTCTTCCACTATAAATAATACATACATAATTCATACATACTTTATTACAGCTCCCTATAACGGCTCTTCCACTATAAATAATACATACATAATTCATACATACTTTATTACAGCTCCCTATAACGGCTCTTCCGCTATAAATTCCAACTTCATCTGAAATACTGTACTTATTTGTTCAGCTATGATGTTCAATTATATCCTATAGCAATATTCCAATGGTCATGTGACCGATTACGTCACAATATTTTAGGACTGCACTGTTCTTTATTTGGTCATTGTCCGTTGATTTTAGCAATTTTGATCAAAATCCGACTTTGATGAGCAATTTTCCCAATGGTCACGTGACTGATGACGTCACAATAGTTGACGACTACATGACGTTTGTTTGGTCACCACGCAGGCGGTGTTGGACACGCACCGCAAAGCACGATGGGACAAATTGAAATGTTTACTCATTTGCATCTGGACGTTGAAGTGTAAACAACTAAGTGACTCTGTGATTCAATGGGTTTATAGCGGTCTTCTTCCATATCTTCGCCACATAACCTTCGATATACACATAAACACTCTAAGTTTCTGGAGAATCTGCGGCAGTAAATGGGTATTGCTGGAAACACAAAGGAGCAGTTTTATGTGCAGAGAATATTCACGGCGAGTTGAATTCGAACTTTCCGTACGGTTTCTCCCGTACACTCGTGAAGTTTTGATGTGTCAGTTCTTTTCTCCTTATAACATACTTCTTAGTTTTCTCTCTAGTTTATATGTTGACCTATTTATGAGTTACATTGAACTTCTGAAGTCAAACAACATTCAGCCGATAGTAGTGTTGGACGGGCTGCCAAATCTTACGAGCAACTCATAATTATCGACGTGTATTGTCGGTAGTGTTGGAATCGATTCATGTAGTTCCAAATTGTATCAGTAGTCCACGTACTGATTTACGTTGTGATAGTAAAATTCACAATAACTATTGAATCATTTTGATAATAATATAATAATAATAATACAAATGTGTGTAAAATATTCCTTCTCTGTTTGCCAAGTCTTGCCTGACTTTTGAACTCATCAGGCTAGTGAGAAAAGTATATATAATTTATAGTTTTAAAGAAACAAACATCCACAGGCTGATATTAGAATACTTCGAGGTACGCAGTAATAAAACTATATTGCTATTAAAGGGGCAGTGTCAAGCCATATGACCGCGTAAGCCTGGGTACGAAGAAGCGAGAAATAATAAAAGTCCACGGTGGACTTTTATTATTAGCGATGTTTTCAATCCGTTTCCATCGACCTTAATCATGTTTGTTCAAGCGTCTAATGGATCACTAGTAATAATTCAAAGCATGTTCTTCATTTTCAACAATTCCTAGTGGGGATTATTTCATCTTAGAACTGACTTTGAAGCTGTTGAAAAAAGTGTCGAACAGCCGTTAAGAGGCAGGCCGCCATCATCCTCGAGTGAAGAAAACCGAATTGTAAACCGGCAATTCTGGTCGATTGCGAAGGAATCTTGATCATCAATCGTAGGTGCAGTACTGTTCATGACTTTTGAAGAGAAAAACTCACGTAGAACTACTTGTAAACCCGGTGAGCTTCCCACCATCTACTTATGTGTTGGGCTTCCTGTGTTTTATTTGATCGGCCGTTAGAAAATGATATCGCAGTGAATTATTCACTTCTTGAATTCAGTCCTTTTGATATATTGAAGTTCTAAAATTGCTTTCTAAATAAAGATTAGTATCTACATGAGTCCTGTAGGTCATTTATTTAGCGATTAGAACGGTTTTAGGGGGGTTTTGTAACTCACTACCGGGCAAGGTAGGCTTCTCAACCGAGTGTTATTGTTTTGATTTTAATGCGCATGCGTGAGGCTTGACACTGCCCCTTTAATAGCGACGTGTGAAGTGTCACTTCAAATTAACTCAATATTCGTGAAATTCGCGAACTTCAAGGCCGATTTTCTCCTTTAAAACGACGGGGCCCTTTGGAGCCCCTTCACTTTTTCTTCAAGTTTACTATCTATAGAATGTATCTGTGATAAAAAAAATGAAGGATTCTTACTTTGATCGCTGTAGGATTCACTTCGTGCGTTACTACTTATATTCAATGTTTGACGAACGAAAAATGAAAAGACACAAGTTAGACTAACTGGACACATTTTATGTACCTTACCTGCTCTTGAGAATCCATCCAGGCGTAGTTCACATATCCACCTTCACATTGTATGTAATTGTTTTGTGTAGATGTTCAAAATAATTTTCTAATAGACGAAATAAATCACACACTTGGAAAATAAAGTTCACAAAAATCTTCAAAACACGGCTAGGTAATCGAACGTTCTCATTGGATGTTCCGGACCACGTGGTCCGTGTCCAACACCGCCTGGTCACCACGACTGCTTACGAGTATGGATCAAATTTTACTTTGATTTCAGTATTACATTTTGTGCCAAAAGTTATTACATTTTGCGTTACTTTTACACTTTGTGCGAGTTATTACATTTTGTGGCGTAACAGGTGTCTCCGCCTGTTCTTCAGTGCAATCACAACATCAGTCACCAAAGGACTGAATAATCTCCTCTGGCGAAATCTTCCGTGACGTCCAGGTACACTACGGTAGATGCGGACATCGCCGATACGGTGCTCTACGCGTACCCTTATGCTTCTGTGTGCACGATTTGCTTGTGTTTGCAAGACAGTACAACGTCCCATTCTTCTACGGAATGGCGTAAGCAGAGGATATGTAGAAGGGTAGCCACCATCAGCGAGAATGAAAGTATTTCTTGTAATGTTGAGTGGATGACCATACCCAACCTGGGGCAGTCGCCTGTATGTGGCAGCATCTGTTGAATGGCCTAGAAACCCATGACGACTAAATCGGAAGTATCCTTCGTTGTCAACGATAACATGGCTGTTTAGGAAATGGAAACCACGATCACGTCTATAATAAAGTCGTTGTTGTGGTCCTTGTGGTCTATTAACCTGAACAGAAAAAGCATCTATGGCTCCTACAACATTAGGAAACTGTTGATGACTGTTACGTCGAGCATGCATTCCACTCCATTTCACTCAGCCAATACACATATCGGTCAACATAATGTTCATGTAGGATAGGTAGTAGTAGATAAATATTGTCAGAAACATACGAAGGCCAGACCGCACCAAAACGCGTTGCAAGTGTTTCTAACGTTGGGTATTGCCTTAGCCAGATAAAGACCATCAACAACCTATCCGATGGACACAGCGAATTAGGGCGAGTCTGCCTGGCACGGTTCCTCATTTGCCATGGATTTCGAACTCTTCTGCTAATGTCATTACGAACTCGGTTCACTATTTGAAGCAAACTATCTGGAGTCTCTCCTGTTGCAAGCCAGAAATCTTCAGGTGTTTGTGGCAGAACATTCCAAACCCTTGAGTTGATATTAAGAGCCCTAAGTCTGGGGTAGTATCTACGAATTAGCACATGTGGACTGCAATCCATGATTTGCAGAATTGCAGCTAAATTCCTTATACACAGCACTTCCATTCAGTGGAAGTGGCGGAGGAATCCCAAAACCACCTGCAGCGATCGACAGCAGCTTGAATTACACTAATATACTGGAGTAGAAAAGCAGCAATGCAAAACAAGAATGTAGGAACTGGTGGAAGCGGCATTGTAACTCAAAGCAAATGATTTAAATTTTCTTACGCACTATAAATCTATCGAAGCATAGAATTCACAACTATAGCCGAAAGAATGTAAGAGCGTTTTCGCTTGAATAGTGTTTAATTGATCTCACCTCCTACATTATAGGCGCATTGTTATGATAATACCTCTGAAATACAGAGGCCTGTGAAAAACAGAGGATATAGAAAAACCCTAATAGATTAAGCCAACAGATAAAAACAAAAAAACCAGTCCAATTTAATTCAGCATTTCCACCTAGCAAAATCTGTACCTGTAATCATACAAAACGATTCAGCATTCAGTAAGGTAGTCAAAATGTCCTGTGAAATGTTGAAATTCACTTTCAGCTTCTCATGCAAGCGGGAGTTCTCTGATCGGATTGAAAGTACAACAAGAAACGTCAGTTGAGAATAAGTCCGTAGTTTCGTGTATTTCCAATTAACTTCTCAGAAAAGCATATAAGCATACTTACAGGTTTGACAAGACTGATTCATTGATTGTGAAAACTTGAGCCATTACCGCCATTTTGTGCTATTTTTAGTAACAAAATGGCGGATTTTCAAATTTCAAAAAATCATATCTTTGGATTGAATAACGATATCTGAGATATTGTGTCAGTTATATCTCTAATTTAAAATGTTCTTTCGAATATAGTGATCAAATTAGTGTATATCTGAATTTGGCATTTTCTTGACGTCATTTTCCCGCCACAATTATGCAAATCAAAAAATCCAAAACCATAGGACCATCAATCATGTCATGTACTATCATGTTGCCAAGTTTCAGTTTGATTGGATTAAAACTGAATGTCGAAAAATTGTTTGGCCGATTTCGGGTCTTTTTTTTCCCACCGTGAAATCTAGACGTTAAAACGACTGAAGAAAACAACTTTTGTCTTGAAGTTCATGCAGATAAACTGATTTTTGTATTCAATTTCGCTTGATTCCTATTGGTTAGCGTAGCGAAAGACTCAACTGCACTGGCTTTCTTTGAGACGCGCGATATAGCGACTCAAAATTGTCTTTTAAATATTTTTAGAAAAAAAAAGAGAACGCTATGGGATTCAAGGAAAATTCATTGGCTCGACTCGTAAATTCCACGTTGAATTCACGCTTGATTTGTTTTAATCTGATATTTAAGTTTCCTCAAATAAACTAACGATGGAAAAGAGTTTTAAGAGTGAATGTCAGCAATTGTCAAACAAGTTGTGGCAAGTCTCAAAAATCGATTTCGCTCATAGTTTCAGGTTAGGTACCCCATTATGCAACATTAACCATGATATACTTTATTTGTCAAAGTATATTTTCGTTTTCGAGAAACAAGTGGGTGAAAATGCTAATTTGACTGACTTACGTGACCTCGTGACACAAAACTAAATACGATACGGTATTGAATATAGACCGAATGCAATAATGGCGTCCAATTTCAATTGTCATTGTTCTGGACTGACTAACCTCGTGTTCATGTGGAAACACAAAAGCATTTTCACCTGAATGAGAGGCTAATCAGTTCAGAACAATGGCAATTGAAATTGGACGCCATTATTGCATTCGGTGTATATCATATTCGTTTTGCTCATCATCTGAGTGTATTCTACTGTCATCATTGAAAGTTTTAATGGAAGTTGAAATTTATAACGAATATGTATTAATTTTCCTATTGACCATACAATATCATTTTCTCACTCTAAAAGTAGCCTCCAAATAAATACAATTTTAGCTATGTGCGATACAACGGAATCCATCAAGCTTGCAGAATTAAAAAGATGAGAGAGTGTTGTTTCAAATGATAAATGGTTTGTGTATTTGAGAATTATTCGGCTCAAAGTTAAGCAAAAATTCAAGTTTCAGAGACTTTGAAATTAACAACGCCGCCTAAAGGTTGAACACTTAAAGTGCTACTATGACGAAATTCGTACCATTGCTAAAGAAATGATTTATTCGTAAAATAGTCTATTAAGCTCCAAGATAGCAGTTTTAGTTGTTTTTAAGTCAATAGAAGGATAAAGGAGTGAAATATTGGACTCTCAAAACAGGCAAAAATATGCCCGCCATTACTAAATCGTGTTCCTGCGAACAATAGACTGTGACGTCAGTTTCTCAATGTGAACGCGTCGCTGCACGGCTCGCTGCACTGTATTTTTAGTTTAATTATGATTAAAACATTTGAACATGAAACAGTGTCTTGAATCGCCAAAAAATCGCAGTGTTGATGCGTGTAAATTAGCCGATTACGACGAATTTGCGACGAACGATGTTGAGAAAACTGACGTCACTTATATTGTACAATAAGTCACCGGCCAGGAACCAGTTTGAATAATATATTAATAAACATACTACCAGGATACTAAAAATGCAAAAACATCAACTTCGGAAAATGTCATCATAGTAGCACTTTAACTAGACTATAGCGGATCCTAACAGTCCTAATAATATAACTATGCCTAAAAGTAAACCACAAATATTCTAGATAACTAACCTTGTTCATTTTGTGAAGTTGAGAGCTCAAACAACTGTTTTATCAGTGTGGATATTGATCATCGGATTAATATATAATAAATTTTAACCCCTCCCCCAGACATGCACAGATAAATAACAACTCGTGCTTGGTCTGGGTACTGAGTGAGGCATTGGGTTCATTCTAAAGGTTTTGTAAAATTAGAGTGATATCTGTGGGAGTTATTCAATTATTGCCAGTTCGGGTTTCATCTGTATTCTTCGTGTGCAACCAAATTTCGAAATATTATTTCCTTTGCCAAATAAAATAAAATGCTAATGTGTTTGTAGAGCTATCAAAATAACACCTCTGGGCCAAATCTTGGAGCACTAGAGCATTTCTTTACCGAGCTATGGGCGAACGAAGTTTCCAAATATTCCAGTGTGTTTGTAAGCGGCGCCATGTTGGATGATGATTCAAGCTTAGAGTATATACATCGGTAGTGTAACCTATATGGTAAAGGCTAGTTTCCATAACCCAAACCGCCCTTGATCGATAGCAGTCTGGGAACGAGTTTGCATAATGAGACGTCGGCCGTAGACGTAACGAAGTTTGGCGTTACGTATTTTCAAGATGTCTACGTTTGTGGAATCAATCTTCTTTATATCGGTCGGTTCTCTGCTTGAATTCTCTCTACAACTCTTTAAAATGTCATCCAAATGTGTTTATGCTGTCTACATCTACTCAGCGAAGCTTTAACGACGAAAATTTCGAACTATCGAGGGCAGTTTGAGTTATGGAATCAAGTCTCTACGACAAGGAACGATTTAGTTTCCATAACCCAAACTTGATTCTTGGACAAGTCATGGAAACAACGAAAATGTAAGTAGTCTTTTACTATGATAATGGATAAACCCATGTATTTAATTGAAAATCCATGCACTATTAAAGTCTTATAGTGGAAATTTTGGTTATGGTTATTAAGCTTTTATTATAAAGCTTTATTAATAGTACACATTGCATTGCTTGTAAAAATGACAAGACAAACACCCATCTGTTAAAGACCTATTAAAATGAAGCCTGTATTACTGTAAACAACAACATTTGACTTGAGCAACATCTTTCAGACTAATTATAATTCATGAGACAAACACAATGGAACCCCCTTCCCCTCCTTGTTGGGGGGTTGGTGGGGGGTGGTACTTTGGGGAAAATATATATAGGGAGTACTCCCCCGGGAATGGAACGTGCTTTTGAAATCTGATGCTAATATTACCATAAAATTTAGCAAACTTTAACTTTGAATTTCTCGAAGAATTATTAACTGTTGAAGTTATACGTGGTGGATATATTACTTGACATTTCTTTCAGAACATTCACAACATTAACATATTAACATTCACGTTATGGGCCAACTTTGTGAATTAAAGTCATAGATGTTGATGTTCATTATCATAAATGCCTTTTGACTACCCTAAGCTCTACAAGAACACCTACGGCTTGAGAGATTAAAAATAAGGGTCTCTGGTACCCAGGGTACCATTTTACATGCTCTTCAATAATGTTGGTTATACTGTATATATATGTTGTGGTTTAATTTTTTTCCCCGGTTTACTTTTTTAGGGATCAAACTGGGTGAAAGCGAAAAAAACAGGCCTGGAAACCCTACCAAAACTACCAAACTGGCCACACATACCTAGATATACCATACAATACGATACAATGAATATGTTAATGTAGTTCATTTTTTTCCCCTGGTATAAAACTTTCCAGTTCATTTTTTCAAGGCAGAGAAAGAATAGAATATATTTGTGAACGAAATAGCTAAGGGAAAACATAGCTACAACCCCCTGACTTTTGTACCAGTTATCGGGCAAAGATGGAAATTTAGAATTATATCAATTTCAGCTTGATCGAACTTTCCTTGGCAACGATAAACAAAGAAAAACAAAGATCGTTGAAATCAGTTTTTCTAAAATATCTCAAGATTTCGATGAGCTCTAGACAAGCGACTATGTGCATGATAAACTACATACTCAGTCAAAGTATCTGAGATAGAATTCAAACTTTTTGATCAGAGCGATTTTGAATAATTTGCATAAAGAATGTTTATGCAAATTATTCAAAATCGCTCTGATCAAAAAGTTTGAATTCTGTCTCAGATACTTTGCCTTAGTATGTAGTTTATCATGCACATAGTCGCTTGTCTAGAGCTCATCGAAATCTTGGGATATTTTAGAAAACCTGATTTCAACGTTCTTTGTTTATCGTTGCCAAGGAAACTTCGATCGAGCTGAAATTGACATAATTCTAAATTTCCATCTTTGCCCGATAATCGGTGCAAAAGTCGTTTTGATCGGTCTAGGATAAGTCCATCAATTCGCCAAATGAAAAGTGTAAGTGTGGTCAGTAAAAAACTACTTTGAGTCACCTTAAGAATAACTTATTTTTTTAATGGGGATTTAGGATTATCGACTGGTTAGTCCAGAGCGAAAGGTTTTGCAAGGTATTTGGACCAGCATTGGTGGTGGGTAGTCAAGGTTTGTGTGTGTTTTTGGGGTGGAGGTGAAGGGAGAAGGATAGGAGTGATGTTCACGGGGGAGGGGGCAATGGGATATGGGAACTGGAAGAGAGTGTAAATTTATGGGGGGATAAAATGTAGGGATATAGGGGAGGAAGCGAATGGATGAGGGTGTGATTAGTGGGTGAGGGGCTGTGGGGGAGGAATGGGGAGAGAGTGTTGAGAGTGTAGGGGGGAGGGGAGGTTTGCAAGTTGAAATGGAAGAAAAGGAGAAATGGGGGGTGAAGGGAAGTAGGTGCATTGAGGGTGGGTGTTGGGGATGGAGGGAGTTATTCAAGGGGGGTGAAGTGGAGGGAAGGTGAAGTTTTTTCAGGAGGGAAAAAAAGGAATAAAAAAGGGGAGGAATAAAGAAGGTGGGGTAAAGGGAGAGATGGGTGGAATGGATGTGGAGATGCAGAGAAAAATGGATGGTAGAAAGGATGGAGAAAGAAGAAAGAGATGGAAAGTAAGCGGATATAGTGACAGATATAGATATGTATCAAGTGACGGATATAGATATGGATGATAGAAAAGAGGAGAAGAATGAAAGAAGTGGAATGTGAGTGGAAAAAATAGAGTGACAGGTAGAGAGATGGATGTTTGAAATGAAGAGAAGAGGGAAGTGGAAAGTATGTGGAATAGCTAAAGTGACAGAGAAATGGACGAAGGATATTAGATGAAAGATAGAAGGGGATTGTAAGTATAAAAAATAAGGTGACAGATGCAGTAATTTGTGTTTTTTTTTTTTTTTGTGTTGGACAGAGAGAAAAGAAGAAAAGAGAAGAAGAATGGGATGTAAGGGGTGAACATGCTGGATGTTTGAAAAGAAGAAAAGAGAGAGAAGTGGGATGTAAGTATAAAAAATGGAGTGACAAATGGAGAAATGGATGATAGAATTGAAGAAAAGAGAGAAAGAAGTGGAATAGATGTAGAAAATCTAGGGTGACAAGTGGAGAAATGGATGATAGAAGAAAGAAAGAAGTGGAAAGTATGTAGATATATATGGTGGCAAGTGGAGAAATGGATGATGGAAAGAAGAGAAGGAAGAGAAAAGTGGAATGTAAGTGGATTAATGAAGTTATGAGTATAGAAAAATGGATGGTAGATATAAAGAGATGAAAGAAAGAAGTGGAATGTCTGTTGAAATATAGGGGGGCGAAAGAGAGAAGTGAAATGTAAGTATAAAATATAGTGACAAGTTTAAATAAGTTTTTTTTTCTATCATCCACATCTCCTCGTCACTCCATTTTCTCTACTTACATTCCACATCTCTCTCCCTTTTCTTCTTTTCCATCATCCACTTCTCTTGTCACCCCACTTTTTCAACTTATTAAATTCCAGTTCTCTCTTCCTTCTCTCCTTTTTTTCTCATCTTTTCTTCTTTTCTATCATCCATTTCTCCTCCTGTCACTCCAGTTTCTCTACACACATTCCACTTCATTCTATATCATTTTTTACTCTTGTCACTCTATTTTTCTACATACATTACACTCATCTTCCTTCTCTTTATTTCCAACATCCTTCTTTAGACTTCATACTAGTTCATCTTCAAACATTCCACTTCTTCCATCTTTCTCTTCTATTTCACCATCCATTTCTCCACTTGCCACTCCGGTTTTTCCACTTACATTTCACTTCTTTCTCTTTTGCTTTATCATCCATCTCTCTTCTGATTTTCTGGCCCTCCTCAATAACTCTCTCTCCCCCTTCCTCTCCCCCAGCCCCTCACCCTTAAAATTCCACCCTCAGCCATACCCATTCTCTCCCCCTTCCCATAAACCTACACTCTCATCCATTTCCCATATCCCACTGCCCTCCCTCACGAATGTCACCCTTATTCCCCCCCCCCCCCCCTTTCTCTCTCTCTTTTCACCTTCTACTCTATATCCAAGCCTCCCATCTTACTATTCTCCATTCCCCCATTCTCTCTAGCCCCTTTCTAACATCCCCAGCAGATTCCTCCACTTCACTTTCTCTCCTTTCACCCCCTCCAGTTCAAACTCTCACATTCAACTTACCTTCTTACCTTCACTCCTCATCTCTCCTGTTCTTCCATATCCCAGCCCACCATTCTAACTTTCCCTCTCCAAAAAAAAAACTCTAAATTCACACTCCCCTCCCATCCCTCCTCTTCTACTCTCTCTCCCCCTTCCTCTCCCCCAGCCCCTCAACCTTAAATTCCCACCCTCATCCATATACAAATCCCCCCCCCTCCCCCACATCCCAGCCCTCCTTCCCTACATGCTCTCCCCTTCCCTGTAATCCACTCTCATCCATTCCACATAGCCCCTCTCCCGTGAACATCACCCTAATCTTTCTCGTTTCTTTTTCACCTTCCACTCCATATACGAGCCTTCCATCTAATTAATCGCTATTCCACCTTTCTCTCCAGCCCATTTTCTAACATCATCCCCAACAGATCAAAACTCCCCTTCTCCCATCACCTCTATCCCACACTAACCGTAAACTAACCCCAACCCCACCTCCCCCCCTTAACAAACGCCCTGCCATAACCCCCCCACACACACATATATTTTGACAACTCACCGCCAACGCTGGTCCGAATACCTTGCAAAACCCATCGCTCTGGATTAACTAGTCGATCATCAAAAATGTTAATGCTGTGAATGTTATGAAAGAAATGTCAAGTAATATATCCACCACGTATAACTTCAACAGTTACAGTGTGACTACACCAACCAAGGCCACCCAAACAAATTTTCATACAAATTATCCAATCACAATTGAGTATTTAAACAATAGAATCTGCACAAATTTTCAAATTTTCGCTTTAAAATAATATATTTTACCTTATATGTGTATGTATATGATCAAGAGTGAACAAGAAACAGCTGGACGAAACGAAAGATTTCCGGCGACTGAAATTCGACTGAAACGCAACGGAAATGTGAAATTACGGACATCTTATTCTTGCGTTTACGTGGTCTTATATGTGCGTTTACGTCAGATTTCCGACGACACTTATACGTCGGAAACGAACAAAAATGACACCTTGTTTCCGTCATACATTTACGGAGTATCGGAATCATGAATTTCCGAGTCGGAATTTCACGTTTTTGTCAGATCTAATTTTTCACTAGAAATTCAGAGAACCGCGATTAATATAAATGATATATGCACTAATATGGCTTGATAATCATTTTTTGGCAATCCCCCCTCCCTCCCACAATAGTTTAAATTAATCAAATATTTCTTCTTTTTCTGCCTTTGTCTTTGTGAAAAGGCAAGCATTTTGATTCCACAACAAATGCTAAAAAAATAAAGACACGAATATTATTTTGTAATCATTATTTAATCAATTTATTCATGTTTGTGGTAATTGACAGAGTTCAATAAAAATACAACATAGAAAATGATCATTCGCGCGTTTCACATGGATTATACTTGATCTTTAGCAGCCCAGCTGGGTACACTTTTGGGCTTTGGACGTTCAGATTTCGTATCGGCAATTAAAATTCGAGCAGTCAATCTTCTTTGCGCTGGTTTTAATGTATCCCTTGTATAGTTGTCCAACTTTTGCTTAATATTATACAATTTTGTACGCTCCCAGGCCAATCTGCGTACTTTACGTGGCCTGGGGCCTGGTCCAGGCTCCAGGTCCTCCTCTTCGCAGCTGTCCTCACTGGATATACACTCAGCAGCATATTTCGAGAGAAATATTTCCTTAGCTTTTTCCCTGTCAGGGGGAGAGACAGGTCGGCCTTTTCGATGACCTTGCACCTTCTTGCCAGTTTCTGCAAACAATGAAGAAAAGAGAGAATCGATATCAGTACTGCTTCTATATTCAATGGAAACAAGAGAGTATAACTAATAGAGGGAATCTGTCCATGATGCGCATGCCATCAAAATTCCCGGTTGGTCTATTTTTAGAAACCGGATGACGCTGGAGGTACTTTGGCCATAGAATAGGTGCATGGGGCTCACAAAGTTTGTGGCGCCTACTTTTTTGCTGTCAATGAACATTGGTACTGTGATAGCATGAAAAGTCGATCGAAAATCACAACTGTAGACGATGAAAGTACCGAGATAGGTCAAACATTTATCCATGCAGCAGCGCGAGAATGCCAAAAATGAAAAGGAAATTACAAAATAAGCATTGACTGTACGTTTTATCTGCAGATCTTTAAAACCGCAGCTAGCTAGAAAATTGATGGTTTCATAGGCTGTCTGTGCTACACATAATGTGAACTTTTTACTTCCTAACCCTTTTAATTCTTTGCTGTTTTCTCAGAGTGCTTCGGTGCTTTTCAAACGTTTTTGTTTTTCTTCTTGTTTGGTCATCTCTTTTTGACTTCCAGTATCTATGGATTGAATCTGACACAATAAATGATGAATGCGTGAACTTTATTTGACTCAGAGAGAGAGAAAGAAAAGAAAGAGAGAGAGAGAAGAAAGAAAGAGAGAATGAAAGAAAGACACAGAGAAAGGAAGGAAGGATTAATTAATTAAGGAAGGAAGGAATTAAGGAAGGAAGGAATTAAGGAAGGAAGGAATTAAGGAAGGAAGGAATTAAGGAAGGAAGGAATTAAGGAAGGAAGGAATTAAGGAAGGAAGGAATTAAGGAAGGAAGGAATTAAGGAAGGAAGGAATTAAGGAAGGAAGGAATTAAGGAAGGAAGGAATTAAGGAAGGAAGGAATTAAGGAAGGAAGGAATTAAGGAAGGAAGGAAGAAAGGAAGGAAGGAATTAGGAAGGAAGGAATTAAGGAATTAAGGAATTAAGGAAGGAAGGAATTAAGGATTAAGGAAGGAAGGAAGGAAGGAAGGAAGGAAGGAAGGAAGGAAGGAAGGAAGGAGGAAGGAAGGAAGGAAGAAGAAAGGAAGGAAGGAAGGAAGGAAGGAAGGAAGGAAGGAAGGAAGGAAGGAAGGAAGGAAGGAAGGAAGGAAGGAAGGAAGGAAGGAAAAAAAAAAAAAACAAAGAAAAGGGACGGGACGGCGTCCGGTGGGCATGAAAATGCAGTTCAGTAGTTGTAATGAGCAGGCACTGGTAATTAATACACACAAAAAAAGCAAAGAAACGAACGTACCTTTTAAAACCGCGGTTTTCCAAGAGTTTTGAATCGTATGACCCTCTAACTTCCCTTCTTATGGTTCGTGAAATCTTTCTGTTGTGGTCTGAGTAAAATCTATTTAAAAAAATGAAAACATAGGAAAGGAGCTAACAGCGTTGCCATTCAGAAAACATAAATGGTTCAAGGACATCTCTACATAAACCGCCAAGCTTCTATCTGGCCCGTTAAATAAAGAGCCGTAAATTCCCTTTAAATCATCTATTAAGGAATGCAGTCCCACTCAAATCTGTCGTCAAATGGATTAGAGTTATTGGAAATGAAATAATGAAATGAAAAGCATGGAATGCAGTCCTACTCAAATGCTATCAGCCGCTCGAAGACGGCTAACCGCACCGACTAGCTACTCGCTCGAGGACGAATGGCCCGTCGAGAGCAGAACCTCTTCCACTAGCTTATCTGTCGTCAAATGGATTAGAGGTATTAGAAATGAAATGAAATGAAATGCAGTTCCACTCAAATGCGGACAAAAATAGGGTGGTCATTAATTAAATACCCTTCATCTAAATTCCAATCCTGGAAGTCGTCGTTTTTGCAAAGGTTATCGTATGTTTGGCGAACAGCTTTCTAGAATATAATAAATAAAATAAATTATATTAAATTTTCTACGCATTCTCATATTGTGCAATAGCCCAATTTATACAAGAGACGGATTATTCGTCTGAGTCGAGTTACCTGTTTGAAAACACGCGCGTTTAGACGTGTTTTGAGATGAATTACTCGTCTATTATTCGAATCATCATATGTAGATAATCTGTCCAGACGGTCTCTGGTATAAACTAGACACAGGCAGCCCAAGCAATGGTCGTGTAACGATTACAGACATTATAATTACAGGGTGGACATTTTTTTTTCTTTTATCTATTTGGACAACGTTTTCAGTTGAAAATAGGTATATATATTTTTTTTAATATCCAACGTTGTTTTTGGTGGGTTTTTTTTAGACTGCATTGTGCTAGGTTTTTCAGTATAGACAGAAAAGACTAAAAACCTAGCCCAATGCAGTTTGAAAAACACCAAAAACAACGTTGGATATTTTTAAAATATAGTCTAAAATACAAGACCATTGCTTGGGCTGCCTGTGGTATAAAATGGGCCAATCCAAGACGTTTCTCTTGTCTTTCGTCACTGAGGTCACGCAACCGCTACTGATATGTCAAAAAACATGACGTGATGAACACTGAATTATATTAAATATTCATCCAACAATATTGGACCCCCCCCCCCCCCCCCCCCCCCCGGGATTGATTTGTTCATGTACACATATTTATATATTATTATTAAACCAAACCGTTTACTTTTACTTTGAGAATAATATATAAACACACTAATCAGAATTTGTGTTACTCTTTTGAGTTTAGTGGCATTGTGCCGCGAGGGAATCAAATACATTAAAAAGAGCGCGAAATTATTATAGTACTGTCCGCTCAAATAACATTTGTACACAATTAGAATTTGTACATTATGTACATATGACTTGAAATTACGTGGTCAAATAAATACAGTAGAATTAGAATGTTTACTTGGTATACTTACCGAACATCCATGGTCGATATTCCTAAACAATTTCCTTGTATTCCTCCTGTCCGATCTCACGCGCTCGACTGTCGTCTCTTTGAGAGCTTTAACTTCTTCTTTTAGGCTTTCCAGCTCTCGTTTAAGCTCTTGAACACCAGTTGCATCACCTATCTCGTTTTCATCGGTCCCAATCATTTCATAGAGTAAAATAAACCGGAGAGAAATTGACAAAGAAAATATGATCCTAAGCCGCTTGAGTTGTGAAGACAAGTAACTGAAATTCCCGCTCTTTTTTCAATTGACGTCATCAGGAGTAAGAGGGTATTCCACTCAATTGCTAAATGGTACCCTTCTTGCACAACTAATCTGGTTCGGTGATGACAGAAACCTTAATTTAGATCACATGTCAATTTATACTTGTGTGCAATGACCAACATTATATATTGGAAATAAATCATGGAAACAACAAGAAAGTCCAGCAGATCACAAGGGCGACGATCACAACGACGAAAAGAATATCGAAGTCGCAGAAGGCAGCATGAGGCGAGAGAAAGTAATCTTGCGAAAACAGACAAGACGTCAGACGTTATTCAAACTCCAGCAAACGAGCTAGAGGAAACTCCGCACGTGACTGAGACAGTTGTCCAAGTGCCGGCTAGCAAACCGATGAAAGCAAAGAAGAAAACGGATAATACTTTAATGAAAAGAATGGCCTCGACATATGCAGGCAAAATGCTGATGGCAGCGAGACCCGACATAGGCACCGGTCTGTCGTGAAAACAACGAAATTGATTGATGTGCCCAAACCCCCTACAGGAGAAAGGAATGCCGCTGCTCAAGTGCTCGACTTGGACCCAAGTTTACTCGAGGAGTATTGTCAAGATTGCATTCTTGGTGAAGGTCGGTTTGGTGAGGTTAAATTGATGAAATACAGGACGACATTTGTTGCAGTGAAGAGAATGAAAAACAAGAAGTACAATTATTTAATCCATAGAGAAGCTGAAGTACTCAGACAATTGGGGGACCACCCGGGACTTCCGTACCTCTATGGAGTGTGCGAGAAAGGCGGAGAGAAACTACTCATTCTCGAGTATTGTGGAGACGAGGTCAAGCCTACTACCCTAAATCAGGCTGTTCTGGAAAAGAAAATACCATCTAACATATGGCCAGATATAATTAAAATGCTAGGAAAAACAATGGTGCACATGCACTCCAAAGGAATCATTCATGGCGACATGAAAGGCGACAATGTCCTGATCGTAAAGCGCTGCGGTAATTGGTGCCCTGTGATAATAGACTTTGGTAAATGTACGAACTTGACATCAACTGTACAGGAATCAAAAGAGAGAAGTGAAAATCTTAGCGAGAGGAAGGTCAGGTATCCCCATATAGCACCGGAAGTGCTAAGCGGAAACACTGCACCAAGTGTTCTGTCCGATGCTTACAGCTTTGGAAGAATAGCGAAGCACATTTGCCGCCGTAACTTTGACTCTTGTCAATCTATTTTAGGAATTACTAAAATGTGTTGTGTCTCTGATCTCAAATCACGATCATCAATTAAACTTTTTCTTGGACACTTGGAATGACAATTACTTATTTAAGTTCATCGTGAGTTTTTGTTTGTATATGAGTTTAATATTTTGTATTTTCGAATTAGTGAAGCCATGTAAGGGTTTGATTTGCGTGACTTTTTACTTGAAATGGGAGAGGCAATTAAAGTTATTAATTAAAAAAACTAGTGATGCAATGTGAAACTCATGCTCAGTGATGTTTACCACTCAGCTGTATTAAAGTTAGATAGATCTATAAAGTTTAAAACGTGGACAAAGGACCCTTTGAATTCAATACATGCTTACACTACAGACACAATTGATCGATCATAATTTACTATGTTTACTCATCTGAATCATTGCTCGACATGACATATTTTGACACGCGTACGGCGTGCAGGACACGTGCACGGGATTCTGTATTATGAAATCATTTACGTACAAATTAAAAATTGTGAAAGAATGATATCATATTACTATTACAGCAGCATAGCTGGTCGAAATCCTACAAATCAGTTTTCGACCTTGTGTCGATCGAGACTAGATAAATCATTTAAAATGTCATCAACATCTTCAAAAAGGTCTAAATTTCCGCAATCTGCTGGAGATATCCAAAAGAAACAAATATGTGGTCACTGCGACAGAAGTCTTAGTAAGTCTCAGTTCTTGAGACATAAACGAGAGTTTTTTAATTACGCTACCAAGACTTGGAAACGCAGTAATGAGCAAAACGATGCTGCAGGCTCTAAATACGTACTAAAAGGACAGGAACAACCCACAATAACGTTGTATAAATGTTTTCACTGTGGGAAACATCTTGCCAGGACACAGTATAACGAACACAAACATAACTTTTTTAACACATCTACGATGACTTGGATCACAGAGGACGAACAATCTGCAGCTGCAAGTTCAAGTTCTTTTGTGGAAGATGTGCCAGGAAGTTCCAGTAGTGACGGTAATTATAAGTTAGTCAGTTAGTAGTATGATTTCCCCGGGGAAAAAACTATTCAGTTGACCAAACACCGTTTTGAGAAAAAAACATGTATTATATATATAATAACTAATTCAATCCCATGTTTCATGATTTTCAACGTAACCCAACAACCGAATCAGTGAAATACAGATAACTCTCTCGTAAGCGACCACTGCTCGCCGGTCGGGAGTAAGTGGCCGCTTACGGGAGGTGGTCGCTTAGGAGAGTGTTCACCACAGGGAGACCAAACCTATTGTAATTTACACATGTGTCACGATTGCTATAGCAATGATATAATTTTGCATACCATATTCAATTTCACTATTGAACAAATTCATTGCTTATGTTTCTTAGCTAAACAATGAATCAATGTGGTTTCTGAAAATAAAATAGTTTATACTGAGTTTTCTTTATTTAGATGATATTGGAATGGGACATTCAGAATTTGAGACATCTACATCGGGTAAGTTTTTCTAGGCTACATCTGACCATGACATCCTGCCATTTTATCCCTCCCTCCCAAGCATCCCCCCTCCTTCACTCCCTCTTTGTACTGAAGCCGTGTCGAGTTCTCCGCCACTTGTCTGAGAAGGGCTAGCTCAAGTATAATTCTATTGTTTTATTTTATGGCATATATAATATATATAAACCTTTTTCCTGAGGTGGTCAGTTTTTATTTTACCTCTTTAACTACAATTACTTCTGCGAGAGTCACAACTACTGGAATTCCGTACTCGGCTCCCTGGCCATGCATGCACCCACGTCATGCGGACCCATGCGTTATCTCATTACATTTCTTCCTCCCTCCCTCTCTTCTTCTTCTTCTTTTCTTTCGATTTCTTCGTTCTTTCTTTCTTCCTTTACTTCCTTTTACTTTCTTTCTTTCTTTCTTTCTTTCTTTCTTTCTTTCTTTCTTTCTTTCTTTCTTTCTTTCTTTCTTTCTTTCTTTCTTTCTTTCTTTCTTTCTTTCTTTCTTTCTTTCTTTCTTTCTTTCTTTCTTTCTTTCTTTCTTTCTTTCTTTCTTTCATTTGTTCGTTCGTTCATTTTTTCCTTTGCATGTTCGTTCGTTCATTTATTCATTTATGATCACTAATTTAATTATGCTGAAAGAGAGAAGTACGTGTAAGCGAGTTATTAACACGTTGCATCACAGGCACTGACAACCTCTGAAATGTTTACAGTTGCATTTGAATATCCATTTCTTTTTCAGCACAAACGGAATATTTAGAAGAGTCATCAAATGACGAAGATGAAGATTCAGACCTGGTTAGTAATAATAATATTAGCACCTCTAGCAAGAATTAACAATTAACTATTTGAACATCCACATGAAGTATATATTTTTAAGGCACACTGACTTAATTTCAGGCTCAAAGTGCAGCATCAATCAAAAAAGCTCTATTTAGCCCCCCTCTCTAATAAGCCCCCCGTCTACAGCTTCAAGTTCCAAATAAGTCCCCTTCCCTTTCCCATCCTGAAAGAAGAAAATACAACTAGACAAATATGTTATTATTTTTTTCAATAAGCCCCCCTCTATTAAGTCCCATCTCTTTTAAACCCCCTCTAAAGTGTCCAAACGAGAAATAAGCCCCCCCCCCCCCCCCCGGGAGCTTAATAGAGTTTTTATGGTTCATATATTAGTCCCAAGACAATTGTTCAAATAACACGACCATTACATTTTGTGTCGGGGTGGGGGTTGGGGGTGGGTGTGGCTGAGCCGCGGGGACAATACATACAATAAACTACCCACATTGGACGACCTTCAAAACCCAGCCTAAAAACGCAATTTTGCTTGAGCTAGGATTGGATGCCTGCATGTGTACTACAGTATTACGTGTCATTTCGTTTATCATTTACCGTATTTTCTCGAATAAGCGCAATTTTGGCTAAAAAGGTGGGCGTTTATTCGGCTGAGTGGGGCGCTAATTCGAGGGGGGCGCTTATTTCATTCGACCAGCTTGATAATGTCTGACTTAGAAGAAAATAAACTGGCTTTCTACTGTACTTTGATAATCGTCATTTAAGGCTAAACATCGGCTTGTACCCTAACTCTAATATATTTATTGTATCAACCCTTTATTAGCCCACCCGAAAAAGAGAGACGGGGAGGGGAGGGGAGGGGAGGGGCGCGCTTGTTCGAGGGGGGCGCTTATTTCAAATTTAATTTCGTCTGAAAGAGTAGGCGCTTATTCGAGGGGGCGCTTATAAGAGGATGGGAGCTTATTATTACGGTATATTTATAAAGCGAAGATTAGCATGCGCATTTGGGATATGATCAAATATATGCGCTTTACACAACAATAAAATCACACTAAAATCCTAAAAAATCCTAAAATCCATTATCTAGCCAATAATCTAAAAATATAACATATAATGATACATGATCCTTTCAATTGCTTTCAGGATACAAGTTCAAGCGACGAAAGTACTGATGACGATAGTGAAATTCCCGAGCAATGGGAGGGTCAGTTATCGGAAGAAGACTGTCAAAGTCTCCTTGAAAACGACAGCACTTTCGAGTCCGCCCGAGTTGAGCAGACAACGCAATCTCAGAGCCATTTCCCCAATGACATGCAAACATCTAAAACGTTAATAACATGGTTCCTATACTTCATATTTGTTTGGCAGTACTTCAATATGATCAGCGATAGAGGTATTGAAAGTCTACTAAAGTTTATGAGCACTCTGGTTTTGGCGATTGGCGAAAGAGTGAGAGAGAGCACAGGCTCCAGCTTTGTGGTTTCTTTCGCAGGGCTAATACCAATAACAATGTACTCTCTTCGAAATTTCTTAGGCATAGAAAGAGACAATTTTCAAAAGTTTGTAGTCTGTGGTAAATGCACAAAGCTATTCAAACCACACGAATGTTTAACAAATGAAAATGGCGTTACTCGAGCAAAGGTTTGCGATAACGTCCTGTTTCCTAGATCTTCGCGAAGAAAACCATGTGAGGGTCCGCTAATGAAAAAAGCGATATTGAGTAATGGTGTAGTTAAATATTACCCAATCCACACATACTGCTATAGAAGTGTCATCAATTCTATAGAGTCTTTTTTGAAGAGGCCTGGCTTTAAAGAGAAGAGTGAAGAGTGGCGTAAGAGAAACGTCAGTCAGGATACTTACGCAGACGTAATGGATGGGAATGTTTGGAAAACATTTCTCAAGTACAAAGGGCGCGATTTTTTGAATCTTCCACAGGCCTACGGGTTAATGCTAAACTGTGACTGGTTTCAACCATTTAAGAGGCGAACAGATTACTCTATTGGTGTTCTCTATCTAGCTATCATGAACCTACCAAGATCTGAACGTTTTAAAAAAGAAAATATAATTTTAGTTGGAATTATACCTGCTTTGAAAAAAGAACCTTCAACACTTGTGCATTTTTTAACGCCTTTAGTAGATGAACTTCTTGCATTGTGGAAAGGAGTCAAGGTAAATGCTTACAATGAACCACAAGGAGGGATCACTCTTAGAGCAGCGCTCCTATGTTGTGCATCTGACATTCCTGCTGCACGAAAGCTGTGCGGTTTTTTAGGTCACCAAGCAAGAAGGGGATGCAGCCATTGCTACAAGTCGTTTCCGGGTGGGTTTGCCGAAAAGAAGGACTACAGTGGATTCGAGGACAGAGAATCGTGGCCATTGAGAACAGATGAACAACACAGGCATGATGCATTTAAAACAGCAAGATGCAAAACGAAAACAAAAACAAAACAAATGGAAAGTGCCCTCGGATCGCGCTACACTGAGCTTCTAAGACTTCCATATTATGGAAGCGTCACAATGTGTATTATAGACCCAATGCACAACCTATTCCTCGGAACTGCTAAAAAGCTGTTTCAAATATGGATAAAAAAAGAGCTTTTACCCAAAGTCAATACAATTGACAGCCGAATACAAGGTATGAACGCCACATCTGACCTCGGACGATTACCAACCAATATTACAACAAGTTGTGGAGGGTTTACCGCATCGCAGTGGCAAAATTGGATCTTCTATTATGCAATGTACTGTATGGAAGGAGTTCTCGCGGATGATCATTTGAACTGTTTACAAACTTTTGTTATTGCTTGCAGACTCCTCTGCAGGACATCGATTACAAAAACGGATTTGTTTCTCGCTGACAGAAAACTGTTAGATTTTGCGATCAAATTCGAGCGTCTGTATGGAAAAGAAGCAGTTACACCAAATATTCATTTACATATGCATTTGAAATCATGCATTGAAAATTATGGAAGCGTTTTTGGGTTTTGGTGTTTCAGTTTCGAGCGTTATAATGGTTTACTGGGAAACTTCCATACAAACAACAGGTTGATCGAAGTGCAGCTGATGCGAAAATTCTTGAGCATGAATTACGCCTCGGATCTTCAGTACAGCTTACCACAAGAATACCAAGAACAATTCCTACCTATTTGCAAGACTATGTTAGGAGATAACGTTGTTGATGGGCAGCAACAGGAGGCATGGTCGGTCAACCTCAACAATTTCCAAAATCTGATAAGAGAACATCCTCGTAATCTTATCGAATCTTGGAAAAACTTGGACGACATTAGTTTACCAAATAACTTTAAACTATCGTCCTTTGATAATGATGACTTAGCAGTTCTAAGAGATATGTATCGCGAACTTTACCATCAATGCACCATTAAATTACACCATTTAAATAGATGTTTTCGAAAATACAGTACCGTTATAGTATACAAGGAAAGATTTGGCTCAAGATTTAATTCTCGCCTATCATTATATGGCTATGTAATGGCGTCATGGTCAGACAGCGATGGACGCATAACTGAAGGATATTGTGCGAGACCTGGAATAGTCCAATGTTTTCTCTACCATACCATTCACATCAACAAGATCCCCGTCCCGCATATCCTTGCATTGGTTAAGTGGTATAAAGAAAGTTCTAACTCTGATCAGGCTAGCATCACTTTTCGTAGTCCCTTGTCTGTGTGGAACGCTAAAGAATTTGTCCAGCCTGGTGCAGCTACATTTATACCAGTTCAACGGATTATGTCAAGGTTTATTTATGGGAATCACAAAGATGGAAATGAAGATTTCATCGTCGTCTCACCTCTAATCAGACACATGTTTCAATAGACGATATAAAAGGCCCATAATCTTCCCACTTCCATGCTGATTTGCACATTGTTTGTTTTTGCTATATCATTTAAAAATATATATATTTGTACATTGTAAATAGTTTAATATGTAGAATGTTGCAGGGCCCCTATGGATACCACTGAGTCTAGTGCTGAAAGGGCCACCCTGCCTAAATAAAGTAGCCTACAAAGCATGCATTCCTCGCTGGGGCCGGGAGCTGACCGGGAATGGGGAGGGCCGAAAGGGAATGGGGAAAGGACAAAAAGCGAGAGGAGGGGGGAGGGGGGAGGCGCTTTTTGTCCCTTCCGGTCCTGGGGCCGGTTGCATAAAACTTACGAGTCTACTTAAGTGTACTCGTAATTTAAGACTGTTGCAAATAATGAGTTAATTGCTCACTTAAGAGTTTCACTTAAGCATTGGATCTTACGATTATCGTAAGTGACCACTTTTAAAAGTGCTGTTTATGCAACGAAATATACGGGTGTTGCACAAACGCTTTGCGCCCATTTCTTAAGTGCAGAAGTCGTCCGTAAATTTACGGGAGCCCTAGAGGTCCCGTAAAACTAAGTGCGTCATGGAAAATCTTACTTTCAGTTTCAAATTTCCTTCAATATTTTTAATTTATAAACATATCATAGCCTTGTATTGTAAGTGTGTTTATTTGGACTAATTTGGAGATATATTTTCAGGAAAAAAATATTATGGTTTTTAGCGCTATTTTGCAGCATGCATGTATGCACATTTTAAGATTTGACAAGCAAATTTTGGCATTTATAGGTTTATTTTTCCTGCAAAAAACGAACTCGCACAAATAACTGAATAGATAAATGTGCTCATTTTCCTTTCCTTAATTTCATCAAGTAATCCGTTTACATTTTTGTACAGTCGATGTTATTCATTTTTGAAAGCTTTTTGATTTATTTGATTTATTAGCTTCTATAGGCTTTGTTAATTATACATTTCTGTAGTCAAATTCTATGAGTTCTATGAATTAAAACTATTTAATATGCTTAACCAAGCACTTTTAAAAGTGTCCCTGTAAATTCACTCTTAAGTAATTCACTTACGATTGTGTTAAGTAAGCTTCATGCAACACGCTTTAGGAAACCCGTAATGCAATATTAAGTGCCTCACTTAAGTGAACACTTAAGTGAACACTTAAGTACAGATTTTATGCAACCGACCCCTGAGCTCCTCCCCTCTCCCCTCACTTCCGGCCTTCGGCCCCAGCTCCTGGCCCCAGCGAGTAACGCCTGTTTCTCATGCTAAAATAAAGTTATCTACTTACTTGTTTGTATGTGTTGACACGAGAAAAAAATAATAATAAACCAGCATCCGAGTAGGAAAGAATAATAATCTGATAGTCTAATAATGAAAGGGAGGACTCAGTCACAATGATTTACGATCGGACCCCTTTCTCAATTTAAACGCATACAGTGAAAGTTAGGTTGACTACTTTTTCTATCGCTACTGTGCTGTCGCGAACTACTTCGATCAATATTCACCATTGTATTACGAACAGAAAGTGATTTTAAAATAAATAATTGAAGCTGGCTTACATGTAGGTTTCCGCAGAATATATTCTAACTTATATGCAACGGAAACCTTTACAAGTACGTATAAGTCAATATTCGACGTATACGTATAACGGAAATGCATTGAACAGCCAAATGCAACGAAAATGGATTTACGTTTCCGTAAATTCGTCGGAAATGTGAAGGGAGCAAATTTCCGACAGAATTTCCGTTTCAGGAAATCCTTCGTTTCGTCCTGTGGCAGTTTAAATTGTAGAATTCGACATCATTCTGTTATTCGGCGTCACAAATGTGATTAGAAAATTTGATTCAAAATGTGTTTGGGTGGCCTTGGTTGGTGTAGTCGCACTGTAATAATTCTTCGAGAAATTCAAAGTTAAAGTTTGCTAAATTTTATGGTAATATTAGCATCAGATTTCAAAAGCACGTTCCATTCCCGGGGGAGTACTCCCTATATATATTTTCCGATGGTCATCCTCACCCCATTTTACCCCAAAGTACCACCCCCCACCAACCCCCCAACAAGGAGGGGAAGGGGGTTCCATTGTGTTTGTCTCATGAATTATAATTAGTCTGAAAGATGTTGCTCAAGTCAAATGTTGTTGTTTACAGTAATACAGGCTTCATTTTAATAGGTCTTTAACAGATGGGTGTTTGTCTTGTCATTTTTACAAGCAATGCAATGTGTACTATTAATAAAGCTTTATAATGTAAGCTTAATAACCATAACCAAAATTTCCACTATAAGACTTTAATAGTGCATGGATTTTCAATTAAATACATGGGTTTATCCATTATCATAGTAAAAGACTACTTACATTTTCGTTGTTTCCATGACTTGTCCAAGAATCAAGTTTGGGTTATGGAAACTAAATCGTTCCTTGTCGTAGAGACTTGATTCCATAACTCAAACTGCCCTCGATAGTTCGAAATTTTCGTCGTTAAAGCTTCGCTGAGTAGATGTAGACAGCATAAACACATTTGGATGACATTTTAAAGAGTTGTAGAGAGAATTCAAGCAGAGAACCGACCGATATAAAGAAGATTGATTCCACAAACGTAGACATCATAAAATACGTAACGCCAAACTTCGCTACGTCTACGGCCGACGTCTCATTATGCAAACTCGTTCCCAGACTGCTATCGATCAAGGGCGGTTTGGGTTATGGAAACTAGCCTTTATACATCACTTAATTTCACTATAAATAGAACTTCTAAACATGTAGAAAACTAAAAATATTTAATTTGGTACAAATTTGTTGTTTTCCACAACTTTTCAGAGACGTGACTAGCGTATGGTAAGAGTTGCGTGACACAATTCAAACTTCGAAAACTCGGACACAAAACATCGAGCCCATCACAGGCAGCCCAATCATTGCTTTTGAGGCTATTTAATAATAAATATAAATACATTTATATTCGCGCGTCTTTTTTTGATGGGTTTCCTGTGGTAGAGCTCGCGCGCGGAATACGTATTATGTTGGGCTTCCTGTGTTGAGTAAGGTATAATGTTGGGCTCCCTGTGCGCGTCCCGCGCGTCCCACAGTATATGTGCATATTGAAACAAGGTATGAAACTCGGTCACGTGACAAATGCGTTTTTGCCCCTAATCTTTGTGAATATGACGTGAAATTCAAATTTTTTCCGCTTCGCGTCGTGGTTTCCTACGCTTCTCTCGTGTTCTCCCAACATCCCGCGTGTTCAGATCAGAGTATATAAAACGGAAAACTGTTTTATATTTCTTAAATATTCAATTTTACCCACACTGAATACATATTTATTTTTTGCTGTTCTTTTACTTATGTGGTATGTAACAACTAACATTGATACTGGTAAGTATAAGTTGCATTATCCACAATAATATTTTTTTCCCTTCTGATTTTGTATTTTTTTTGGTTATTAAAATTCTCATTCAACAATCATTTCACTCCATAAAATGAAAGGTATAATCTTATATATTTGCAAGTCTAGTGAATTGATTTGATTTATGTTCTCTTTTTATCAAATGTACATGTATCCCTAGCAGTAAACATGTCGAGATTTATCCATATAATCATTACTATGCATGCAAGTGGACAATGGCAACTGTTATGCTATGCAGGGTTCTGTAGCATATCCAGATAGTCATTCTCAAAAGGTTGTCCATTATAGATATGTATACATGTAAATACCTAAAGGACTGGCATATGATATTTAAACTCAAAAAAACATATTGACATAAATTGCTAAATAATGCAGCAATTTCTAATATTATTATTTTTGAAATTGATCATTGTGAATATAATGACAGTGACTCTCCATTAATGAACAATAATTTATTTCAGACATGACTTCCCAGTTTTACCTTTTAAATATATTGCATGGGCATCCTTTTTAAGGTATTGTGTGTGATATACAGTCGGACCTCCCGTAAACGACTACCTAAAACGTAAAGCTTTGTGGTCGCTTAAGAGAGGCGATCGCTTATGAGAGGTTCCAACTACAGTGGTTTGACTTGGAACTGAACTTTTGGTATTTTGGAAAACTGGTCGCTTAGGAGAGGTGGTCGCTTACGAGAGTGGTCAAAACTGGAGGTTCAACTGTATTTCAATAATAATAATAATAATAATAATAATAATAATAATAATAATAATAATAATAATAATAATAATAATAATAATAATAATAATAATAATAATAATAATAATAATAATAATAATAATAATAATAATAATAATAATAATAATAATAATAATAATAAATAATAACTTTATTCTTCAAAACAAATTACAAATGAGAGATAGAAAAATAGATAAAAATCCTTATTTACAAAATTTAAAATGATCGCTTGGATTGTTCAATAATAATAATAATAATAATAATAATAATAAATAATAATAATAATAATAATAATAATAATAATAATAATAATAATAATAATAATAATAATAATAATAATAATAATAATAATAATAATAACCTTGGGGCTGTGCATAAATTACCAGTAACGATAGATAACATAAAATAATATTATAAAACTATATATAATATAAAATATATATTCAATCATCCTCATGACAATAAGTACACATGTATATTAGTCAGTCCAGTCAATCTACGAGATTTTTGGGGTCCAGTTGGAACAAATTGCAACAGAATTTCTGTCACCGCCATAACATCAAGGAAGGCTCTCTTATCAACATACTAAAAGTCCTCAAAAATCCCTGTGGTGGAACATCCCCAAATTTAGCATTTTGTAATTTGACCAAAAACCACAGGGTTCCCGCGTCGAGAAAAAAACTTAAAAACTCTCAAGAAAAAAAATATCGGCCCATTTTTCAAAGCTGTTCACTGATAAAACATTCTTAAGGTGGAATAGAATAGAAAAATATGCATTTCTTGACAAAATAACGTTGTTTGATGGTTTGTTCGCAAAGGCTGGTACACCACAGGGTTCCCACGCAGAGAAAATGTATTATTTCATAACGTCATAAAAAAGTCCTTGAATATAAATTTTATCCTTCCTGTAAGCAAAACGGTAAAATTGTATGTAGTGCGTTTATACTGCCAAAATTAATTTTAGTTGCAAGAGGGCTAGGGCTAATTTCCGCAGTGTTAATTTATTTCAATTTCCAGCCATGAAATCTCTTTGGTCTAGCCAAACGAAACAAAACGAGACATGATTTACCGTTGTATTCATGGGAAAATTGTTTCCATTCACCGGCTAACACCAGAGTTTCTGATCACAGCTCATGTGTAAGTTTGGCTCATCGATTGTTTATAAATACCTACGCAATTCACGCTTTACATGACTCCAGGTATAGTTATTCTACTGCATGATAGTACTCTCCCAAGTCTCACAGTGTCTTTACGACAAAAGGTAAGCCGCTGGGAGAGCTATATCCAAGCGATATACTTGAACAGCTTTCACGCACGTGCTTTCACTCTATTTCTGGATTCTATTTGATAAGGTTATTGGTATTGCTTTAAGGGAAGGCTTTAGATCTTACACTGACGAGCCTATGGAGAAATGCTGCATTTGTAATGATGAACTGGGCGATAGTCAGTCGACCACAGTATTAGGCCAAAAGGGAGTACAGGGAATCGAGAAGTGTAGTAGGGGAGAAATTCACGCCGAAGTCGGGCAAAAGGTTCATGTCAAGTGCCGTCGCGGGACTTATCACGTGATGCTGCAAATTCAACAAGGGATATATCAAATACAAGCGCACCTTTTCAGGTCGCAAGACGTTCTACGAAAGCCCAATTCCGATCAAGTGAGAACTGCATATTTTGTGGTTTGCCTGCAAAATACGATGGAAGGAAAAAAGGATATGACGTAATACCAGTTAGAACCAAGGATTTTCAGGAATCAATAAGTGACTTATGCATGAAACGAAATGACGAATGGTCGGACACTGTACGTGGTAGATTGGAGTATGTCAGGGATCTTCACGCTGCGGATGCTGTTTACCATCAGCAATGTAGTGTAAATTTTAGAACTGGAAAGCAGGTCCCACAACAATACTGTAGCGCTTCGACCAGCGACGCCTCCAAACGACCACGACCGCAAGTTGGAAGACCCATCGATAGTACAAAGACATTGGCATTTTTGAAAGTTGCTAAGTATCTAGAAGAAAACGACGAGGAGCAGATCACCGTTAACGATCTGTGTGAAAAGATGCAGGAATATCTTGAAGGATCAGAAGAGGAAGCATTTAGTGTTAGATATATGAAAACGAAGCTTCAAGAACATTTCAGAAATAAAATTGTGATAACTACTATTAGGAACAAAGCCAATATATTCAATATGTTGTTGTACGTAGGTGCCATGTTATAATAATAACATTTGTCATTGTTTCTACGTTAACTGAAAGTTCGATCGTTAGAATTGCCTTCATTCCCTGATGATGGGCCATGGGCCCGAAAGCTCGGATATATTAAATCCTTTACGTAGAAGAAACGAATCTTTATTATAAAGCCAATATAGTTACTTTTCAGCAAACCGCAACATCCATAATCAATGAATTCTACTGTACCCCGAAAAACGACAATGACGAGGAAGAGAAAGTGAGAATCGTTTCGGCAGCAGCAAAGCTGATAAAGAGCGACATAAAGAATTTAGATGCCTCAGGCAGTGATTATCCGAGTACCAATGACATGTCCTCTACTGAGCAAGCAATGGAATTCGTTCCCAGTCTTTTGAAGCTCTTTCTAAGACTTCTATTGACGGATAAAGACATTGACGTAAAGCTCACATCAATCGCACATGCCGTAATTCAAGGAACACGACCACGAGTTATTTTAGCACCCTTACAACTTGGGCTGGGGATTCAAATGCACCACCATTTCGCATCAAAGTTTCTGATTGAGACTCTGAATTCCCATGCTTTCTGTTCCTCATATTATACGATCCAGAAGGTTGAGAGATCTGCGGCAGTTAATCAAGGAACAGAGATACCTGGTTTTATCCCTGGAAGGTTTATTCAGTATATTGCAGATAATGTTGACCACAACAGTAGGACTTTAGATGGCAAGGACACATTTCACGGGATGGGCATCATTGCGGCTGTTACACCTTGAACAACAAGTAAGAAGGTAGTTCCAAAGAAATATGTTACCAATGAAGACATAGCTAATGCTGGAAAGATAACTATCCGATATTACAATAATGCAAGCCATGAATCGTCGCAGCTGCTCTACAGAGAATTAAAGGACCTCAAAGTACAAGATGTGTCTTCAAACCTGGATCTTCTTTTGAAGCTAACGCAACCATTGGTGCAGTCTCCGCGCCCGTCTTGGTCAGGAACAATGCAAATGATGTGCAAAGGTAACCACCCAGGCAAGTCGTCTGTCGCGTTTCTTCCGATGATTGATATGGACCCAGGAGATTTGACCTGTATCTATTCGACACTTGCATTTGTAGCAGAACAAGCTAATCGATACAGCGTTACACCCATTCTTACGTTTGACCAGCCTCTGTGGTGGAAGGCGTTGACAATTGTGTTGAACGAGCCTCAAGAAAGTAAACTAAGATCCATCATTGTGAGGTTAGGAGGTCTTCACACCCAAATGAGCTTCCTTGGCTCCATTGGTCATCTAATGGCTGGGTCTGGTCTTGAAGACATCATTGAACTGGTGTATGCCAAGAATGCTGTGGAACATATACTCAGTGGAAAAGCGATTGCAAGAGCTATCAGAGGTCATTTTCTTGTCAACGCAGCACTCAATACGTTACTAGTGTGCAACACATTCGATAAACCTCTTCCAGTCAGTGTGAATGATTGCGAAAACACAGAAAGTGATGAATTTGGCGTGGTTTTAAGAGAAGAAGGGCCGCAAGAGGAACCGGTCAGTCAAGAACCACAACCTGCTGTTGATAAGGATCTGGAGCTAGCTGGAATGATGTATGACAACTTGATGAAAGACCCAAGTCTTGCAGAGCAAGTGTGCAGTGCAGATGTTCTCCAAAGATTATCTCAGAAAACTAGAGAACAATATAAAGTTGATGCAAACTCACCGCACCTCTGCCCTTTGGTTGCAGTATATGACAATGATAGATATACTTCGCAGATTCATAAAAGCAGAGCTGACCGGGGACTGGAATCTTCATCTCCAAGCAGCATACGACATGCTCCCATATTTTGCTGCTTCAGGGCACAACCTATACGCCAAGTCTGTCTACATTTATCTCCAGATGATGCAAGAGCTCGAGAAGACGCACAACGATGTTAACAAGGCTTTTCAAGACGTGTTCCATGTTGTACGAAGAAGTTACCGCTATTGGGCTGGGTTGTCCACAGACTTGATAATTGAACAAGTCCTTATGCGTAGCGTCAAGACTACTGGAGGACTCACCCGAGGTCGAGCAATGACAGAAACGCAGCGCCTAGTGTGGCTGATGTCCATGCCAGCATGCGCAGAGGTTAACAGTGCAATGCAGAGTCTTACTGGTGTCAACTATCAAACTTGCGAGCAGCACAAAGATACCACCACAGCGAGAAAACAACGTGACCACAATGACATTCAGGAACTAACATCGTACCTACGTTTGAGGAATCCCTTCACCGATGACCCATCTTTGCGCAGCATTGTGACCGGTGTCGTGGCAGACGAGAATGTCAATGTAGATAACGCCAAGGAAGTTGGAGATAGAATACTGGTGTCAATGGAGGGTAAGAGAGTGCAGGACTTCTCATTCCGCAAGAAAGATCAAGCTGTGACGCTTGCGTCAAAGACCGCTGTAACATTCGCTGATGGCATTGTTCAAGTAGATCCTCAGCTGTTATTTCAGAGGCTAAGCGTTGTTGCTACCGGAGGAAGATTTGAGAATCCCCAAGAGTTCTTTAAATTTGAGATGTGCAGTTACCCTCCTGCACTGTTTGACTCCTCCCTTCTCCCAAGGCAGGCAAACAAGCCAGTGTTGGCAGACGCCATGTGGGTGAAGTCGAAGGAGAAACAGACAGGTAGACCCACAGGTGACGTCCACTATGTTGTTGATGGAGGTGCCCTATTACACAGAGTGTCGTGGCCTCGAGGGATCGACTACGAGACTATTTCCACTCATTATGTCGAATACGTGGAGCGAAAATATGGCAAGGCAACCGTAGTGTTCGACGGGTATGAAGATGGACCAGGTACAAAGGACTGCACACACCAGAGACGCACAGGAACCTGCGGGCCAACGGTAAACTTCAGTTCCAATATGATCTTCCAATCCAAGAAAGAAGACTTCCTGGCAAATAAAGTTAACAAGCAGAGGTTCATCAACTTCCTAAGCGAACGACTGCAAGCAGCCAGTGCACGTCAGTCCATGCTGTAGGCGACGCAGACCTACTCATCGTCCAGACTGCGGTGGAGTCAGCCAGATACACTACAACTGCGCTAGTAGGGGATGACACAGACCTGCTAGTTCTACTATGTTTTCACGCAGACATGGAGATGCATGATCTGTTCTTCATGCCTGAACCAAGACACAGGTCAACAAAGCCAAGGCGAGTATGGAATATCAAGGAAACCAAGTTGGCACTTGGACCCAGTGTGTGTGCGAACATTTTGTTTGTGCATGCAATTCTTGGTTGCGATACGACATCGCGAGTGCACGGGTTAGGCAAAGGGGTGGCACTGAAGAAGGTAGCAGACAACGCAGAATTTCGCGATCAAGCTCTTGTTTTCATACATTCAGCAGCTTCAAGAGAGGGTGTAATCAAAGCAGGAGAAAAGGCACTTGTATGTTTGTATAATGGTAAAGTTGACGAAAGCCTGGACTTCTTGCGCTACACTCGTTTTTGGCAGAAAGTCGCTACAGGAACAATCGGCGTCCAACCAGAAAGTCTTCCACCCACGTCAGCAGCAGCTGCATATCACAGTTTTCGGGCGTACTTCCAGGTACAGCAATGGAATGGCAACCAAGAGCTTCAACCAGAGGACTGGGGTTGGAAACTTACAGAAGGAAAGCTTCTTCCAGTGCGCACAGACCTCCCCCCAGCACACGACTCCCTGCTGGAGATGATAAGGTGCAACTGCAAATCCAATTGTAGCACCCAGAGATGCACCTGCAAGAAGCATGGCTTGGATTGTTCTCCTGCATGTGGCGTGTGTAAAGGCCAGAGCTGTGCGAATTCATTGCTCCCCCCGATCTTGATGCCGGACTGCAAGAAGATGACTAACGTTCTCCGTGAAATTATAAATGTTGCAATATTGTTAATCACGCCGGTATCTGAACTAATCAGTGAAATGTTTAAAATTTAGTACATGAAATTTGTTTTTTTATATATGCCCATAAGGAACCAGAATTTTTTTAAATGTGTTATTTTTTTTCATTTGAGATATTCTTTCCTGAATGATAGGAAACATGCATCAGAATATACGCTTTATGGTCTAGAAAATACATAGCTAGTTTATTTTGTTATTGTACTCTACTGTAGTTTAAAAATTAAAATCGTCATGGGAAATGCGTACATTTACTATTATTTTTGTTGATGCGGGAACCCTGTGGTGCGAACAAACCATCAAACAACGTTATTTTGTCAAGAAATGCATATTTTTCTATTCTATTCCACCTTAAGAATGTTTTATCAGTGAACAGCTTTGAAAAATGGGCCGATACTTTTTTTCTTGAGAGTTTTTAAGTTTGTTCTCGACGCGGGGGGGGGGGGGGGGGGAGGATGGTAACAGCTGGAATTGATCCATGCATAACCTATATATATGTACAGTATGCCAAAATGCCATTACAGTCGACTGGTGAATACACATGCATGAACAGCATTAATTCTGTAAAATAAAGCTGATGAAGTATCACTTCTAAATTATGCACTGTACATTGCACATACTTAACTAACAATCATAAAGAAACTGCATCAGTCTTACTTTGATTTGCATATATCTACAGAATGATTTCATGTCCAACAGAAGCTACATGTAACAGATAATGTTGATGCTTGTCAAAGACCAAGTTCATGCAATTCAACTCGACTTGTGATACTTTGCAGTCATCATAAAACTCTTGATCTCTAACTGTAGTTGATGTAGAAAAGTGTTCAAATTAAACCACCTGAAAATCAATTGAAAAGAACTCACAATTCGGAAACTCTGACAATAACTTTTTCTTAAGATATTTAATGACTGAATTATGTCTTGTAATAACTAATAAGCTTATAACTAATATTCAATTTGATAAGTTCATTTTGACACTGCTGCTTGAGTTAAGGGGGTTGGGGTCACGTGACCGCTAAGTCCCCTATTCAGCTACTGGAAAAGTGAGTATAGATGTCATAGCATATCAACATCAAGATCACAGTTATGCAGTGGGAATTGACAGGTGTTCCATTCACCATACTGGAATGATATGTCCAACTGCCCACGGTTAATCCAGAAAGTGAAGGCAAATTGTTCATCCTCACTGACCAGCAGCTTGACATTATGCCCCTCCCTACAGCGACCTTTCAGTTCCCGACTGAAGTGCTTTTTAACCTCTCTGGTGCTCAACCCAGAAAGCAAAGACATGAATTTCTGGAGAGAGGTCAGAGAGGTAAAACAGATCACTTCAGCCTTTTTATTTTTTTTAATGTAGCATCTTGGCTCCAGAAAGCTACCATCATTGCTTGTTGTTGCAACAAGACTTGCAATCCTGAAAAATGCCATATGGGATTTGACGAGATATGTTGCCATGGTAAGGTCGTCGTACAGTGACTCTGCCTGCTAGCCTGATGTAGATCCTTTTCATCCACATGCAAGCTTCACTGCTGAGCACTTCACCAGCATTCGGTGATGATTGTGTTAAGAGTGTAGCAGCTGTACACATGAACACATTACAAGTCAATAAGGAGTGTGTTTTGATGTGTCAACATTTTGTACTAGATTCAAATATCTCAAATAGATTCAGTTTAATTAACTACAAAGGGTTCAAATAAACCAGTTATTATTAAATAATACTGCAG
Source organism: Actinostola sp. cb2023 (assembly GCA_033675265.1). Taxonomy (NCBI): domain Eukaryota; kingdom Metazoa; phylum Cnidaria; class Anthozoa; order Actiniaria; family Actinostolidae; genus Actinostola; species Actinostola sp. cb2023. The sequence continues at coordinate 13 of JAUJYZ010000691.1, read as the reverse complement.
TTAGAGCAGATTT